>JAABKJ010075445.1:216642839-216998283 GCA_011634705.1 Andricus grossulariae
ATGTATTTTGTTAAAAACTCGTCTTTTTCGGTAGAAATTAATTTTCTTGATTCAAACTTCATCAGTTTAGTTGAAAACTAATTTTTTTACACTGAAAATTTAACTATTCTATTTTTATTGATAATTCATTTTTTTAGTTCAACATTCAACTATTTGGTTGAAAATTGTCCTTGTTTAGATGAAACTTTAACTATTTCGTGGAAAATTCTTTTTTTTCGAAAAATCATCTTCTTTGGTAAAAAAAATCTTCTTGTTCAAAAACTAAATTTTTTGTTTGAAAATTCATCTTTTTGTTCGAAAATTCAAGTATTCCAGTTAAATATTCATCATTTTAGTTGAAAATTCATCTTTTTTGTTGAAAGTAAAGCAACTTGGTTCAAAGTTAAACTCTTTTTTTTTTAATTCATTTTTTTTGTTTAAAATTAATCTATTCCAGTTGAAAATTCATCATTATAGTTGAAAATCCATCAGTTTAGTAAAAAAATAATTTTTTTAACTGAAAATTTAACTATTCCATTTTGGTTAAAAAATTGTCTTTATTAGTTAAAAATTCAACTATGTATTTGTTTGAAAATTTTCCTTATTTAGTTAAAAATTAAATCGTTTGAAGCATTAAACGATTTGCAAAGTGGATTTCAAGGGAACATATCTTCTCAACTTCTCCTTCTCTTCTCTCTAGACTTTTACTTGATATTTCAGTTTAAGAAATTAATTTTCAGTCGAAAAAGAAACGAATTGTCAACAAAATAATTTAAATGTCAATCAAAGAACATAAATTTTCAACCTTGAATGTTGAATCTTCAACTAGAAAAGTTAAAATTGAAAAAAACAACAGGATAAATTTTCAAACAAGAAGATAAATTTTCTACTAAAAAAGATGAATTTTCAACCAAGAAGATGAACTACCAAAACTGAGGAGATTCCTTTTCTACCAAAAAGACAACTTTTCATTAAAATGGTCTGCCAATAAAAACAAATTTTCAACATAATAGTTAAATTTTCAACCAAAAATTGAATAGTAAAATTTTTAGTTAGAAAATTTATTTTCAATTAAATAGATGAACTTTTTAACACATTTTTGAATTTTGAACTGAAAAGATGCATGTCAACCAACAAACTGAATTTTTAACCAAGAAAAGACGAATTTTCAACTAAAAAATATCAATTTCCAACCTAAAATTGAATATTTTAACCTCGAGTTGAAAAAATTTATTTATAACTATTGAGATTTTGTAACCAAGGATTTGAATTTCAAACTAAAAAGTTTAATTTTCAACAAAAAATACGAATGCTCAATTAAGAAGATTCCTTTTTTACCAAAAAGACGAATTTTCAACCAAATCTGTAATATTTAGTTGATATTTCAATTTAATAAAATAATTTCAGGGCAATAAAAGCGAATTTTCAACACAATAGTTAAATTTTCAACCAAAAATTGAATAGTGAAATTTTCAATTAAAACAATTGATTTTTGACTAATGAGTGAAATTTTTAACCAAATATTTGAATTTTAAATTAAAAAGATGAATTTTCAACCAACAAAATGAATTTTTAACCAAGAAAATTAATTTTCTACCAAATAAGACGAATTTTTAACTAAAAAAGATCAATTTCCAACCTAAAATAAAATAGTTAAATCTTAAGTTGAAAAAATATATTTATAACCATTGGTTACCATTTTTGTCGCTCTTACGGTGTTGGTCGCGACCCTCCCCTGTCGAACGCTCCAACGGAGGTTGAGTCAATTTTCCAAAACGGAAAGTGCCAAATTTTCTGGAACTACGATTTTCGGGCAGCAGTCTCCATTGCCCACTCGAGGCCTGACATTGTTCTCCAAGACTTCGAAAGGTGAACTCTATTCGTGATTAAATTCTTGGCTCCATCCGAATACAACATCACTACCAAGAAGAAAGAAAAGGAAGAAAGGTATCAAGACCTTAAAAGGGAGCTGCAACGACTGTACCTAAAATATTCGGTACGACAAAATATTCGGTCCTTGTGATAGGTGCTCTTGGAGATGCGAAACTATCACTGGTTCGTAACCTCAAAGCCATTCGCGTGCCAAAAATATGCTACGGCACTTGCGAGATGGATGCAGAAAGCTGTCATCCTTGGGTTGCTTCGTCTCCTCAAAACACACGAGAGTTTCGCCGTCCTGTCGTTGTGATTTCTTCGTGTCCTGTGACCACTCATCTCGCGGTTGTGAGACGTGGCCATAAGTGGGATTTACCGCTGTCCTACTGGGAGCCGATGTCATTTTTTGGGTGACAGTTGCTCACAGTGGGACCCTGCGGTGGTTGTTTAACCTTATTTTTTTATTATATATTATGTATTATATATTGAATTTTATTTAAAAGTTGTTAAGAACTGGAACTTAGACATGTTTGAATCCATCAAACTCACGACTTCAGTACTGGTTATGTTTCTTTCGAAAACAGGTTCATATATTTCTATTTTCAAAATCTTGTATATCAGATAATCTGAAAAAATGTCATTTTTTCATTATTTCAAATATTTCAAAAAATTGTTGAAAATCTTTCTGAATATTCGTCTGAAATTTATTTTTATGAATAAAACAAAATTTAAATTTTCATTCAAAATCTGCAGAAAACTTGCTACTTTCTGCTTCTCAAAACAATTAAAAAATCTTAAAAGCTAATTTTTTTCGAAATCTTCAACAGTGTATATTTTTCTATAACCTTCTTTTAATATTCTTAATATTTAAATTATTTCAGGATCTTTTGTAATATTAAATGGGAAATACCTGAAGTAAAAAAAAATCTACAAATTGTTGGTTACGCTTGTCTAAATTCGAACATTTCAATTTTATATTCAAAAGACAATCGTTTAACTAAATAGTTGAATTTTGAGCTAAAAAAGATCGATTTTCAACCAACAATGAAACAGTTACATTTTTAGTTGAAAAAATTAATTTTCAGCAATTCTGATGAATTTTCAACTGAAATTACGAATCTTCAACTGAAATAGTTGAATTTTCAACTAAACTGATAAATATTAAGTAGACTAATTGAATTTAAAACCAAAAAGATTAATTTCTTAACAAGAAGATTAATTTCTATAAAAGAATTAAATTTTCAACTACAAAAGATAATTTTTCAACTAAAAATTAAATGGTTAAATTTTCAGTTAAAAAAAATATTGTTCAACCAAAGAGATTAATTTTTAACTAAAATTATGGCATATCAAACTGCAATAGTTACATTTTCAGTTAAAACAAAATTGATTTTTAGCCAAAGAAAAAACGAATTTCCACCAAAATAGCTCATTTTTCAAACAAAAAGATGAATTTTCAATTAAAATGATTAATCTTCAACAAACAAAAAATTAATTTTTAACAAAAGATGTTAAGTTTCAACCAAGTAATTAAATGTTCATTCCAAAAAATATTTCAACCAGATACTTGAATTTTCAACCAAAAATAGAATAGTTAAATTTTCAGTTAAAAAAAAAATTATCAACCAAAATAAATTTTTAACAAAATAGTTCAACTTTCAATAAAAAAAGATTAGTTCTCAACGAAAAATGTAATAGTTGATAATTCAACAAAACGGATTTTAGTTTTATATAAAAAATAGTTGAATCAACTACAAAGACAACTTTTCAACAAAATAGTTGAATCCTCAACCAAAACAGATTAATTTCCAACAAAAAAAAAAGATTTTGTTAACAAAATAGTTAAATTTTCAACCAAGAAGATTAATTTTCTATAAAAAAAACAACTAATTTTTAAAGAAATACTTGAATTTTCAAAACAAGAAGATTAATTTTCTACAAAAAGGACGAATTTTCTAATAGCAATTCTTTTGTGTTTTCTTTTGTGTAAATGGAAAATAATATTAATTGATGTTATGTTTTTTGACCAGTAAATTATTCAAATAATATGATGTTAATGTTTATTGTCTACATGTCGATAATAAATATTTTTTTAAATATTGATTATTAAAGTTGTCAAATACAACTTTTTTAAAGTTGTGAAACACAGTTTTTTTAAAGTTGTGAAAAAAATTTCTCTAGCTCCGCTGGGATTCGAACTCCAAATCTTTCAGATTTCCGGTCTGATGCTCTAACCAATCAAGTGATTAATTCACAACTTTAATAATCAATATTTAAAAAAATATTGATCATCGACCATGTAGACAAAAATCTTCAACATCATATTATTTGGAAAATAATAATGTTCAATATTGATAATACATGAAATTCTTCTGTATCAGTTTTAAATCTTTAAAATTGTACAACAAAATGAAATTATTAATTAGAAACTAATATTTTTGAAACAAATATATTTGACATTTGACTTACTGTTTCTTTAATTTTCTTTTATAGTTAATAATTTTTCATTTTTTTATGCTTAGATTAAAGAAAAAGCCTTTTTGACTTCTAATATCTGTTTCAGTAAAAATAACTAAATTGTTAATACCTTTTCCAATTTCAAGCAGGAATAGAGTCTTTACACTTTTTTGCTTATTATAAACAAGAAAGAATTTTAATTTCTTTCTTCAAAATTAAGAGTTTTATATTTAGAGTAATGAAAGTTTGGCAGATTCCCTAAGTTACTTAAAATCTCTGAATTCCTTAAATTCTCTGATATCCTTGAATATTCTGGATTCCTGAAATTTTGCGAATTATTACAATTCCTTGAATTACTTAAATGCTATGAAATCCCTGAAATTCTCTGAATCCCCTGAATATTCCAAATTCCCTGAGTTCCTTGAATTTTTTATTTTTCTTGAATGTTTTCTGAATTTCTCTAAATTTCTATAAAGATCTTTGAATTCCTTGAATATACTGAAATCCTTTATTTCTCTGAATTCTTTGAATATTCTGAATTTTCTGAATTCATTAAATTCCCTGAATGACCTAAAATCGCCCTCCTTACCCCCCTCGCGCATATCGCCGATAACCTGGTCCCGTACCGGACGCACGCGCTTCGTTCGATGGAGTTCGTCCCACTGAAGGTGCTTTTTGTCTTGGCGGATTTCGCGAATACGGTGCTCATGGTACGGGCGGTACAGTGGGGCGAAGCACTCGACATCTTACTCGGTCAAGTAGAAGTTCCTCGCCACGACATAGCGAGCCAGCATGTAACACATCGCTGTCTGGTGGTCGGCCGCGGCGGATCCACTACGAGCAACTTCGGCGAGGTCGATCGAAACGACCCTGGCTTCGCCCAGATCAAAGGCCGTAGGCAAAGCGAGAATCGGGTAGCTGCGCAACGATTCCGAAATCATCCGGGAGAAGGCATCCAGTAGCGCCTCACCATCCTCGGTGCTCTTGCCTCCATAGAGATCGACGAATTGTTGCTCGCGACTCACCGCCGCCAAGTCGGCCAGCGTAGGAACGGCTTGCCGCTGCGCCAGGGTTGCAGAATGGATGTCACCATGGTCGTAGAGCGCGTCGACGATCTCCCACCAGGAAGTTCGCCCGTCTACCTGGATACCGAAGCGCTCAACCGCCCGGTCGACCTGCTCAGCCCCTCGGGTGTTGGGGATGTAGGGCTTGGCCCTGGTATTGTTGCCATCGCCTGCGTAGTAGCGGTAGGCCTCCTGCAGGGTGAACTTGACCAAGCCAACCATGCCGTCTGCCGGTGCGGCAGCACCCATTGGCGTAACAAGCAGCGACACAAAGTTAGTTTGAAAAGCAACTTCGCTGGGTAGTGGGTAACGGGACCCTACCTGAGTGTCCAAAGGGTTGATGGCGAACTCCGGCGTCATACGCAGACGCAAGCTCATCGCCAAATGCCGCTTTTCCTCGGGAAGAGCGTTGCGTAGCAGAGATATCAAACCAGCACTCCCCTTGCCGACGTCGATGATCCCGATCATCGGCAGCCGGGTGATACCCGGCGAGAGGCAAAGCGCAAGGTTCCCTTGGTTACCATCAACCGTTTTACCGGACCGAGGTTCAGCCACACCGACCGTAATCCAACTGGACTGGACTGGTGGGTTTAGACTGCTAACCCCAGATTGGAGAGTTAAGACTGCTAACCCCAGATTGAAGAGTTTAGATTAGATGGCCAACCCAAGACTTGAGAGTTTAGGCTGCTAACCCCAGATTGGAGAGTTTAGACGGCCAAACACAGATTTGAGAGTTTAGACTGCTAACCCCATATTGGAGATTTTAGCATGAAGGTACCGAGTTGATGAATGTTGAGAGTAATACTTTTTTGAAGAAAATTCAGAAAATAAAAATGCTATGCTAGAGAGTTTGAATATTAAGTAAAAAGTAAAAAATGGGAGGTGGTTTTTGATCGTATTTTATTTCTGCATTAAAAATGGGAATTAAACTAAAATTCGAGGTGGAATAGATAAAACGCAAAACTTTAAATCTTAAAAACTTTAATTCACACTAATACTTATTGGACGACAGTGTGGTCTTGCGTATTGAGCCATGGCTCTAGGAATCCAAGAGCCAGACTTTCGGGGGTTCGAATCCTCGTATCCGTGGAATTTTTCATACGTTTTAGACGCATAAAAGTTAAAAAATAAATAAGTTTGTTGTAAAATCACTCATGTTGCCAGAAAAAATATATATTTGAAAGAGAATTTGTTCGTTTTCTGGAAAAAGAAATCCTTTTTTTTTTCAAATCGGTCAACATTACCCCTGCCCTCGGGCTTTTGAAATTAACATGGGGTTTTAAGTATAGGAAAAGCTCGGTTTTCGAAAAAATGGAAGAAAAAAAAGTACTTGTCTTTAACTTTTTGTAAATTAAAGTATAGTCAACTCTTAAGAAATGTAACAGAAATAATTTGAATAACTTTTAATTTTGACCCTCCCAATCAGCTTGTATTGTGCCCGGAAAATGCGCCAAAAAATGCAAAAAAGTTTTATATAAAATTAATGCTAAAGAAGTTTTTTTGGGGGAATTTTTCAACTTAAATTATTTCTATTTCATTAGTGACAATTTTCCAAGTATTTTTTAAATAATTTTAAATTTTTTAAACAATTTTTGCCCTATAAATCGTGAAAAGTTATTATTTTTCGAAATAGTTGATACACTTTATGAATTTTAGGAGTGATTTGAATGGGGGAGGAATGCCCGTCCGGCAAACGCAGATCCCCTGTGGGAGCGGGCTTGCCCGCGAAGGCGGTGTGTCAGTCGCTGCATGTTTTACTGCACTACCGCTTTCGCAGGCAAGCCAGCTCCCACATTTGATCTTTGTTGATTTGAGCGTTGTGTTTGCTTGAGTAACTCGCATTGGGGCAGCCCCTCCGACATCGAGTACTGCGTTCAATGCGGAAGTCACCATGTGGAAGGGTCTTCGAGACTGGCTTTTTGAAGGTCGTCTTTCCAGACCTCGTTGGCCAGTCGATAAATGTCCGCAAAGAAACCTCGGGGGTCGTCTATTTCTGTTTCGTCCCAAGCCATTGTTATGTACTCATCATAATCGCTTTCAAATTCTTTCGAAAAGTCGAAGTCGGGTTTGTCTAGCACATCTCTAAGTGCAGCCATTAATACGAAGCGATGTCTGTATGACAAATACATAAGGTCCTTCAGAACAAAAGAAATTATGATTTTTTCTCTGTCTTTCTCATTGTTAGGGTCGTCCTTCCATAGTTCTTTTCCAACTGTATCCTCAAGGTCGTATATCGATAAGGCTCCCAATATATGAGAGATATTAGGGGTGTAAGGGGTGTTCATGAATGGGCACTTCAGCATTGTCTGCTCACTTTGGGAATGCGGTAAATGGCCGAGTCGGATTGTTTCTATCAAATCTGATCTCTGCTCTGTCCATATTTTCAATGTACTTAGGGTCGTTTAAGTTTCGGTGGTTAGGCTTGTAGCCTCGTCCGGCTCCGGGTAGCTCGACTATAACCACAGGGTTACCCCTTCTATCAAAACCTGTAGGAAGTGGTGAATCGCCCTGCATCCTGCCCATGGCTTTATTTATAGCGTTAAGCTGCATCACCCAGGTTTTAAATTGAGAGCTGGAATTGATAGCTTCTCTCTCCCCAGTGGTCGGATTTGTTCCATCAATAGATCGTTGCCTTAAAGCGTTATCTGGTATCTCTGGGCTATGCTTTTCAACCGAATGCATATCATATTCCTGCTCCCAACCCAGCACTTTTCGTTTTGCATTTGCCTCTGCTGACACATGACATGACACATGACATGACACATGACATGACACATGACATGACACATGACATGACACATGACATGAAATATGACATGGCACATGACACGACACATTACATGACGCATGACATGACACATGGCATGACACACGACATGGAACATGACGTGACACATGACATGACACATGACATGGCACAGGACATGCCACATGACATGACAGGCAATGATACATGACATGACACATCACATGACACATGACCCGGCACATGAAACGACCAATAACATGATACATGACACGAGACATGACACAACGCATGACATGACACATGACATGGCACATGGCATTACACATGACATGACACATGACGTGACACATGACATGACGCATGACATGACACATGACATGGCACATGACACGACAAATGACAAGACACATTGCATGACACATGACATGACACATGACATGACACATGACATGACAGAAAATGATACATGACACGAGACATAACATGACACATAACACGACGCATGACATGGCACATGGCATGACACATGGCATGACACAGGACATGACACAAAACATGAGACATGATATGACACATGACATGACACACGACATGACACATGACGTGACACATGACATAACATATGACATGAGAAATGACATGACACATGACACGACCCATGACATCACACATGATGATATCTCACATGCCAAATGACATGAAAGATGACCTGACACATGACATGACACATGACGACAGATGACATGACACATGACATGACGCGTGACATGACACATGACATGATACATGACATGACACATGACATGACACATGAAATGACAGATGACATGACTCATGACATAACACGTGACATTACACATGACATGACACATGACATGACACGCGATATGACACATGACATGACACATGACATGACACATGACGACTGATGACATGACAAATGACCTGACACATGACATGACACATGACATGACACATAACATGACACATGACATGACACATGACATGAAACATGACATGACACATGACATGACACATGACATGACACATGACATGTCAGTAAAAAATTGCATTCATTTGAACGTTCAGAACTTCAAGCATATAAAACAAGATGAATCTGCGAAAACAAAAAATTTTTTAACAGAATTAGAATTTCAAGCTCAAGAAAGATTTCTCAGTAATTGAAGAAAAAAATGTAATCAAGTTGTTCAATTTGTAAGGAAGAAAAATGTATGGCCAATAAAAAAAAAGGATACTTTATATTCCTAACCACGAAGACAACAAATCTTTCATTTTAAATCAAAAAAAGGTGAGTTCCAGCAAAAAAGACGAATTTTAAAAAATTCTAACTGTTGAATTTTCACGAAAAAAAGAAAATTTTTAAGAACAAAAACAAATTTTCAGCAATTTATATTCCTTGAGATGAATCTTGAATAGATATAATTATTTTTTAACAAAGTGCTGAAAACTTTCAATAATTATTTATTTTAAATCTAAAAGATGAATTTTCAGCGAAAAAGATAGTTAGCTGACATGTCAGACGAACAATATTTTGATTTTGAATGAGAAATAGTCCCATTCAAACAAGAAGGAGACGTCTTCAAAAGAATGGCTTCATTTTCAACCGAGTAGTACAATTTTCCGCCACATTAGATGAATTTTTCGCCAAAAATTTAATAATAGAATTCTCAACCAATGAAGAAGACCCCGAGTGCAATACCACTATTCGAAACATTTTCAACGAAAAAAAATTTTTAATCAAGAAAGATGAATTTTCAATTACAAAGATGACACTTTAAGAAAATAGTTCAATTTTCAGGCAAATAATTGGGATTGAAAGAAAATAGTTGTATTTTCATATTAAACAAATCAGTTTTCAACCTACAAAGATATGAGCGTTCCAAGAAAATGGCAAATTTCCCAACCAAACAATTCAAGTTCAACCAAAAAGCCAATAGTCGAATGTTCAAGCCAAAAGTTGAATTATAAAATCCATCTTTGTAGTGCAAATCGAACTATTTCTTTGTGATTTACATTTTTGTCGAAAATTAACATTTTCGGGTTGAAAATGCGACTGTTTTATAGAAAATTCCCCTGTTTGGCTTACAAATTCAAGAATTTTGTATAATACAATGTCGCGTACACTTTTACAAAATATCTCATTTTCTATAACTTGACAATGTAAATGTATGTCAAGGACTAGAAAATGAAGATATGAAGTAATGAAATTGCCAACAGTCAGCCACACATAATATAACCAATCGATATTTCCCGATGTTCTTACATAGAGAATTCAATAGGAAAACAGAACATCGAATTGCAGTTGCAAAACAGACACCAGAAGTGGTAGGCGTATGCGCATTTTTGTAACTCTACATTCTTGGAATTTTTAAAGGTCCAAAGCATTTACGAATTTTATAATTTATTAATTTTTGTTCTTACTGCGTATCCACTTTCCTACTGCAAAGGAAAAATACATCGACTAATTTGGTTCAAAGTTTTAAGAAAATACGTTGCACAAGATTCGTCTACGTTTCAAACAATGCTTATAATTTACGAAGATCTATTTCGAAAGAAGGAGAAAGTGAGAGAACTTTTCAGAAATCTAGCGTGTCAACCCAAGTATGAATTTTCTTGTACGAAGTGAAACTATCAAGGGTGAAATCAGTAATTCAAAGCATTTGGAAGCTTATGCTTCCCCAACTATGACGTTCGTCATATTCAATGTTTGGACATCAGTATTCTGTCTGCACTTAAAACTGATCCTGTGGTAATGCTTGCATGAATACGGACATTCACAATTTGAGCATAGTAAATAAGTTTTGGACTCAATACCACAACACAAAGGATTTTCTTCCTTCATGCAGTCGCGAAAAAGAATGCAGATGAGTGCAGATGGTACTGCTTGATTTGATTACCTTCTCTTAAAACCAATGAAGTTTGGAATCTTCGCGCAGTGGAATAAAGACGTTATGCCAAGGATATCAACTACAGTAAAGAATGAAGTAGCGTTCGATCATTTGGTAAGAAGTGGCGATGATATTTACACAACACTTGTAAAAATGAAATACTTTCAATTTGAAATACTTTGTTGAAAAATGAAGAAAACAGGATTGAGTAGCAAGTAGAGTATACGTCACTGCTGAAATTTCTTACAAACTGTGACTTATTTTTTCGCAGTGTGTGATTGTCAGAAGCAATCTCCTCCTTGCGTCAGATAACAGCCGTATTTTGTCAATAATATGCTGCTTGATTGTCAGCAGCTTTGACTTGTTCAGTGTGTGATTCAAGATTATCAGTTCTTGGGCGAACTTTCGAATCCTTTCCGTGAACGGTCTATCAGATTTCATGTAGTCAATCACACATTGAACACGGGACGCATTCTGTCTCACCCACCCAATCTTCTTGTTCAGTTGATGCAAGCATCTTTTGGTATTTTGTTCCATCGTCGATTTGAGCCTTCGAGTTGAATCAGCCAAAGCTCTCGCAGCACCGTAAACTGAGCAATTGATGGTCCAGAGGTCGGACTCTTGCCAGATTTTTCCACGAAGGGAGGCATCCATTTCAGCCAGATCTTGGGGCTTAGGAGGAACTCGCATGTTAATGTTTCTTCTTGTCCTGAAATCGTGATCATCTCTCAGAAGGTGCCTGCTTTCCGCGGTTGGACCTAATGTCGCTTCCTCATCTTCGGCTACAGCTTGATTAAGCAGCGGTTGGGGAAGCGCTCCGCGTACGTATCCATTTTTCGAGAGGTAGGCACGTTGATTTCGTAAGGATTGAATCGAAACGTGCTGAATCTCCGGGTGTTTTTGGCACTACAGAGTATGCATACGCGCCATAAAGCCTCGATGAACAGGGATAATGCTGGCATCGTAGCATTCTAGCAAGTCATCATTGAGTTGATTCGTCCACTCAATGTGGGCGTTTCGAAGGTTTGTCGTCGTGTTTCCATCTAAATTATTTTCAGCACCCCGAACTCTAGGATAATCGGCATTGCTTGCCGACCCATTGTCGGGTGCTCTGCGCGTTTGATCGTTTTGAACCGCATCTACAACTTTTTGGTGCTTTGGTGGTGCCATTGTTGTTCCCACGATCAGCTAGGGAAAGGGTTGGTCCATCCTTGTAGAGTCCCGCGTGCAAGGATGAGGCTGCATACTCTGAGAGGTCGCCCGGTATCCCAGAGTCACCGTTTATAACACCTCACCCAGGTGCCATTCAGCTTTCAGCACGGTTGCTACGCCTCCGCTTAGGGGTTATTCCTTCGGGACCATCTAATCAATTTATAGTGATTTGAATTTGTTATTCTTTTTGAATTCGAGGGAATTCTCGATTGATTTCAATGGTTTGTAAGAAGTTTGAAAGCTTTTTTTGATCTCTCATAAAAATCATGGCATTTTTAGGACTTTTTGACAGGTTCCAAGGATTAATTTAATAGTTTTCACTAAGTTTTATAATAATGTTGGAATATTTTTCGAATCAATTTATAGTGGATTGAATTTGAAATTGTTATTCTTTTAGAATTCGAGGGAATTCTCGATTGATTTTAATGGTTTGAAGGAAGTTTCAAAGCTTTTTTTCCTCTTATAAATATCATGGCATTGTTAGTACTTTCTCACAGGTTCCAGATAATAATTTATTGGTTTTCACTGCGTTTTATAATAATGTTCGAATATTCTTCTAATCAATTTATAGTGATTTGAATTTGAAATTGCTATTCTTTTTGAATTCGAGGTAATTCTCGTTTGATTTTAATGGTTCGAAGGAAGTTTCAAAGCTTTTTTTTCCTCTTATAAAAATCATGGCATTTTTAGGACTTTTTGAAAGGTTCCAGATATTAATTTATTGGTTTTCACTACATTTTATAATAATGTTCGAATATTTTTCTAATCAACTTATAGTGATTTGAATTTGAATTTGTTATTCTTTTTTAATTCCAGGGAATTCTCGATTGATTTTAATGGTTTGAAGAAAGTTTCAAAGCTTCTTTTTCCTTTGATGAAAATCATGGCATTTCTAGGACATTTTGACAGGTTCTACGGATTAATTCAATGTTTTTCTCTGAATATTGTAATAATGTTCGAATATTTTTTAATGAATTTATAGTGACTTGAATTTGAAATTGTTATTCTTTTTTATTTCGAGAGAATTCTAGATTGATTTTAATGGTTTGAAGGAAGTTTGAAAGCCTTTTTTTCCTCTTATTAAAATCATGGCATTTTTAGGACTTTTTGAGAAGTTCCAGATATTAATTTATTGGTTTTCTCTGCATTTTATAATAATGTTCGAATATTTTTCTAATCAATTTATAGTGATTTGAATTTGAAATTGTTATTCTTTTTGAATTATTCGTTACCTTCTCCGATGACAATACAGATTTCTAATAAAAATTGATATGCAACATCTTGCTAAATAAAGCGTGATTCAGAAAAAAGAATTCTCCCTCTGATCTCTCAATAACTCAGTGGTTAGAGTTCATGACCGGAAATCAGTTGACCTGTTGTTCAAATCCCACCGGAGTGAAATTGGAAGATCTTCTTTCTGAATAAAATTTAATTTAAAAAGTTTTCAATTTATATTTCCACCTTATCATTCTCCGATGATAATACAGATTTCTCATAAAAATTCATATGTAACATCTTGCTAAATCAAAAAAGTTTTCAATTTATATTTCCATCTTTTCTGGAATGACGTTAAAATATTTTCTGCATAGTAGAATATAACTTTGGTCGATATTGTAGGTTTCCATGTTATGTGTGGATTTCTCTTCTCTATTCGTTACCTCCTCCGATGATAATACAGATTTCTAATGAAAATTGATATGAAACGTCTTGCTGAATAAAGCGCGATTCAGAAAGAAGAATTCTCCCTCTGATCTCTCTAGTAGCTCAGAGGTTAGAGTTCCTGACGGGAAATCAGTTGATCTGGTGTTCAGATCCCGGAGGAGTGATAGGATGATATTTTTTTTCTGAATAAAATTTAATTTAAAAAGTTTTTAATTTATGTTTCCATCTTGTCTGGAATGAAGTTAGATTATTTTCTGTATAGGAGAATATAACTTTGGTCGATATTGTAGATTTCCATGTTACGTGTGGGTGGCTCTTCGCGATTTGTTACCTCCTCCGATGATAATACAGATTTCTAATAAAAATTGATATGCAACATCTTTCTAAATAAAGTGTAATTCAGAAAACAGAATTCTCCCTCTGATCTCTCTACTAGCTCAGTGGCAAGAGCAACTGACCGAAAATCAGTTGACCTGTTGTTCGAATCCCAGCTGAGTGAAAGGGGAGGATCTTCTTTCTGAATGAAAGTTCATTAAAAAAGTATTCAATTTATATTTCCATCTTGTCTAAAATGACGTTAAAATATTTTCTGTATAGGAGAATATAACTTTGGTCGATATTGTAGATTTCCATTTATTTTGAATGTTGGCAGAATTTAAATTTTAAAAAAGTTCTCGTAGAATACGTGCTAAACTACCTGGTGCACGACCCGGTGCACCCGGATCGTCGACTGATCATTCGAACTTATTTTGACTGTTGGAAGAATTCAAATTTTTAAAAAGTTCTCGTAGAATACGTGCTAAACTACAGGTGCACGACCAGGTGCACCCGGATCGTCGGCATCATTATAACCTACTTTGGCAGTTGGCAGAATTTAAATTTTAAGAAAGTTCTCGTAGAATACGTGTTGAACTACATAGTGTGCGACCCGGTGCACCCGGATCGTTGACTGATCATTCGAACTTATTTTGGCTGTTGGGAGAATTCAAATTTTAAAAAAGTTCTCGTAGAATACGTGCTAAACTACCTGGTTCACTACCCGGTGCACCCGGATCGTCGACTCACCACCTTTAGTTATTTTGAATGTTAGCAGAATTTAAATTTTAAAAAAGGTCTTGTCGAATACTTCCTAAACTACCTGGTGCACGACCTGGTGCACCCGGATCGTCGACTCACCACTCTTAGTCATTTTGAATGTTAGCAGAATTTAAATTTCAAAAAAGTTTTCGTAGAATACGTCCTAAACTACCTGGTGCACGACCTGGTGCACCCGGATCGTCGACTCGCCACTCTTAGTTCTTTTGAATGTTAGCAGAATTTGAATTTCAAAAAAGTTCTCGTAGAATACGTGCTAAACTACCTGGTGCAGCACCCGGTGCACACGGATCGTCGACTCACCACTCTTAGTTCTTTTGAATGTTAGCAGAATTTAAATTTCAAAAAAGGTCTTGTAGAATACGTCCTATATTACCTGTTGCACGACCCGGCGCACCCGGATCGTCGACTCGCCACTCTTAGTTATTTTGAATGTAGGCAGAATTTAAATTTGAAAAATTTCTCGCTGACTACGCGCTAAACAACCTGGTGCACAACCCGGCGCACCCGGATCGTTGACTCACCATTCCTAATTATTTTGAATGTTGGCAGAATTTAAATTTTAAAAAAGTTCTCGTAGAATACGTGCTAAACTACCTGGTGCACGACCTGTTTCTGTAACCTCCTCCCTTCTATCCCTAGTCTCCGCTTCTTCCCCTCGTCGCCATGGACCCTCCCTATACACTTTACTCAATTTTTCTTTCTCATCATCCCATATCCACACATTCCCATTTATCCACATCCCGTCTTTCCCTATCCATACCGTGTTCCCTTTCACTCTTTCACTCCATGCCCTCTGTTTCATCATCCACTTTCTTCTTCTTTCATTCCCCGTCATATCATCCTCTATACTTTCTTCCCTCCCCTTTAAAGCTTTCTTTTTTCTGAAGATATCAACTTCTTCTTTCTCACTTCTCACTTTCACTATATAGATTCGCGACTTACCTTCATTCTTCCTTCCCACTCCATCTACCTCTTCCACGTGCACTTTTGCCCCAATTTCCCCCATCAACTTTTCCACTTATTCTCTTCCTGATTCACTATCCACTTTCATTCCTCTGATCACTATGTTTCTACTTCGTTTCGTCTTCTCTTCTACTTCCATTTTCATTTCTAACTCTTTCAATCTTGTCCTCATTCTCACATGTTCTAGGGAAACGTTTTCATTCACTTCTTCTATTCTCTCTCCTTCAAGAAAATGTTACGTAAATATTAAAAACATGTAAAAAAATATCGCACAAACATGTGGGTCAAATGTTCAAATGTATAAAAACGCTATTCGTTAAATAGTTAAATTTTTAACCAAAAAGATGAATTTTCAACTAAAAAAAATTAATTTGCATAAAAAAACGAACGTTCAACAAAATATTTCAATTTTTAACCAAAAATGGTATGATTAAAAAACTAATTTATAGAAAAAAAAAGAATTTCCATTAAAATCGGTACATTTTGAACCATTTATTATATTATATATTATCTACTAATCTACTGATATAATATTATATATTATCACAAAAATAAACAAAAAAACGAATTTTCAACAAAATATATAGATTTTCACGCATATAGATGAATTTTCAACACGAAGGAATAGTAAGGAGTGGAATCCCTGTAAGTGGGGAGTGGGACGAACAACGTCCAAGAATTCCTTAATGCTTGCCACGGCTGAAAACTTGGTCTCTAATTTCAAATCTCACTTCATTAATACAATGTTTATCAAAAGCTTTTGTGATGTTATCTTTCAAGTTTGCAGTACCTGGACAGTTTTCACACACTCCTAAGTGACAGGAACATGAAGATTCAGGACATACAATAGTATCCAGACAGTCGTGCTAATTTGTGAGCATCATGTCAGTATTCTCGGTCAAATGTTGAATATTTATTTCATTCAACATCAACGTGATATCCTCATGATGCACGCAAACGTACATATTATGAGTGGCACTGCTTCCTGCTAGTACACAATGACGAGGTCTGCATTTTTTGAATTTCGAAATACTGATCTCCAGGCCTGTTCTGATGTAAATTGAGCATATAACTCGTTGAAATTACACAGTAGTAACCTATTCTGAACATGTGAACGAGTTCCATCATCATTCTTGATCAACACAAAGCCTTTCATCCCTGGCATCATTCGACTTACGTCGAATATAAGAATTCCATGCTCTGAAACTAATTTTTTGACATTTCTTGCTTTTCGCTCTGATGTATTGAACATCTGCATCCGTTTTCTTTCTCCCGAGATTTTGGCGCAAGCGCGAGAAGTTAAAATTGTTCTCGAAGATCTTTAGAGACATTGCATTTTTCGATGATTTGACCAAGTACTTCAACACCAGCTTTATGATTTTTTTTTCACAATGCAGTTTGGTGTCTAAGACATCCAAATCTTTTTCGCTGAATCCTCAGTATCTACCTTATCTCTACCAGAAGACTCTGCAATATCACCAGAGTTTAAGGATGATATTTCCGCTGAGTTGATTAGTTGGTATCTACATGAACTGCCAATTTGATCTCCTTCTGGTAGTGCAGGGAATTCTAAACGCAATTCGTGGGCAACACCACGGAGTTTAAGAATAGTGGCTTTATGCCTCACTTTTTGAAAAGAGCAGTTATTCTAGTAGTATATAATATTACTTAAATTAAAAAACTGGCACTAAATCGTTGCACAAAGTTCCTTGGCGTGAGCGCACTAGGGGAGATCGCGCGCCACCCGCTCTATCATGGCATCTTGTTTACGTATCGTTCTATTACTCATCACCTTCCAGAGGGGCGTCTTTCAGGGCGATACCATGAGCCCTTTGCTTTTTTGCATCACACTTCTGCCTCTATCTATCACACTACGAAATTCTTCTGGATACCTCTATGGCGACACTAACCAGCGCGAGCATCAGGTCACTCATTTATTTAATATGGATGACATAAAGATCTATGCCTCTGGTAAAAGCAAACTTCAAACTGCCATAAATATAGTCAAGAAGTACAAAGGAGAGATTGCGATAGACTTTGATTTGGATTGTGCCAAAATTCATCTGAAGAAAGGCAATATTGCTGGCGTACCCAAGGACCCTGAGCTTGTGGATATCAGTGTTATTAGAACTTTTAACACTGGAGAGGCCTATACATACCTGGGCGTGTCTCGAAGCTGCATTCAGGACGTAACATCAGTAAAGGAGTCTCTCCGAAGCAGATACAAGCATCTTCTTCGACAGATTTAGTCTTCCAATCTGTCGGCGTTGAGAAATGTATCTGCGACTAACATGCTTGCCGTCCCGGTTCTACTCTACTCATTTGGGGTGGTTCCGTGGACGACGAACGAACTTAAGGCCCTTAATGTCACCACACGTAATATCATGCTTATGCATAAAAGCTTGCATATCAAGTCGTCAGTTTCGCGAATATACATTTCACGCCGTCAAGGCGGGCGCGGAATTCTGAATCTCCAGTGTATTCATAACCGAATTTTTGTAAGTACAGCTTACATCGTTACCAATGGCAGAGATCCTTCCTAAAAATGATCAGAAACCACGAGATGATTGGTGAAGGAGTGTTCTTTTACAAAGCCACGGAGCAAGCGGCCGAGACTATTGGCCTGAATTTGAACATTAGAAGTGAGGAGAGTGCATTACTTCATCTAAAAGCTTTACTTCTAAAATCCGAAGTGAAGAAAGCAGAGTTTGCAAAATTTCGCCAGCAGCTACTCGACAAGAAAATGCACGGAAACTTTCACAGAAATGTATAAAAACAGTCCTTGACCGCATTTTATGTCAAGAAGTTCCAAGCGATAGGTGCAGAGCGTGTCATGCACACGCTGAGTACCTAGAACACACTAGACTTAACTAGTGCCCTGAGTTGGGAATTAAAGAATATTCACTTCTGAAACCTGCTGACTACGAAATCTCAGGGAACGCGACCCTGGACTCCAAAGATGACGTTGTCGAGGAAGTGAATATTAAAAAATGGCCCTGGTTTATCCGTTGACTAAATTTAACTAGTGCACTGAGTCGGGAATTGAAGAATATTTACTTCTGAAACCTGCTGACCACGATATCTCAGGGGACGCGACCCTGGAGTCTGGCGACGACTTTGTGGCCCTGGTTTCTCCCTTGACTAAATTTAACTGGTTCACTTTGTTGGGAGTTGAATATTATTCAATTCTCAAACCTGCTGACCTGGTTTTCCCTGGTTTTCCCCTTGACTAAATTTAACTGGTGCACTAAGTTTAAAATTAAGGAATATTCACTTCTGAAACCTGATGACAACGAAATCTCAGGGGACGCGACTCTGGACTCCGGCGATAACCTTGTCGAGGTCGTGAAAATCGAAAAATGGCCCTGGTTTTTCCTTTGACTAAATTTAGCTGGTGCACTGAGTTGGGAATGGAAGAATATTCACTTCTGAAACCTGCTGACCACGAAATCTTAGGGTACGCGGCCCTGGACTCCGGCGATGACGTTGTCGATGTCGTGAAATTCGATAAATGTCCCTGGTTTATTCGTTGACTAAATTTAACTAGTGCACTGAGTTGGAAATTGAAGAATATTCACTTCTGAAACCTACTGACCTTGAAATCTCAGGAGACGCGACCCTGGACTCCGGCGAGGACGTCTTCGAGGTCGTGAAAATCGAAAAATGGCCGTGGTTTTTCCCTTGACTAAATTTAACTGGTGCACTGAGTTGGCAATTGAAGAATATTCACTTCTGAAACCTGCTGACCAAGAAATCTTAGGGGACGCGACCCTGGACTCCGGCGATGACGTTGTCGAGGTCGTGAAAATCGATAAATGGCGCTGGTTTGTCCGTTGACTAAATTTAACTAGTGCACTGAGTTGGGAATTGAAGAATATTCACTTCTGAAACCTGATGACCACGAAATCTCAGGGGACGCGACTCTGGACTCCGGCAGTGCAGAGTCTGGACAAAGACGAAATCCTACGTCAAACAGCAGCAGAAAAAATAGAGTGGCATTTCATCCCACGAGGAAGTCCATACATGGGAGGCTGCTGGGAAAGATTGATAGGTTCAGTAAAACGTGCACTAAGAGTAACGTTGAAGGAAATGGCACCTAGAGAAGAGGTACTGCAGACTCTGTTCGCCAAAGCGGAGTATTCAGTGAACAGCCGATCGCTGACCTACGTATCGGATGACCCGAATGACACCAGGAGCCTGAACCCGAACGATTTCCTGGGTTTAATGCCTGCTACAACTCAAGGAGTTCACGGCGCACCAGAAGTGTTCACTGACGCCGATACCCTGCGCAGGCAGTGACGGTATTCCCAATGGCTCACCGATCAATTTTGGCGTCGATGGATTAAAGAATACTTACCGTCAATAAATCGGCGTGCAAAGTGGCACCGTGAACGACGAGACCTGCAAGTTGATGACTTGTTTGTAATATGGGATGAGACTGCGCCATGAAACCAGTGGAGAAGAGGACGAGTGGTAGCAGTATATCCGGGACGAGACGGTCGCATTCGTGTGGCCGATGTGAGGACAGCATCTGTATTCCGGTATTCCGTCGAGCCGCAGCAAAGTTGTGCGTCCTTGAGATGCCATAGTGTATTTCAAAATACTTGGAATACAGGAGGGGGAATGTGACGGACGCAAATCATTTTATACAAACTAGATTAAGTTGAAAGCTTTATGTACGTAAGTTTTAATGTCAGATTTGTCCTTTCTGAAGTTACGCTAAATAGTAAATATATTTTCGGTTTACACCCGACTCTCCAGACCTTAAATATAGTAGTTAAAGGGTGACGGGGGAAAAGGGGACTTAGTGAACTGGAAGGCCCTTTGGCTCAGGTCAAGGGAGAGTCAGTGCCTTTCGAGGCAGGCTAGCGAAAAGACGAAAACGACAGACCTATTTCTCTGCTTATCGGCGCAATACAATTTTTTTCCCATATTAAATTAAATTCAATAGTTTCAGTGCATTTAGAATCTTCACATTATAATTTTATGTCTCTGTGTTTGTAAAAGAAATACGACGAGAATGATTCTTCATATAAAAGATTTATGCAAAAAGTACCCGGCAGTAGTTAAACAAGAAATGATGTCCACTAATGCTTAACAAGATGAAAACTTTGTAAAACTGTGAAGTAGATTTAGGCAATTTATTCTCAATAAATTTCATGATGTTATTAAAAAGGAGGTGAGACAATAAGTTGATGCAAAAGTTAAAATCAACTAATAATGCTACATTCAGAGCCGTCTTTATTCAAAAAAATAAGTACTGGTATACTAATGATTAATTAGCCCGTCTTGATTCACGAAAAGAAGAGTCAAGGCTCTTCCGTGTTCGCTTGTGCGACGACGACTGAGGTGTTGAACGACACACTCACACACAGTCAGCGAGTCTACTTGCCGAAATACAATACATTGCGAATAGAATGAATCATATGGAAGAGAAAGTAATTATAAAATTAGAATATAAGAAATGATATTTATAAATAGGATAAAATTTAAAGCGTTTGAGAATAAATAGATTAACAGACAAATAAATAAATAATGGTAAATAAAACATAGTTTGGAATAAAAAACATTAAGAACAAATATATCAGTCAATTCCGAATATTTCGCCCACTTCATTTGGACGAAATGAACAATAAGGATAATCTCATACAGGCATTCATGAGGCCTTTCCAAAACACCACCTTTGGTGCGAAGAGTCACTACACGCACATGACCGTCAGATCCTGGATGTAGATTGATGATACGGCCTAAGGCTCATCTGGTGGGTGGAACGTTCTCATCTCGAATGAGAGCTAGGTCATCAATCTCCATCGATGGACAGGTTAATCTCCATTTGGATCGGGGCTGCAGTTCCTTGAGATAATCAGATGACCACCGGTGCCAAAAATTCTGCTGCATTTGCTGAACAAGCTGCCAACGAGTTAAGCGAGTGACAGGCATCTCAAGCAAATTCAGCTCCGGTATGTTGTTGAGAGGCTCTCCGATTAAAAAATGTCCTAGAGTAAGCGCGCTGAGGTCTTCAGGGTCATCAGACATGGCTTGCAGAGGACGAGAATTTAAACAAGCCTCCACTTGAAGTGGGACTTACCGCGGTCCTACTGGGAGCCGGTGTCATTTTTTAGATGGCAGTTGCTCCCAGTGGGACCCTGCGGTAGTTGTTAACCTTATTTTCTAATTATATATGATTCATGTGTTGTTTGATGTTTTGTTTTCTTCGCGTTTGTTTTCCATTATATTGTTATTAAAATTTAAACAAATGAAATGGAACCATGTTTGGAATTTTTGGCAACTTTTCATGGTACTGGTCCACAGCGCGACGGCCCTGCTCAACTTTGTCGCATCCCCACCACCTCGGCTAATTTTGTCGCAGGGAATAACAGTAAGACTCGTTCCGACAGAAAATCGGTTTCCGGCGTGAAATTTCTGTCGCAAGACAATCGTCGAGGTGGTGGGAATGAAACAAAGTTGAGCAGGGCCGTCGTGCTGTGGACTAGAGCCATGAGAAGTTGTGAAAAACACCAAAAAAGGTTCCATTTCAACACAATTTTTTAAATGGTTTTTTTTTGAGTCCCTAATTTCATATCCGTTTTCGGAATTGTCAAAAACAAAATGTCGGATCCTATACGGTGATTAAAAAGCTCAAAATTTTCGATTACATTGAAATCTTGTAAATGTTATAGGCTTCTAGGATCGTTGATTTTAAATCCTCTTATTTGAATGTTCAAGAAAAATGGCAAATATAATAATAAACAATAGATCATAATTGTTCAAAATATTTAAATAACTTAAATAAGTTTAAAAGGTTCCTATGAGGTTTCTACGTACGTGTGATGTGTATCTGAAATGTTTCTAAATGGATCTGATTCGGGGTGTACTGGGGTTTTACAAAGATCTTACAAGATTTGTAAGAGGCTTTTATATAGAACCCAAGAGGAGATGAAGGGTTTTTTTCCTGGCTTACTGGGAGGTTAAAAGATTTCTGTGAGGTTTCTGTATGCGTGTAATGTGTATTTCATATATGTGTCACGTCCCGCGACTTTCATAATAATAATAACTGATTATAAACAATATATTATAACTACATAACAATTATATTCAATAGACTATAACCACATAACAATTATATTCAATAGACTATAACTACATAACTTACGGTACTTAGTAAGCTGATACCTCTGTAATTATTGCAGTTGTTTTTATTTCCCTTTCTTTTGTATATGGGTACGATAATCGCGTTTCTCCAATCGTCTGGGACTTGTCCCGTCTCGATACATATGAATTCGCACAACCTGTGAGGTATGTACTCGCCACCGTATTTAAGCATTTCAGCGCTAATGCTGCCCACACCAGCAGCCTTATCATTTTTTAAGTTCGTAAGAACTTAAAAATTGGTAAGGCGACTACATACCTCACATATTGTGCGAATTGCTAAATTTATGTATCGACATGGGAGAAGTTCCATATGACTGGAAAAAATCGATTATCGTACCAATGTACGAAGGGAAAGGAGATAAAAGCAACTGCAATAATTACAGAGGTATACTTATTCGTGGGGTAATGAAAATAACAGAAGAAAAGATACGGGAAATTCAAAATGGATTTATGTCAGGAAGATCATGTACGGATCAAATATTTAGCTTAAGACAGATCACAGAAAAAAGTTTGAAAGTGAAGAAAAAAGTTTCCTGTGCATTTCTTGACCTAGAAAAATCGTTTGACAAGATGGATAGAAGTAAACTTTGAGAAGTCCTGAAAGAGTACGGAGTCAATGGATGGGTCTTACAAGCAATAGAAACAATACATGCTGGTAGCAAAGTGAGTTTAAGGGTAAATGGGAAACTGAGTGACTGGTTCGATATTATGCAAGGTATTAAACAAGGATGCATTATGTCCTCATGGCTATTTATCATATTTATGGACAAGTGTATAAAAATGGCCGTCTTCGACGAAGAAGGTGTAGATCTCGAGACAGTGAGGGTACGTGGGTTAGACTTCGCATATGATAAGGTTGTTATGACAGAGTCAATCGAAGACTTGCAAAGAATGTTGAGTAAATTGAATACAATCATGAAGAACGTGGGCCTTAAAATTAACGTAAATAAAACAAAAATGGCAGTGTTTGAAGGAAAGGGTGAGAAAACAATACACGGAAAAAAGTGGATAGTCAGATTCACTTTCATGCATTGTTAACTTGAAGTTTACTTGTTCACATTGTACAAGTTATTTTTTAGTGCTCTAAAACATACTTCAGAACGAATCAAATCGGAGGCGGACACTTGGGTAACCTTCCTTGTAAGCCTGAGGTAAAAAAACACTGCCCGCTGGGCTTTATGGGGGTTTTATATATGAAATTTCCTCCACCAATGGCCTCGTATCGTGTTCTTCATCTAGGTGACCCAACGACGAGAAGTGGACCTGGTAATTGTTTAGAGGATTCGTCTATGTTTTATTGGTTGCTGTTTCCTCCTACATTCATGATTCGTATTCTGAAATTCTGCTTGGTTATTTGACCTCGCCAGCAAGTGTATTTCTTTAAGAGTTAAAGCATTCTTAACTCTTGGTAGCTAATCTCCACCGGAAGTGGTACTGTTGAATGGTTAAACCATTCGTTTTCCGTGCATTGGTCACTGTTTTCGTAAATGGTTTGGTTTGTAGTCGAACGATAACAAATAGATTTTATAATGAGTTTCCGGCGACCTTCTCCCAAATAATAATAGTAATAAAATAGGGTGTTACGTCTCGTAACACCTCCCCTCGCAGATCGAGGATGGTCGAAAATTTTTTTGACTATACTCGATATTTCTGAAGAAATAATATCTATTTATTCAATTATAGCTGGTTGACAATTTTCCGGATTTAAGAACACTTTGAATATTTCAAGAATACCAATTTAGAGTGAACGAAGATTTAAAAATTTTCTGTATGCAAAACATTTTCCATACTGCATATTTATGAACTTTGGATGAAACGCTATACTATTTATATTTTCAGTTGAATATTTTCAGTATTTCAAAGTTACTTAATTTTAAATAAGTCGCATATTTTATAATATTTTTGTATAGAAGAACATTAAAAAGATTTCTAGTTTTGAATAAGCGATGATTTTACCATTTTTCATGTACACGGAAAAAATTAGTTGTTGAAACTTTAAATGAATGAGTCAACCACTCTAGGATAGGGCCAAACGTATGTCATAAATTGAACGTATCGTCGTCAGAAACTTTGATTGATATATATTTAAAAAATAGCAAGAATCGTAGAAAGTACAAAAGACTTTCAGTGAAAATGTGAAACCAATGTCCTCTTTACTGACGTGAAGTTCGAGTGCGATCTGTCATCTGTTTTGTTCACAGTCATTTGTTTTGACGTTAAGTTCGAGCGCGATCTGTAATTTGTTTTGTTCACAGTCATTTGTTTTGTTCGATTTTACATCTATTTTTGCGTTTTTCGGAAAAATAAGAGCTAACTGGGTTATTTGGACCCCGGATTCCAAAAACATATAGATATGCTGGTTAAGTCCACCGGGCATGAAGATCTTTTTTTTTCTTTGAAAAAATATACAAAAAAAATCGCTGTTTTCGTCGATTTTACATCTATTTTGCGTTTTTCGGAAAAACATGAGCCAACTGGGTTATTTGGACCCCGGATTCGGACTCAGCGACCCCAACAACATATAGGTATGCTTGTTTAGTTTACCGGACATGAAGACATTTTTATTTGTTGCAAAAATATACAAGAAAAAACGCTGTTTTTGTCGATTTTATGTCTATTTTTGCGTCTTTCGGAAAATATGAGCCAACTGGGTTATTTTGACCCCGGATTCGGATTCAGCGACCCCAAAAATATATAGATATGCTGTTTAAGTCCACCGGGCATGAAAATACTTTGTTTTTTGTAAAAATATACAATAAAATCGCTGTTTTCGTCGATTTCACGTCTATTTTTGCGTTTTTTTTGAAAAATACGAGCTAACTTGGATATTTGGACCCCGGATTCGGATTCAGCGACCCCAGGGACATATAGATATGCCGATTAAGTTCACCGGGCATGAAAATACTTTCTTTTTTGTAAAAATATACAAGAAAAATCGCTGTTTTCGTTGATTTTACGTCTATTTTTGGGTTTTTTGGAAAAATACGAGCCAACTTGGGTATTTGGACCCCGGATTCGGATTCAGCGACCCCAAAAACATAAAGATATGCCAGTGTCCACCATTTTTCGCGGCTGTGTACCAAAGCAATTATTAAGAATTTGATTAATAGTCTTTCAAATCAATCTTTGAATAAAAAAAAAAACTTTTCCAGGTCATCCAGGTTTTGTATAAAATGAATAATAAATAACTTATTCAGTTATAAATTAGCCTTGAAGCAGTTCATCCACTACTAGGCACCACAGCAAGGGCGATAAAACTCCTCCCTGCAGACATCCCGAGTCAACGGTTTCACATAAAGTGGTATCACCCTTAGTCTTAGTTAGATTCCTGTTGGCCAACATGCGGCACGTCCATTCCACGACTACAGTAGACACACCATGTATGATCATGTCCGCCCTGGTCACCTCTCCAGAGGTGTTGTTACAGGCTCCTTCGATGTCTATAAAGGTTCCAATCGCGAGCTCTTTCTCTTTCAGTTGTCTTTCAATTAGGTACTCCTTGACAAGACCTTATCGCGGATATATCTATCCACAAGTCTTTTCACTGTTTTTGATAGGAAAGATATTAGGCTAATGGGACGGAAATCCTTGGGTAAGATATAACCGATCCTACCTGCTTTCGGAATAAAGACTACTCTCGTACCCCTCCATGCCACCGAGACATGTCCCAGCGTCAACTAGCCCTATCAAGTCTCACTAGCGGCCCTATAATGGCCTCTCCAGCCCTTTGAAAGAGGAATGGATATATGCCATCTGGGCCAGGAGATTTGTAAGGGCTGAAGGACTTCAGGGCCCACCTAACCCTGGCAGGGGTGACAATCTCATTTAAAGCCGCCGCGCCGTTGCGGGCCCAGTTGGGCCGAGAATAGCGTCCGGATTTCGAGAAAGCAGCCTATCCAGTCTAGCCGCCTCAGCTCCCTTCTCGATGCCTGTGCAAAATTTGGTCCAGCTCTCTTGCTTTGCCTTACGTATTGCACCCCTGTATTCATCCCTCATCGTTGTGAGTGAGGTCCATAGTTCCTTCGTTTTGCCATTACTGGCACATCTGAACCTCTCTCTGGTTTCCCTGCGAAGCTCCTCGAGTTTCCCATTCCACCAGTGTGTCTCCCCAGCCTTTCGGACTCTTGTAAGTCGACAATTACTTTCATAAGTAACTTTTATGGCTTCCGTGAAAGTGTTGGCTGCCATCTCCAGGGTATCCACGTCTCGAATTGACCTGGGAACCTCTGAAAGTGCACATCTTAGCTCCGTGGAAAACTTATCCCAGTCCGTTCTTCTTGGATTTCCCTCTTCTGTATTCTCCTCCTTGTGTCAGATAACAGCCGTATTTTGTCAACAATATGCTGCTTGATTGTCAGCAGATTTGACTTGTTCAGTGTGTGATTCAAGATATATATATATATATATAATTCATCAGTCATCAACTGTTAACATACGTAATTAAAAGCAGTTTTACACGCTAAGAATACTTTATTTAAATTAGAAAAATGATTGTAATATTCACGATCAGGAAAAAGTGAATGTTGCGAAAAAAGCTTTTATAAAAGCTATTTTTCGCAGCTATATACATATAACCTAATTATTTATGACCATAAAGAATTTAATATAATATATATTTGGATATGTATATGTAATATGAAAAATATATTTTTGAATCAACGCGTCTTATTCTTTTTTCAAAATTTGATAATTGAAAATTTATATATTACACAATATTTTATTCATAAATAAACTTGATCAAAAATATATAGCTATAACAATTATACATAATTTAGAACAATTATAATTTTTGGAACATTAAGAGTTATGTAATAAAAGCAGCAAAGCAAGTGATAATACAAAATAAAATTTCAAATCTCAGAATTTAGATCTAAAGATTAAATTTCACTACTAGTCAGCTGCATGTTTCTATGCCTTTATTGGAATTATTACTTACTGTTACTCTTATTATTACTACAAAAAAATTTTTTTCTAATATTTAGAAACAGCACTAATTTTTGTATTATTTTTTCTCTTTTGCCCATGCAATACAATGCGAGAGTCAGCCGTACGAATTGGAGTACACCTCTTGGATTTCCTTACTGGCTCGGATTTTAAGGAAACCTTCTATACACTAATGCATACACCTACACGGTAAAAATTTATTCGTGAAGAAGTCACGAACTTGTAGCTAGGTCTCGGATACGAGATAAAAAATGAAACATTACATCCTTATTTCTAGGAGCAATGTATGGATAAATTTCGAAGTTTTTTACGGACAGTTCGAATTTCCTACGAATAGTTCCTGAAAATTTCAGACTGAAATATAAAGAGGAAAAATTTTATTTGCGCGATTTAATTTATATTAATTTATAAAAAAGCTTGCATACCAATTCGTCAGTTCCGCGATTATACATTTCACGCCGTCAAGGCGGACGCGGACTTCTGAATCTCGAGTGTGTTCATAATCGAATTGTTTTGAGTACAGCTTACATCGTTGCAAATGGAAAAGATCCTCTCCCAATAATGGCCAGGAATCATGAGATGGTTGGCAATGGAGCGTTCCTTCAAAAAGCCGCGCAGCAGGCAGCTGAGACCCTTGGCCTGAATTTTAGCGGCAGAAGTGAGGAAAGTGCATTACTCGATCTAGATGCTTCACTTCTGAAAGCCGAAGTGAAGAAAGCAAAATTTGAAAGATTCCATCAAGAGCTATTCGACAAGAAAATGCACGGAAATTTTCATAGGAATGTATAAAAACAGTCCTTGTCGAAGGAGCAAACTGTTGCTTTTCTTAGATCATCAGGGCTTAATTCAGGTACAGAGGGTTTTATTTTTGCATGCCAGGCCGGTGTCATTTCCACCTTAGCATACCGTGACCGCATTTTATGTCACGAAATTCCAAGTTATAGGTGCAGAGCGTGTCATACACACGTTGAGTACCTAGAACACATACTGTCGGGGTGTCCCACCCACGCAGGAGTGACGTATATCTACAGACACAATGTCTCTTTTGCACACTCGAGGCCTGACATTGTTCTCCAAGACTTTGAGAAGCAAACTATATTTGTGATCGAACTCTCGGCTCCTTCCGAATACAACGACACTGCCAAGGAGAAAGAAAAGGAGGAAATGTATCAAGACCTTAAAAGGGAGCTGCAACGACTGTACCAAAAATATTCGGTACAAGTAATTGTCCTTGTCATAGGTGCTCTCGGAGGTGCGAAACTATCACTAGTTCGTAACCTTAAAGCCATACCCGCGTGTCAAAAATATGCCACGGCACTTGCGAGATGGATGCAGGAAGCTGTCATCCTTGGGTCGCTTCGTTCTTCTTGTCCTGTGACCACCCATCTCACGGTTGTGAGACGTGGACATGAGTGGGATTTACCGCGGTCCTACTGAGAGCCGATGTCATTTTTTAGATGGCAGTTGCTCCCAGTGGGACCCTGCACTATTTTTGGATGCACCTCCAGGCACTCAAGGAGCTTAATAAGTAGCTCATGGTTCGTGTTATCGAATGCCTTACTGTAGTCAATCCAAGCCATGGACAGATTGAGTCGATACCTGATCGAATCTTGGGTCTATTACCTGTCTATTAACAAGTTCTCCCTGCAATCTGCCAGCCCTCTCTTGCATCCACGTTGTTCAACTATTTCACTCCATACCGGCTCGATAGATGTTAATATCCTCTCTTTGAGGATGCCAGTGAATAGCTTGTAGCTGGTATTTGAGCAAGCTATGGGCCTGTAGTTCTGTGGACTTGACAAATCTCCGGTCTTAGGGATCAATACCGTGCGTTCTTCCACTAGCCACTGCGGTATGGGTTGTTCTCTATTTAAAAAGTAGTAAATATACGAGCTAGATATTGGTGTGTAGAAGTGAACTTCTTCCAGCAAAAGTTGTTGATTTTTTTTGTCCCTGGCGCTAAAAAGTTCTTAGTTCTAGAAATAACAGTTTCACTTCTTCAGCAGTAATTAGTGGACAGTCTTCCCCTGGAGCCAGCAACCTTTGCCTTTGGCGAAAGTTACGAAACAGTGATATATCTGAAGCGTCCTCATTTAGCTGATAAGCATCTCCATACACTTTCTCCCAGAAGACTTGAATTTTTGCGTTCAGTGCTGCTTGATGGCCAACAGTTTACACTTGTTTAGCGTGTGATTTGCTTTCCTTAAGTTTCGAGCAAGTGCCCTAACTTTTGAAGTGAATTTTTTATTTAATGTTATGTAGCTAATCACGTACTGAATATTTGATACATGCCGTTTCGTCGTTTTAATTTCAAACTGAGGCTGTGCAATACGCTCGCGAGCCTTACTGAGGCGTACTCAAGTATCGTTACTTCTATTATCGCTAAGCAGGGACACCGCCTCCTCGTAAACTACGCAGTTCAGATTCCAGAGATTCACATTTTCGGGGAGCCAATCAGGAAGGGCATTATTAGCTTCAAATAATTTGTCCATCCTGAGAAAGACTTTTTGGTGGATAGATCTCCTGCTTCTCATGTTGGCATTATCGGCTATCTGTTTCTCGATCGTCCAGGCGCGACCGAAAAGAAAATATCAGCGTAGCCAAAAACGAATCAAGAGTTCGGTTGGAGTTGAGCCGTATCGAAATATGAGTGCGGGCAAAAATGGGTCAGTCCACGCGCCACGGGCAAAAACGAGTTAAATCTTTAACTCGTTTTTGCCCGTAGCGCGTGGGCTAATTCGTTCTTGCGCTGAGAAATAATCAACCCGCTTTTTCTCCGACTCTTTTCTTAATCCGCTTTTGTTATCAGCCCCTCAATTATGATCTTCTAGGATCCATGATTGTCTTTTAATTTTTTCTAAAATCATTCTGGACTACTTCAAATCGAAAAATTTTGAACTTAGATAATGTTTAATTGCAAATTTAAAAAATGTAACTATATGAAGTTGTTTGATCTAAATTTAAATGTTTTAAAATTGTAACATTGGAAGATGATTTTTAGTTTAAGTTTTTCATAATGATACATCTTCAAATTGGGTGTTAATGTTTTAGTACTATGAGGTTTGAAGCGGCGAAAACTTTATAAATTGATCATTGAAAGCGTTCCAAATAACACAAAATTTCAGTAATTTCAATTATAATTGTAGGTCCGGAAAGTCTTTTGCAATTCGGACAGATTTTTCTATGCATAATATAGATCCACCAGAGATCATTTCATATTTGAAAAACGCTTCGAAAATTACTAGATAATTTTTAATGTTATTTGAAGCCTTTTTGCGGATAAAAATTACCTATAAAAATATTGTCAAGTCTTAAGGAACAAAAATAAAATGGGCGCAGGCATTCCAAAAAATAATGTTGTAAAAATCTTTCAAATACTTGAAAAAGTTTTACTGATCGAATACGTTATAAAAAATTGACATGCCTTAGGAAACAAAACTGAAACTACAGGAACTTCTTCTCAAACTCATTTTCTCGTATAAAAGCACTCCATAGATACAAGCGTCCCGACTCCAAAGGAGCGAGCGGAATTTATTCCTTTCTACCCCCACCCTATGCGAGAGTGAGGCGCGCGCGAATGCGCTCTGCTTTGAATTCGACGTTTGTTCACTGCGACTTGCATACGCGCTGATACTAAAATTAGGCCTATGATTCATCTATTAAATAAACAAATTCTGATTTTAAGACGCAATTTATCGTGTACTGTGTAGTATTTCGTACTGCGTAGAAGTTTAGCTGAACATAACCTAACAAAGAGATAGAGAGAGAGAGAGAGTATAGATTTATATCTGACTAACTTACGTACTTTTTTACTCGTTTTATATGATTGTATGCTTAGCGAGAACGTGCTTTTACGTAATTGAACCTATCATTGTATTTTGCAGTAATAGAGTCTCAACATTTGAATTAGAACTCGTGGTCAATTATTAGAAAGGACTATTCAGTTTTGAATTCGAAACTTGTTGCCGCGCTCTCCAGAGGTCGCTAGTATATATTTTAGTGTGTAGGATCACCGCTCCTTCACACGTTCCCCCTTAATTTGAAAGATGTTTCGTACTCATGTATAGAAGCATCTTTTATGGTCAGTTTTAAAATTTGTGTGTGTTATCTATAGTGAACATCAGACATTGTTTATATGATCCTCCTATATTTGGAGATGCTGCCACTCACTTTCTTGAGAGTTTTTAAGGATCGAACTCACGATCCTTATTCTATAAGGATCAAATTACTTTTTTACGAGAGTGAACGCTATAGTAAGTTTGAAAACTTAAAAACCTATGCTTTAATATATATCTTTTTATTTCTTAAGAAAGGGTAGTAAATATAAGCAAAAAAAAAATTAGAAAATATTAACATTTATTGAATATTTATAAAACCGTAGGTTAATATGTTATTTTTTTGCGTCGTCTTTGACTCTTTGGCATACAGTCTGCGCATGCGCGTATTTTTAAACTTAATGGCGGTATGTTATGTTAAATATCTATGCTAATTTACAAAACTATAAAAACGTACAAAATCCTTAAAATATGATAGTAAATAAACTCTAAATTATTTTTTACATTTTTTTAGCAATCTCATATGGCTGTCGATGTTTCTTTTATACATGAACAAATCAAGATAGGATGGGAACTAGGATATACCCGTCAATAAGAGGTAGGAACCGCACATAAAGAAACATACTGAGTGATGGGATATGAGAATACTTGCTTGATGGTTCTGGAGTGCTATTGCTAGTGAATATTTTGTAAAATTATCTTGTATAGTCAGTATATATTCGTTGCCCATTTTTGTTACTTGAAGGTGACCTACGATGTCCATTGCTATTTTTTCGAAAGGAGTTCCTGGGGTGTCCGTTATCACCATTGGGTTTTTTGTTTTAACCCGGACCAATTTTTTAAGATGGCACTGTAAGCATACTTGGACATACTTCTGGATGTCAATCTTCGTTTTCCCAAAAATAATTTTGACGTATTCTATTATAAGTTTTCGTCATTCCCTTGTGGCTGCCTATTGCAGAAGAATGAGCTTCTTCAATTAATTCTATATGTTGATCTTTTGTGGGATATTGTGTGATATCCACATATATTTTAATTTTTGTCGACGATTCAGCAAAGGTTGCATCAAATGTTGTTAAAATTTGATCCCAAAGTACGAGATTAAGTTGAGCATTTTTAGCTACACTAATTGTTTCCAATTTTAATTTGTTTGCTTATGAATACAATGAAAATATTGTTAACTTTATACTTTCTGAAGTTTCGCTTAAATTACCGTCTTCAATAGGCAGACCTATGTGGTATTGTTGACCCTTTTTAATATATTTTGCAACTCCTATTTGAAGGTTTACAAATTTGGGTAATTTTTCTCTTTTTGTTAAAGCTCTTGAACCGTTATCACGAGGGTTTCCGTCAACTGGAATAAAATATGTGTAATTGTCTTTCCGCATTGGTAGTTGATCACGACATTCTACTACGTTCATTCTTGTAATACTTCGTTCAACTGGTAAAGTATGGGGTGAAGGGGGTTCGGGTGGGGGCTGCGGCAGAGATAAATTTCCATCCTCTGGAACTTTCTGTTTTTCAGCTTCCTTCATTTCATATTTGTTAAGTGGTTTTGATTCCTTTTCATGAGGGATTGTTTCATCTGCTTCATTTAGAGGACCTTTGGCCTCGAAAATTTTCAAATTCTTCTTCTTGTGAATCATTGGAGCTTTCATCTCCTGTTGATAAGTGTTCTAATTCTTCTTTTTTCTCTTCTGAACATTTTGAGTTATTTACATTTTTTACGAAAACAATACACTGGATGACGATTCCGTCAATTTATAATTGATATTTCTTCCAAATTTATAACATTTCCAACATGCACCATTTTGTTGTCCTTTCTTAACATGTCTACTCTAACCATTTTTTCAGATACTGATTCCTAGTTCTTCGAAATAATGTCAAAATAAATTAAAAACCCTTCGCATCGCATGTATTAGAGGCAAAGTGAGCCCGTTGTGCCTCCATATTGCCTGTCACGTGACGCTGTGACGTCATGATTTCAGATCCCAATTAAAAATGATGAAAATTTTTCATTACCTATTTAAATCGGGACATATAAAAGTAATCAGGAGAAGGACGAAGCTAACAAAATTCAATTTTTCAAAGTGCCAAATGATCAAAATGTTGTTAAAGAATGGCAAATAGCTATTTTAAGAGATGATATCAAACTTAAACCTGGTGTTGGAGTTTGTTCTTTGCACTTCAACTCAGAAAATATCATCCGAGAAAAGGTTTTTAGGGGACTTGATGGAAGTGTTGTAGCAACGGTAAGTGTTACCTATAAAGTGTATAGGTATATATTTTTATTTGTAAAGTTTTTCTCTTTTTAAAAATACTATTTTATTGTTAATATTAACTGTGAGTAATGGGCATTATTTATTATAATCCAAAACAACGTCTTTGTACTTTAGATTATAAACAAATGATATCTATATATTTTCAGGGTGACCGCTGGACCGGGAACTTTATGAGATCGGGAAAATCCGGGAAATGATAGTGAATTTATTTTTTGACCGGCAATTTTACAAATATTTAGAAAAAAAATCGGTCTAAGTTTGATTTCAACAGTTTTTTAAATAATTAGTTTAATTGCTATCTGTTTCAATTATGATATCATTCAGCTTACAATGCGTAATTGACCAATTTTCTCTTAAAAATTTTAGATTTTAGATTCTAATTTTTGAGCGTATATTTTTCATTACAAGAATTTAAAAATGCAGTTTTAATGACTTAAAAATTTAAAAATTAGAAGCATTTGAAATCGAAAATTTTGGATAAAAAATCTTTTTAGTTGATCAACTGTGGAATCCATACAAGCTTCAGCTTTTCTGATTACATTTCGCTTATCGATTTCTGATGTTTCCAATTTTCATTATGATTATGCTGTAATATTAAACGTTTAACTTAAAATTGAGTTAATTCATTAAGTTATTGAAGTTAAGTTATTCAACTTTTAAAGTTTCAACTTTGTAAGAACATTGTGAACTGTTGAACGGAATTCAAATAAAAATTATTCAATTTTAAAACAAAAGCGGTACAAAATTAAATTAAAATTTAAATAAATTTAGAATTTCTTTTACTTAGAATTCATGTACAATTTTCATTTATTCAAAAAGAATGATTTTGAATGGATTATAACGTATAAAGTTGATAAAAAATTAATATATGTGCTAGCGCAAGTGCGACCTGTGCGAGCAATCATCCAGCAGTCAGCGTGAAATCAGATGGAGTCAGACGGAGTCGAGAACAGTCAGTGCGAGTCTACAAGTCTAGATGGGAGTCGAGAGCAGTCAATGGACAGTCATAGCGTATTCATTGAAATTAGTGTCATGTCAATATTGAAATCATAGTTAGCTTACAAGAAATAAGGAATCGTATGAAATCGTATGAAATCCGAATCGAAATCATATAAAATCAAATGCAATCGTTGGCAAAGATTCGTCTCATTTCAGAGTGAATGGCCCCTCGGTTTTTATATTTTATAAAACCTAATCAATTTCACACAAATCACTATACATGAAAAATGTTAAATTTAACATTTTCTCAATTTTACACTTCGGATCTTTTTTCAAACTGAAACTCCAATAACTTTTTATAACAAAAACCTATCTTTATGTAAAATTCTTTTTTATTAGGTAAGGATGTATTTTCCAAACAAAGAATTCCTGACGAGGCTCAACATCGTTGAGTGAAAGCTCGTTTTTTAATAAACATTTTAATAATGACTAGAAGATTAAAAACCGTCACTCCACCGACAAACTAAAATAAAACATAAATTTTTTCTTTATCTAATTTTAATACAACCCTAATAGCACGGAACGTTCCCAGGAGGTGTAAAATGTCCGCCGGTTGGGAACGTTCCAGGAACGTTCCACTCCACAAATCCGCCGTTACAGAGAAATAATCGACTTTCTCTAATTTTCGTTTTTCACAAGCAGATAAGTACTCGTATTTCTTCTCTATTTGTCTTGTGACAGACTTTCTTCCAGGTACAGTATATAGTGGAACAGTAGTTTTCATCAGATTCCTAAATCCTTCATTGTCGACTGTATGGAAAGTCAAATTGTCTTTAACAATAAAGAATAGGATGGCGTTAGTGATTTCCCCAGCTTTTTTTCATCCGTCTGTAAAGATAAATATTTTACATTTCAGTTCACAGGTTCAATAAAGTTTAAAGGGAGAGGGTTTTTTTGATCTCATAATTGGAAAATAATTTTTGTTGTTGAACCAGAATCTCGAAAACGCGCATGTGTAGCATTCAAATTGATTTCTCGAGCAGATAAAAATGAAAACCCTTTCAAAGTTTTCATTTTTTACTCGTATTGAAAAATCAATTGATTTAAATGTTTGATGCCTAAAAAGATTTTCTAGGGCCAAAAAGGTCCTTATTGTTCTTTCTTCTTTTTGTAGCTTTTTAGGATCCCAAAAGCCATAACCTCAAAACTTAATTTCTGTATTTTACTTAAAAAATGTCTAATTGAATATTTGAATGCCAGAGGATACAGTTAACATCTTTGAAATATAAGCTTGGAAAAGTTGTTGGTTACACATATATCAATGTTACCTTTAAAAGATTTTATTTTCTGAAAACTGTTGTCAATCGTTGGCTGAAGCACATATTGTCTTTCTGTAAAATGGAATCTGCCTTCCGAGTCTGGCAAACTAGGTGCTGGTGAAGGTGAAGCAGAAATAGATTCACTTAGGTCCATGGACACGGTTGAGGTGCTTGGTGACATCATTGAGGACTGGTTTTGAAAATAAACAAGAGTAAAGAAATAATGCAACCAAATAATTAAGGGACACATCTAATTATAATAAGACTTACCGAATTCTTTGGTTCTTCAGGGTTAGAAACCTTTCCAGTGATGGTGGCACTTGTTCCCAAGAATTCTTTTACTTCTTTATTTGCTGTGTGATTTCGAGATAGATGATTTCTCAAATTAGTCGTTTTCAGAAAGATGAAACTTATCCAAAAATAGATGAATTTTTGAAAGAAAAGAAATATTAATCGAATCACAAGGCTAACGAAGAACTGAGAAGAATATAATATCAGGGTTACCTCAAAAGTTCATTGTAAATTCATGTTCAAATACCCGAATTGTAATTTTTTCTAACTCAAAATGTTTTATAAACGGAATATAACGAATTGCAAGTAAAATGAAGAATTTTAAAATTGTCTTTGCTTGTCCTTTATTGAAAGTTATCTTTCAAGGTATTACATTTTTGTATGATTACTGCGATTCATTTCTTTCAATTTCGAGTTTTAATAATCCCCCTTCCCCCCAAAAAAGCATTAAATTGTTATGAAATATGCCCCCCTGAGCTGTTACGCAATTTTAGTACAGTCCCGTACCACGGACGAAACTCTTCTTGGCTCTCGGATTAGGACATCGAAAACGATTTCACGAATCGTTCACCGCCTTCTTCGCGTTGCTCAATTATCTTGTTCACCCGTGAATAGACGCATCCCCTGTTCAAATTTGAGAGGAGCGAGCTCACGGGTAAGCCCGACCATATAGTCTCTGTTCATCACAAAAATTCACTTGCTGTAAACAGTAGAGTAGTAGACCCTTCAGTTCCTCATAGACTGGAAGCTAGGAAACATTTGGTTCACGCTAAGAAGTCTCCGTAATCTTTTGTATGTATATTGGGCACAATACAAGGGTAGTGGTTTCTACCGCTAATTCATGCCCGTTATGTAGCAACGCTTTGTATTTCATACATTTGAAGTCGAAATGTATTACATTTTCAACAAAATAGTCGAATTTTAAATCCAAAAAAGATTTTCTGCCAAAAGAGAAGAATTTTCAAAAAAAAAATGGAATTTTGAAGCTAATAAGTATAATATTTGAGAAACCTGTTTTACTTGGCAATTCAGGAAGATGACTTCGTTCCACGAAAGAACTTAATTTTCAACCAAAACAGATGAATGTTGAGCAGAACGTTTGACTTTTCAAGCAAAGAGATGAATTTTCAACCAGAAAATTGCGAAAAAGTATAATTTGTAAAATAATAATTATGATAGACACACTAAAAGCACATCTGACCTGAGTTTTTCGACATTACCTAGGTTTCCATACTAGAATTAGAATTTTATCATATTGTTTTTCTGGTCTTCAGCACACGTTTATCACTGTAAAATCTATGGAGTGGTTTTCTTCTTCTCTGTCTCCCTTTTCTCTTACAGTCTCTTTTCAGCATCCAGCAGAAGTCTGCCATTATATGCTCATCCCATCGTCCTTGATACTAACGCTCCTCTGTTTTGATGTCCTGATGGAATCGCTCTCCCTGCTCCTCACTGAAATCTCCGCAGGTGCTTGGAAAGTAATCCAAATGTGCATGAAGAAAATGCAATTTGAGATTCATCAAACAACCTGGTTTCCTGAAGTTTTCAATAATAGTGAACACTATCTCCCTTTAATTTTTACTTCTGTTATTACCTAGAAAGTGTTGTACAACTTTCTTGAAACTGACCCATGCCGCCTTTTCGACATCATTCATTACATCCATAAATTTGTCATCCTTGATTATTGTGAGAATTTGTGGACCATCAAAAATACCTTCTTTCAGCTTATTGTCAGAAATCGCTGGGAATTTATGACATAGATAAGCAAAGCACTGACCGTCTTTGTCTAGTGATTGAACGAATTGTTTCATCACATTGTGTGAGCCTGGAACCAACTTCGATCCTGTTGTCCAATCAATCGGCTTATAATGATTTTTCCTATCCCTACTATTCCAGAGACATAAATAATATGGGAATTTAGTATAGCCAGATTGTTGCCCAAGAATCATAGGCAGAATCTTGAATTTCCCACAAATCTACCAGTCATGCTCTTTATACTTAATTTTCTTCAGAACAGCTTCGATATTGACATATTCTTCTTTCAATACTGTTGAGTGTGCTACTGGTATCGGTGCATATCTGTTCGTATTATGGAGTAACACTGCCTTTAGACTACGTTTTGATGAATCTATAAACAGTCTCCATTCTTTAGCTCTGTACGAATTTGTTTTTAGCTTATTTATCAAGCCTTTTACATCGATACAATAAACTAGATCTGCATCCCGCGAGAAATACTTTCTGAACTCCCCACGCAGGAACGACGTATATCTACAGACATAATGCGGCCCTAAGAGTGCTTTATTACCATCTTTGTCGCTCTTACTGTGTTGGCCGCGACCCTGCGATGAGTCCTAAAAGAAAGTACGCAACTCACGGTGGCGGAGAGAATCTACGTAACTGGCGCTGACAAATAGAATCTACGTAACCCGTAGGGACGGATAGAAAATACGCAACTTGCGGTAGCGGATAGAAACTACGTAAGTAAAAAAATGCAAGTTTTTAGGAGACCGTGTTGAAAGTTTAATTAGTCTTCACAATTCAATTGTGATTATTCCAGAGATAATAAGGTGTTCATAGGAATCTTATGATCATCGCAAAATAAAGTATAACCTCAACTTTATGTTTAAAACAGTTAGTGATGTTTTCTATGCATCTTCAATAGTATTGTTTGATCTGACCGCAAACTTTCATATTATGTAAGCTTCGTCTTTAATACCACAATATTTATAAATTATAAATATAAATCTTCATAAAATCTGATTATATTACTTCTTTTGAAGTTAGGATTTTTATAATCCATGAAAGTCAATTACAGCAAAACTGGTGCCACGGTGTAGGTGAGATCTATTTTAGGCGAGTTACGTACTTTCATCACGGAATCCGCTTGCAAAAACGAGTTGCGTGAATGTGTTATTTATTAATTAATACGCTTTAAATATATCAATAGAAAAATTGAAGCGTTTTTATTACGGCTTTCAACACACTCCAATAGTTTCTGACGGTAACTCAGAATCCAAAAAAATGAAAATACGTAGTTTCAATTTGCTACTGTGAGTTGCGTATTTTCTATCCATCTCTACGAGTTGCGTAGATTCTATTTGTCAGGGCGAGTTACGTAGATTCTATCCGTCACCGTGAGTTGCGTACTTTCTTTTAGGACCCATCGAATTTTCCAAAACGAGAATAGCCAAATTTCCTGGAACTACGATTATCGGACAGCAGTCTCCGTTGCACACTCGAAGCCTGACATTGTTCTCCAAGACTTCGAGAAACGAAATATATTCGTGATCGAATTCTCGGCTCCTTCCGAATACAACACGTCGTGTCCTGTGACCACCCATCTCATGGTTGTGAGACGTGGCCATGAATGGGATTTACCGCGGTCCTACTGGGAGTGAAAAAAAGAGTGTGAAAAAAGTTCTTTCAAAAAAGGTATTTCTTCCGGGAAATGAAAGTGGGAATTTCGTGAAAAACTGAACTACGTGTTTTTGCCAAAATAACATAATTTATTTATTATAAAAAAAGGAGAAAAACATTAAGAGTACTTATAATCATGGCTATACACAACACACGGACGGACCAAACATAATGCCCCTAGCCCCAAGGGTAGCAGCTGTAGCTGCCCCGAGATAATGACGAGATATTGCGCAACTGTGCACGTGCACAGATGGTACTTGGGCAACTGTGCACGTCGACATTTCGACGTGCACAGATAAGCTCCTGTGGACTTGGTCATGCACAGATGTCACTTTCCTAACTGTGCACCTGCACATATGTCACTTGCCCAGCTGTGCACGTGCACATATGCCACTTATCCAACTTTGCACGTGCACAGATATTACTTGTACAACTGTGCACGTGCACAGATGTCCTTTGTCCAACTGTGCACATGCACAGATGAAACTTGCCCAACTTTACACGTGCACAGATGGAACTTGCTTAACTGTGCACGTGCACAGATGTCACCTGCCCGACTGTACGCGTTTATTTTCGTACTTAAGGGTTTATACGAGGGTTGCCATTCTTATCTGCGTATAATAAATTTAAAATAGTTGCAATTATTCCAACCTGGTGAAATGGAGCGTTATAACATTTTTAAAGTTAGTTTAAAAATATTTTAAATATTATTTTCATGAAATTATTCATTCCAAATTATTATAGATATATGAAAATCTGTTTCTATCCGACCCCCCTTGCAAACGCGCCATTGCATGCACGTAAAGCAGGCGTAATGTGGCCGCTTTCAGCCCAGTTACGTTCGCACATGTGCACTCCGCTGCCGGGCCAACATGAAACTTTACGCCTTCTATACAAAACTTTACGCCCGCTACACATACACATACAGTATAGTGTGTATCAAGGGCGTACGGCTATTTTGACTCGTCAAAATCCCCTATGACTGGCCACAGAAATAGCTCGGGTCACACACGACCCCCTTTCCAACGTCTCCCGGGGGGGGGCACCCCTATGACTGGCCACAGAAATAACTTAGGTCACACACGACCCCCTTTCCAACGTCTCATGGGGTATGGGCACCCCTATGACTCCTTCCAGAAGTTTCATGTTTTTTCTGTGGGTCCGGCAATATTTTTTAGTGTGAATTAAATGGATGTCACGCAGCCATTGTAAAGTTTTCTCTATCTCGAAAAATTGCACTGAGAGTAAAGATATTATAAGTTCGATCCATTATGATTGGTCTGGTTCTTAGTGAAAGAGCAAAATGAACAAATAATCAGATGATCAAATAATCAACTGATCGACTAGTGAACACAATGAGTGAGTTTGTTTTGAGTGGAAAGTCCGCTCTCGAAAGTTTCACTTCTCCCACCCATTCGACGCGCTCGTACTCAACCTTTCTGGAATTTTTCATTGTGCAGTATTTCTGTGATTTTTAATATTTAATGTCCACCCAGCCTTTCAGGAATTTTTCATACAATTTAAGTCGCACCGCTGAACATTTTGCAGTATTTCTGTGATTTTTCATATTTATCGTCTATTTTCTCGAAAACTAACAGTCGTAGGGTAAAAATATATTCAACATGAAATATGTATTTTTAAAAGATCTACAACTTCTGTTTAAAACTTTTTTGTAAATTTTCATTTTTTACCAAAATACACGGAAAAACATTAAATTTTTATAGTTTTTTGGTGTTTTGACTTGAAAAATAAAATTTCCGGGTATTTTCACTATCATATTCGTAATCAGCGCGACAAAATACATAGGTAAACGGAGTCCCACTTGAAAAATTGGACGAACAAAAGGACGTAAAAAAGTACGTCTAAAAGGACGTTCAAAAGTACTTATGAAAGGACGTACTAAAGGACGTACAAAAGGACGTACAGAAGGACGTACCAAAGGACGTCTCGAATTGGGATACAAAATGGCGTACTTTGGCACGTCCTTTTATACGTCCTTCATTACGTCCTTTTGTACGTCGTTGGTACATCCTTTAGTACGTTCTATGATTTCAAGATAATTAAAAAACATTTTTAAAACATTCAGTGATATCGTGAGAATTCGACGAATTCAGAGTAGTTTAAGGAGTTCATAAAATTCCAAAACAATTCAGAGAATTCAGAAGAATTTAGAGAACTTAGAAGAATTCACAGATTTCAAAAGAATTCAAAATAAATTAAGACAATTTAAAAAAATTTAGATAATACAAAAGAATTCATAGAATTTATAATATGTCACAGAATGCAAAAGAATTCAGATAATTCAAAAATTATCAGAGAATTCAGAATATTTCAGGAGAGTTCATAGAATACAAAAGACTTGCAGAAATTTAGATCAATTCATGGTGTTTTATAAAGATTAGAAGAGAATTAAGAAAAAAAAACTTTACATTTCTGTACAATTCGTGTGATTTTTTCAGAATAAAAAATATTCAAAGAAAGTTAAAATAATGATTTCAAGATAATTAAAAAACATTTTAAAAATTCAGTGATACCGTGAATTCAACAAATTCAAAACAGTTTATAGAGTTCAGAAAATTTTAAAACAATTCAGGAATTCAAAGACTTTGGAAGAATTCAAAGAATTCATAGAATTAAGAATTCAAAGAATTAAGAAGAATTTAGAAAGTTCGGAAGAATCCACAGTGTGCAAAAGAATTCACAAACTTCAAAAGAATGTACAGAATTTGAAAAAAATTTGGAGTATTTTAAAAGAATTTAGAGAATACAAAAGAATTCAAAAGATTTCAGAGAATTTAAAAGAGTTCAAAAAACTTAAAAGAATTCAGACAATTGAAAAGAATTCAGAAGAATTCAGAGAATTCGCAGGAATTCAGAGAATAGCGGAAGAATTCATAGAATTAAGAAGAATTCAAAGAATTGAGAAGAATTTATAGAATTCAGAAGAATTTACAGTGTGCAAAAAAATTCAAAAGCATTCACAGAATTCAAAAAAATAAAATAGAATTTCAAAGGAATTTAGAGAATACATAAGAATTGATAGAATTCAAAAGATTTCAGAGAATTTGAAAGAGTTCAGAGAATTCAATGAATTCAGACAATTGAGAAGAATTCAGAGATTAGTATTTTTCGTTAACTCCTCCTAACACAACTTTTTCGGACGGGCGTTGCAAAAAATAGCGTGTGATACACGTACGCATAGGTGATTGCTAACTCGTGTGATTGCATCATTCGCCTGCGGCTCGAAGTACTCGTCTACGTTTTCACACTCGCTTCGCTCGTGCGCTAACCACCACCTCATGCTTCGGGCCTCCGGCTTATGCTGCAAAATTCACACTTGCACACAAACACCTATTTTGCGCACTTGTATCACAAATAACTAATATAATACTAATATAAATTTAACTGCTACAAATTCAAATATTTTCATTTTTATGTACTATGGACAAAATACTATTCTTAAAATTACGATATTCATGTACTCGATAACAAAAGAATATTCAATATGCCAGCCACTTGACTCTTCAGTCTTGATTAAAATTATGTTAAGACATTGAAAAAATATATATCATAATAGATATAAGCTCGTGTTTTTGCAAGAAAAATAAGTTTCTACGGCATGAACTAATACGATATTTGGTTTCCCGTAATTATATATTATAATATCTTGCATTATTTACATCTATGTACAAGTTTATTCGAATTTCAATAAAAAGTTCGAAATGTGAAACTAATGCAAAACATTAATTAAATTCCTTTTTCATATTTTACAACAAATTCTCATAAAAGGTTCCAAATATTTCCTACAGTACGTTTCCTATAGAAATATACACATTATTTTCATTGAATTACATCACATTTCTCATATTAATATATACAAATATAATCCTAAAAAAAAATCTTCTTTTTATCTGTATTTAATTTTTTTATATATTTGTTATAATAATATATTTTATATTCATACTGAATTTAATTTGCTGCAGAGCAGATCCAACTCGTTTATATTGTGTTTCAAAAGATAATTTTTATAAATGTTACAGAAAGATTTTGGTGAAAGATTTATAAGTGTTCGATTACAACCGTGACACTCATAAAATAACAATTATACACACATATATATATATAATTAAAAACTAAAGGTTAACAACCACCGCAGGGTCCCAGTGGGAGCAACTGTCATCTAAAAAATTTACTAAATTTCTTAAAAAATGAAGTTAGACTAATTCTTATCCGTAGCGGAACGATAGACTAATGCTTATTTGTAATAGGATGATAGCCGCTTTCTTAACGGTAACGGAACAATAGCCTAATATTCGTAGAATCCATCGATATTACTTACCTGAAACAGATATATACATTGAGAAATAATGCAATTGTTTTTTGGGGGCCTTCAGTTAGAAGTGAGGCTAGGAATGTCGAAAATGCAGTCTTATCTTCTAATCTTTCAAAAAATCTTAAATTTGTAATAAATTAATACTTTCTCTTTATAGAATTGATGCAAACCCTCTTACGATTCATTTGACATCCTTAATATCATATTTTTAAACAAATTTAACAACCCTCAATATGCGTCACGATTATTTTGCGTTTTAGTGTGTCTTTCATGATTGATGAGACATTTACATGTTATCTGGTAAACGTGACGCCCCCAGCGGATATTTACTGCCACTTCGTACCCAAGCCCCCGAAAAACTCTGTCCCCTAAAAATGTATTGAGGCTTGGTGGGCCTGCAATGGGACTCCGATACCGCGTCAAAAGTTGAAAATCGAACTGACCTCTTTTTCTAATACGTGGAGATAAAAAGAGAGGTTCGTTCGATTTTCGACTTCAAAACAGCGTCGGAGTCCCACTGGTCACGCTGCGATGCCACGGCCCACATAGCAGAGGAATATAAAGGGCGGATGAGGTACTTTCTCGAAAAATTTAAAATTGAAGCTATGGTAATTAATAAAACAAAGCTCAAAGATAAACTCAATTTCCACACTCCAGGTTTCAAAACGATAAGAAAAGATAGAAACGGACCAAGTACAGGTGGGGGCGTAGTCATACTTACACTAAGAAAAAAACTTATATCAATCAAAGGAAATTTCTTTGATTCAAAGAAATGGTAGAGTAAAATGTGGCTGAAGAAATATTTCTTCAGATTAAAGAAATGTTTTGTTTTGATCTAAGGAACACAATGCTTAAGGCCATGCGACGAGTGGGTCACGTGACCGGCTTCCTACCTTACCGACACTTTTTTTTATTTGTAAACTTATTTAGAAACTTTTGATTCTCCCTGATCCATCTCTCCCTCTTCTGTATTCTCCTCCTTGCGTCAGATAACAGCTGTATTTTGTGAACAATATGCTGCTTGATTGTCAGCAGCTTTGACTTGTTCAGTGTGTGATTCAAGATCCTCAGTTCTTGGGGGAATTTTTGAACCCTTTCCGTGAACGGCCTACCAGATGTTATGTAGTCAATCACACATTGAACACACAAATTTGGGTATAGAACAAAGAAATGGCAAAATAAAATAAAATTAAAAGATTGTTTTTACTTATCAATCTCCTCTGAAATAAATTAGACTATTGTAAAAGAACTAGAATTTATTTTATACCCCTAAGCAAAAAGAAACTCACAGCCGGGAATCGCTATACTGCTCCAATTAATGAAGTTAAAAGACGGTGGATAGCGCTGGCGTCGTAATTCTCGTTACTTTACGAATAAAAATGGAGGGATAATTAGCCGAAAGATTATCCAGGCAAGGTTAAAAATAGGAAATCATCTTCGATTCGGCCAGAGTTTAACCGGCAAGGTTATTTTTTTTTGCAGCGAATCTTTCATTTGGAATCGATGTAAACTTTATCTTTCGGTTTTTCTGTGTTGTATCCGGGGAGATTACGATATCCGCGGCGACAACCCTATAACCGGTCACAGAACTTAAAAAAATAATATGCATGCAGAAAATTGCTGAAGGAGCCCGATGAATAACTGGATCCTAATATTTATACAGATGTAGGTCAGTTTGTTTTGATACCTTACGTAAGTGCAATTTAAGGCGATGAACAAAATAGTTGATTTCTGCTTTTCTACAAGAAAAATTGACAACATTAATCACCTACACAATTTGCTTGTGATTCCTCTTACACACAAATACTGAAAGATGCTGTTGTAAAATTCTCCTCGTTTCATTTATAAAACACTCTAATATACAATTGTAATGAAAATGTTTACTATTTGTGAGAGAATTACATCCCGTGCAGAAATTGCCCGGGTTGGCCCTACTACAACAAGGTTTCTGGTCGGATCCGGGCCGGGCTACCCCTGGTTGGATTTCATGGTCGGGAGCCAATCCGAGGACAGGCGATCGCGGTTGTGGGCTGTTTCCCACCATCTCCGCCACAGGCGTGCGGTCTCCTTGTAGTACATCGTGATGAATACAATAGTACAGTAACAGCGCTCGTGAGTTCCAAAATGGTAAGTTCAAAATGCGTGGTATTTCATTAGTTCAAAATTCAACTTTAATTTGACTATCAAAGTAATGAGTCACTACTTGCATGTTATAAATTCGTTATTTCTATTTCGAATTTATGTTAAAACTGTATTCTTCATTAATGTTTGCAGTTGATAACCTCAAATTAAAATGTGGATCAGTTATATAATTTTGATATGAAGGGAATGAAAGGCTGCTTTTTTTAAAATGTTTTTTAGGCATTTAGGTTTTTATTGTATATAGAGTGAAGTAAAGTATTACTCAAAATAATGTTAACTAAATGTATATAATCGCCTTTTTTCTTTTCACTGAATGAGTCACAGAAAGGTACCGAGTCAAACGTGGAAATAATTTGGCAAACTGGTAGGAGTAAAAAAATAAAGACAAAATAAGGAAATTAAAAACATGTTACGAATTTGACGATGCAAAGTTTAAATAAAGCTTTAATAAACTTTTTAAACAAATTTGACGTATTAAAAAGTAATTTACTATTCCGGAAAATAATTTTTGCATGAATTTTCTATATTAAATACCAATTACCAAACGAATTTCCAAAAATAAATCATATTTTTAGTTCACTTTATAGTAAAACATGTATTCGCAGTATTTATTCCAAGAAGGGATAATATAATAATTAATCCTGCGTCAATTATTCCTGATTTTTGAACTCGGAGCGGATAAAAAGTATTTAAAGTGTCGATTATCAAGGATCGATGCTTTTACTCAGGTTCGCCCATCACTAGAACGGAACCGGTAAAAAAAAGCTGGATACTACCCAGACAAGCCGAGCGAGCCACCACAACAACACTATCGCTTCACGCCCGCTGTCGCAAGGTCTCGAGCGACATTATAATGATGAGAGAAGTTTTAGGCTCCGGAAGCTACGATCATGGTTCCTTAAAGCAACCAATCCCGACGCAACTGGAACGTCTTGAGTTTGTTGAATTTCTTGATTTCTTAGATTTCGCATCTTTCCTCTAGTTATTACTACATTACACTTTGTATTCGCTATTTTAGTTTGTGGAGTTGGAAATGTTTGTTAACATGATTATAATGTTTATAATAATCAAGATGAGAGTTTGAGATATTTGTGGGACTTTGAGGATTTTCATGAATATGCGTGAAACTTGAAGTGTGGCCGTCAAGGGCATCGTAATCGACTTTTTCATTGCACGTTAAATTTTCTCGAGTTCCTTCATTATCAGAATTTTCGTTTTCATTTTCATTGTCTTCATCTTCTTCATCATCTTCTTTTTCATTTTCTTCTTCTTTTTCTTCTTCTTCTTGGAATAAGCATTTTTCGACTGAGGTAACTTGAACTTGAACTTCCATCTGGTTACGCGTGAGCATGGGTCGCTAGAATTTTGGAACCAGATCAAGGGTTTATGATCAGTAACAATTTCGAATTTCCTGCCGTACAAATAATGTCGAAAATGAGTCACACAAAACACGATCGCTAGAGCTTCTTTATTGTATGTGTCATATTTTACCTCATGAATATTCAAGGCTCTGGATACATACGTTATCGGCTTGTCTTTCCCGATTTCACCTTGTGACAAGATTCCTCCTATTGCAAAACCTGAAGCATCTGTTGTAAGGATAAAGGGTTTATTAAAATCAGGTTTTTCTAAAAGGGGTTCTTCGCATAATTCCTGTTTTAAAGCATCACAGGCTTTTTGTTGCTTTTCAGTCCATTTAAATGGTACGTCCTTTTTTAAAAGGTGATTTAAAGGTGCTGCTTTTCTTGAAAAGCCTTCTAAAAATCGTCGATAATAACCGGCTAATCCCAAAAATTGTTTAACGTTTTTAACATTTTTGGGAACATGGAAATTCTTGACCGCTATTGTTTTTTTTATGGTCTGGACGTACACCGTCTTTATGTATAATGTGACCTAAATAAATTACTTGTGGTCGTAAACATTCTCATTTATCTGGTTGCAATTTTAAATTTGCTGAGCGTAATCGGTCCATGAGGGTATCGAATTTTTGCTGATGTTCTTCACAAAAAAGTTCATCTTCAGCCAAACGACTAAGAAATATGACTTTTCTGCCATAAAAGGTGAACTTTCAATACAAAAAAACGAATTTTCTACAAAGCAGTTAAATTTTGGAACAGCTAAGATGCATTTAACAAAATAGTTGGTTTCAACAAAATATTTGAAGTTTTTACCGTAAGACAAATTTTCAGTAAATTCATAAATTTGTAACGAAATAGTTGAATTTTCAACTAAAAATTTTGTTCAAAACCAACAATAGAATAGTTGAATTTTCACATGAAAAAAAACTAGTTTTCAACAATACAAAAATGAATGGTAAACCAGTTGGATTCAACGAAAAAAGACGAATATTGAACAAATTAGTTGTAATAGAATCCATTTCAAATCAAGGAGGTTGTACTCGTCAAGTCGCAGAATCTCAAGGAGATGAAACATTCGTTTTTTTTTTAGAGGAAACTAGGCAATACGTATTATTCCGATTTCTAAAACGACCCCTATCAGAGCACATTTAAAGAACACCGTCTACGGTGCCTTCAACTTAAACCTCAAAATAATAAAAATCACAAGACACGCATTTTCAAGACTGTAGTAAATATCCAACAACCATCAAAAACCACCCCTACCTCACCTAACGAACCCCGTCTCGACTGCCTTCATCTAAAATCGCAACAACAAAAAATTTAATTGATAATGATTACAAGACACGCGTTTCGAAGACTGTATTTAATATCCTTATAACCACAGAAATATCCAGCAACCCTCAAGAACTACCCGTACCTCATTTAACGAACCCCGCCTCGACTTCCTTCATCTAAAATCGCAAAAAAAATGTAATCTATAATAATCACAAGACGTGCATTTCCAAGACTGTAATTAATATCCTTATAAACACAGAATGCGAGCGAACAGCTCGCGGGAGCGTTCTTTTGCTACTCTGACGCGCTAATCGTAATTAGCGTTCTTTAATGAATAGTTCAACTCGAAATATGATTACATATCATACTTTTTTGTCCATTGCTGATTAATTTGATATCAAACACGACTATGTTTCGATTGTTTCAAAGATTTAACTTCACCCTGGGTCGAGGAATGCTCGAGCCTCAGGTAACGCTCTTTGTCCTCGAGAGAGAACGGAAGAGAGAGCGAGTGGCTTATAACAGATTTTACTGATTTTACTCCCTTTTGACTTTCCGAGTCTCTTTAAGACGGAAAAGATACTTTCCTCAGGTCTAAAATTCGTATTTAAGGATTTTAACACCCAGTCAATTATGTAAAAGAATGTTGTTATTAAGAACAGTGAATAGTTTAGGAAATAATTTTGGGTAAATTGCATCAATTATTACCTCACTCTAAGTGTAAAGTGGGCAAAAATTTTAAAATTTTAGAAAAAACCGCAACTTTCTAACATTATTAAAAGAGAATATTATTACAAATATTAATAAGCTGCTTGAACAATGAGGTTTTCAATTTCAATTCAATTATTACCTTAGTCTAATTGAAAAGTGAACAAAAGGTGGAAAATTTAAGAAAAAACTGGAACTTTGTAACTGTATTCTGAGTAATATTGTTATAAATAATAATAAATGGTTTCAACAATTATTTATTTCAAAAGTAATTGACTATTGCCTAGCACTAATTTAAAAGTTAAAGATAAATTGAACATTCGGAAAAAACCGCGGCTTTCTAAATCTATCTTAAGAGAAAATTGCAAAAAACAATAATAAATTGTTTAAAAAGTTTATGAAAACATCTAATTATCAGTAGGAAGTAGTATTTTATATATTGAAAACAATTTATGTTAAAAACCACGAAAAAAACATAATCAGCACTTAAAGCTCGAAAAAGTCAAAATTTCATTTATGGGTTTTTTTTGGGGGACTCTATAAAAAAGACTTATGTGGATGAAATTAAAAAAGTAATTATTTGTTTGTCTTCTATAGCTAATTGTTAAGAGAAATTTTGAGTTTGAACTTGATTTACCTAATATTGACGATTCTAAATAAAATGTAGAAAAATGTCTTTTTTCTTGTGGGAAGTATGTGTTAACCTTCATTATGGCTTGCGGAACGTCTATATATAATTAAAAAACTAAAGGTTAACAACCACCGCAGGGTCCCACTGGGAGCAACTGTCATCTAAAAAATGACAAAAAATAAAGTATCGTCCCATGCATTTGGTATTATTGCTTGGCCCTCGGCGTGCAGACATCTTGCCAGATGACGTCATTATTTAAAATACCTAAATCGGGCGAGCATGAGCAGTTGTTTGTAGTTGGTGCTGGTGTCAACGTAGACCAACCAGACATTGACTGATCTCCCTTTCTCACTTTCATTCCTGTGCCCGACTCGGCAGCGCCGTGCCCTCTTGTCATCCTCACACATAAGTTTGAGGGAGGGGGTGAAGAATCGAAGAATTGGTTGGAGAGTCGATTTCGGAATCGATTTTCGACCGCTCAGACTCTGTTCCAAATAATCGATTCCCAGACACCAAGAATCGATTTTTCGAAGGAATCGGAATCGATTTGACAGTCCCTAGTCTCTATCCGGTCGTCACTTTGTATACTTCGTGTCAACTGAATAAATTAGTTCATTTTTGTGTTAAAATAAACTATAGATCATCTACTCGGCCTGCACGCATGCTCTCACAAAAAGTATGTTTAAAATAACTTGAAATGCTGAGAGAAGCTTCTGAGTTTTCATTTTAAGGCCAATATTTAGTATTTGCATTTATAAAATAATGTTTGTTCCACATTTCTTCAGTCATAAAATTTTTACATATGTGAACACTAATAATTTCTAATCCAAACAAGACAGAGAATTAGTACTATTTCAGATCATATGTAATATAAAATTTGAAAACTGAAGTTTAAACAGAGCCCAAGAATTATATTATGTATTCAGCTGTACAGCATGTAACGCAGCGCTACCTGGTGAAATATATATTGTGCAATGAGCGTTCACTTCATTTGGAGGTGCTTAATAAGGGGTAGGTTTTGTGAACAGAATTTTGTCCCGGAACACATAAATTTTTTTGGTAAAAGGTGCAAAATATCACATGGCAGTAGATTGGTGCTTTCCTGTACATTTTAGGGATAAAAGTATTCTTACCAAAATTAAAGTAGATAAAATTCGACGTGAAACTAGAAAAAAAGGGTATTCTACCACCAATAGTCTAGGAGTTACGGCCTTTCAAAGAACCCCGATTTTTTTCAATTTTTTGCAAAGAGTATACCAAAGGCCAATCTAATAGGTCAATTCTTTCGAAAGTCATCGTGCTCACAGACAGACATACATACATGCAGACTCTCTCCCCCCCCCTATCTCCCCCCCCCTCTCTCACTCTAAAACCTTTTCTGAAATTCTGGCAAATGCTGAGAGTTTTTCTGTTCTAAATTCAACGTTAGTATATGACGTGACTTTGTAAACGATCCATCGTGAATATTCAGTTTCTGTTTGTTTTTTTTTGAAGTTTTACAAAATAAAAGTGAAGTTTGATGTTCTCAAAGTGTTGATTTTAATAATAAATAAAATAAATTTGCTAACCATGTTTTTATAATTCTTACCTTGTGATTTAAACAATCGTTAGATGTTTTGAATAATGGTTTCCTAAATGTGCAAAGGAGAAAAACTACAACGTATAGTTTGGACTTTTAAAAAAAAGACAAATACAGGGAGTTCAACACACATTTTTTTAAAGAATATAAAAGGATTACATATTTTTCAATTTGTTAAATTGATTGTCTTTTGTGAAGAAAATGGACTTTATTGAAATAGACAGAAATTGGGATAATGGGATTGATGTGATGGGAGTGCCTGTGAAAAATATCAAAGAATTTTACCTCATTAGTAAAAAATTAAGATCAACAATTTCACAACAAGATTTTCTGAGAAATGTTATTTATAAAGAAAGAGGGAAACAAGGCTATTAATTTAGAAGGGGATCTCTCAAGATATAACAAAGTATCGGATAGAGTAATTAACTGGTTACAGTAATTTTCTTTGACTAGATAACAGAAAGATTTTTTCTTTATCAAGCAATCAGTTTCTCAATAAATATAATTGATGACATTAAACTTAATCAAATTTTGTATTAACACTGTTTTCAGTATTTTCTTTTCAGGTTTTATTGATTTTTCATACCTTTAGTTATTCCCTATAAATAATCCCTGATGAAGGGGTCTAAATTGACTTCGAAACATGTTGGTCCCCTCGTAGGATAAAAAGGACGGAGAAAGGAAAAAGTGAGAGGTTGGTTTTTGGTTGACTTTTTCCCTTTTTCTCCCTCTTTTTTCATTAATATGCTACAAAATATTTTTCCGAGATAAATATATGCAAAAAACGTATTTTAACAATTAAAATAAATTAAATTTTTATTTTCCGCATGCATTTGAATAATTGTCGGCCTAAAAGTACAGCCAGCGCCGCCACTTGGCTGTCTTTAAATCCCATGACACATTTACTCTACAGGCCTTTATAGGAGAGCCATCCCACTGGTTTTGACTGACTGTTTCCCTTTTCACCCTCTTTTTTCTTTTGTTATATATTTGCCTCTAATGATACGGAAAGATGGTAGTTTGGAAATCTAATTTTTATTTATGGATTTTTTGATGCTCCGATTTCGGTGCATAAACTGGTTCATGAGAAAGTAGATTTCATTTCGATCTTAACTGAACTCAAAATTCGTTCCAATCTACCGGGTTTCCTGTGTATACTATTGAAAACTCTTTTAATTGAGGCATACATATTTTACCTCAATTTATCATATGATGGTCTATTTTCGTTTAAATAATGCTTAAAGTATGATTTGAAATTGGTAATTTTAGAAATGTTGTGACTTTTTTGGATTATTTCTTTTCCTTTTTGGAAAATGTAATAATCTGAATACATTGGTTCGGAATTAACCACACAGAATACTTAGGTATTTAAATTCTTCAAATGGATTTTTCTCCCACTCTTTGCCTATACTTCAAGCTCCCCTCGATGAAAAATCCTGGCTATGCCACTGCGACCATATAAACCGGCAAGGCCATACATGAGAGAATCAATTGATTGGATTGAATCGAAAAAAAACCCAAAAAAGATCATAGTGCAGACAGAATAAATTCTGATTGGAAACAATTCTTTACATTAAGTATGGAGTAATTTCACTGCTAATATTCAAACAGCTTATCAGAATAAATATGTAGGGTCCTTCACGCTGTAGCGTAAGAAATGGTAAAATATATTTTACAGTAGAAACATCCGAAAGCCTGTTAGAAATATTCTTAACATTCAAGTAACCGTATCTTATTTATATATTATTCATATATATATATATATATATAATTAAAAACTAAAGGTTAACAACCACCGCAGGGTCCCACTGAAGGTTAGCATAGTTAGTCCATCCTTATATGGGAATGCATATGACTTTTTGTAAAAAGTATTCTAAACGTAAAAGTATGTTATAAATGTATCAATATTAATATTTTTCAAATGTAGAATGCATTTTCACGATTATGTTTTATCCTTTTATCGGTTGAAGACCTTTCATTTTCACGAAATAAAGTCAACTATCAAAAATGTTAAGTTATAGTGCCCAATTCTGATCAAATCAATCCGATACTCCAACCTGAAATTTTGTATATCTTATTTTATTGTAAATATGTACCAACTATACTAACTTTCCTGACATTGCCACCTATCCTATCATATCCGTGGCGTCATGCTAGAATACTCAATTGTAATAGAGGTATGAAACATAAATACACTTTGATTCTACAGATCATAGCCAATATTAAATAACATAATATTAATGTCAGTAATCAATTCATGTTACCACACAAAATAAAAATAAAAATTCAATAATTATGTGGTTCAATATTGTGAACAAAGTAATCAATTTAGAACGTCAAAATTAATGAACAAATATTTTCATTGAAACATCCAAATAAATTTGGCTTTATATTTTCATGATAATTATAATTACTGTTTTAAACTAATTTCAGAATAAATTAAAACATATTTACATATAATTGTGAGAATGGAATTGAGATAATCATTCCAAAATAGCGAAAAATACGAATTATAGCCAAAATTCAACTACATAACCTTGAAATAAATAATTAATTCATGTTCCTTAATATAGAAAAATTATAATTCAATCTTCATGTCCAATATAAAAAGCGATAAAGAATTATTCCCATTGACACATTTAAATAATGTTTATTTTATATTTTCTAAAAATTCTCATTGTTATAAACCTTTTGAACTAATTTGAGAAAAAATTGAAACCTAATTATGATAATTGAATTCAGATACTTATTTCACAACACCACGGAAACTTACAAAATGTACATAATTGGAGTAGAGGTATTTTGAAAATAAATAAACTTTTATCATATAAATTACAAGCAATATTCAATTACATAACCCTAAAGTAATTCCATAAAAAATGACCCGGTTACCGGTACCCCGCCATTTGTTATTAAATATAAGTGAACAAATACAATTTTTATGTGTTTTATCGACTTTGCAGGTGTCACGTATGTATTCTGAACAAACTGTGAAATTTGCAAAACATTTCACCAGTTATTGAGCTAGAATCGGCGAGTTGAGTTTTAATAAACATCGAATTTGGGCGCGATGAAAAATGCAATTTTTATTTAATATTAACTAAACTAATAATCGGATTTATTATTTATATTAGCAAAAAATGTCGACTTTTGCAAGGTTAATTTTTTTAGCACCCTACTGGGCACCCTGTAAAATAAACTTCTCCTTTTTTCAGGTAATCTCTGACGATGGACTTCCAAAATCGACCTGGAGGAAAAACCGGCGGAGGAGGCGTCGCCTCCTGGTCCGAGAGTAATCGGGATCGACGAGAGCGGCTTCGTCAGTTGGCTCTCGAGACGATAGACTTGAACAAGGATCCCTACTTTATGAAAAATCACCTGGGTTCCTACGAATGTAAATTGTGTCTGACTCTTCACAACAACGAGGGCAGCTACCTGGCGCACACCCAGGGGAAAAAGCATCAGGCGAATTTAGCCAGGCGAGCTGCCAAAGAAGCCAAAGAAGCACCTCAAACCTTGGCCCCCGAAAAACCCAGAGTCGAGCCCAAGAAGTTCGTGAAAATCGGAAGACCTGGTTACCGAGTCACGAAACAGAGGGATCCGGAAACAGGACAACAGAGTCTCTTATTTCAAGTCGATTATCCAGAAGTTGCAGATAATATCGCCCCCAGGCACAGATTTATGTCGGCTTATGAACAAAGAGTCGAACCTCCGGATCGCAAATGGCAGTATTTGCTATTCGCTGCTGAACCCTATGAAACTATTTCCTTCAAGGTGAATATCAGGCTAATATCAGGCTAAAAAGTTACGTTATTTGTAACTTTTAGGGTATCTTTGTTACTATTTTAAAAAGTAACTTTTTTTTTTTATTAATTAGGTGTTTTGAGTCGCATCGACTGCTGTGGTCATTAGCGACTACATTAATTACATAATATCTTCTGTTAGTTATACATGTTAAAGCCAAAATTAACATCCAACATTATAAACAATTATTTTCATCGAGGGTCAATATAATCTCCCCACTGAGTATTATTCTAATAGAATATCATTAACAATAATAATAATAATTTGTGTAGAACATTATGTTTGTTAACATTAATCAAGTATCACCTTACTCTAATTAGAAATTGGACAAAAAGTAGAACATTTTTTGAAAAAACCAACACTTCTCATCTCTATTTTAAGACAAAATTACTGAAAACAATAACAAACCCTACCAAACAAACTTATGGTGGTGATAGTTGAAAAGTAATATTTTATTCTTATAACATGGCTATTTGTAAAGACAAATGTTGAGTTTCAACTCGACTCAACTCATATCGACGACTCTGTGTGAAATTTACATAAGCGTCCTGGTTTCTTATTGGAAAAACGCGTTAAACGTCATGGGGCTGGCACCACCTCTAAATATCATTGTTTCCAAAAGAAAAAAAAAATTGATTGATTTGTTTGTGGATCTGAACAAATTTCCGGGCGATATGCATGAAAATTTGATTAAAATATATTTGGACCACCCTTATGTAACATGTATACGCTATCAGAATAAATTGATTGATAAATAAATTTTTCTTAATTAATTCACTAAAATAGTATATTGTTAAGACTGTAATACTTAGTGAACATATTATGTAAGTAGCATAAGATTCTTAGGACATGAAAAATTGTAATTAAAAGTTCTTGAAAGTATGTTGAATAAAAATTATAAGAACAACTTGCTGCATTTTTAACCTTTTCCATTGCATCCCAAAGAGCAGGTACTAAGAACATGAAAAATCGGACATTCGGGATATTGCCGAAAATAATATTTTTCACCAAAAATAGATGAGAAAGATAAATAACTGGCATAAGTACAGCCGAAAGTTGAAGGCGAAGTGCAGTTATTTAACTGTCGTATCTATATTTTAGGATTTTCGAAAAAAAGTGATTTTCAGACATATACCAAGAATGTCCAATTTTTTTACTTGTTTGACTGCCTGATACGAAGGAAAAACAAGAGGAAAATGTTCGTACATTGTATTTGGAAAAATCAAGAGATCTTTTTTTTACGGTATCATATTTTTCGAGTCCTTTTTGGAAATATGATAACTTCATGCTGTTATTATTTCCAATGCAGGAAAACGACTCTGGAATGCCACGAGTAGTTTCATTTTAGTTTTTTTAGTTCTATTTCAATGCCTGGAATTAGCTCTGAAATAATACTTTTTTACAGTGTTAACAAGAATGTTGATTTTCAGTGAAGTTTATACCTACTAAAAAATTCTTGTGGCTACATTTTCACATGAAAAATTCCAAATCTTGGCAGAGTACAATTTAATTTGCACAATTCTTTGAATTTGCTAAATCGAAGATAGTCAAGTAATCACAAAGTAAAATGGGCTTACAAAATAGCACTATAAAAGTATTTGGCATTAATTTTAATTAATATTTATATTAATTATTATTATAGATTATCATTATATATTTTCAATTAATATATGTCCTGCTTTCAAAACGGTATATTTATATTTTGCAATACTTTTTTTTCCAATTCAAAAAATCAAATGATCTAGAAAAGAGGCGGAATACTGACTCATAATTAAATAAGTATAAAATGCTACGATAGGGAAATTTTGAATGACTATTTTCATTTATTTCTTCTACCTGAGACAATTAATACACTATTCTATACATTCAAAAATTCGTTTTTAATAAAATGCATATTTGGCAAATATTCCAAACCGACGAGATTTAGTAGCAGTTTCTGAGTACGGTGAAAAACTGGCAAGTTACAATTTCTTTTACTTGTCACGCTTATCCTGTCTTCTAACTCACATACACCGCACACATTCTTGGCCCATGCCACTCACACACATTAAGCATACTTTCTATCCGTGAAGCACTGGTTCCATGGCTGATTCGCGACACTAGCGCCGCGCATCGCTGGTTCGCGAATTAAGTCTTACTCCCGACGTCTCATTCAATCTCCTAAGCTTGGTGGGCATTTTCGCCTCTATACCTATCTTTGTTACGTCTCCAGCGCTGCTGTTGATTTGAAGACCGATAATGTAGAACATCCTGTGGATTCGTTGCCGACGTAGAGTGATAAAAATCACTAACCGCTGATTTACATCCAAGACAAATCTTTTCCTTAGGGGCCATGATGCAAATGGAAGACGCGACCAATTCACTTTGGGGTTGGGATATTTAACACTCACAGTCTCGAGCTATTACTTGTCACAATAATGCTAAATAATATTTTAAAACACCCAGGGCAAACTACACTACACGACTGCATACGACAATCAGAAATAGTGAGACGAAAACAGTCAAAAAATGCTAATTTTCGCGGAGCGAAAGCATGCGTGCTTACAGCGCCATATACGTATATATTCAAACACAATATGCAATTAGATAACCATGAAGTAAATAATCAATTTATGTACTTAATTAAATATAATTTTTATCAATAATTAAAATTCAATCTTTATGTAATTTAATATTGTGAATAAAATTAATCAGCTAATAATTAATTAATCTGTTTACAACATAAAAAGCATTAAACTCTCCTTTTCATTTAGGCATTCCAACAATTTTTACTTTATATTTTTTTCAATTTTCACTTTCATTTCTGAAAATTCAATTTATTAGTAACCTTTTCTAGTAATTTGAAAAAAATTGATACATATTTACATATAATTTTGAAGATTAAATTCAGATAGTCATTTCGCAACATCACAAACATTGACAGAAAGTACATAATTGGAATAGAGGCATTTCGAATGCAAACAAACTTTTATTATGCCAATTATAGCCAATATTCAATTACATAACTTTGAAGTAAATAATATTTATGAACTTATTTGAAACAAATAAAAATCAATCCTTATGTAATTTAATATTTTGAAAGAAAATAATCAGCTGAAAAAATCAATCAGTTTAAAAAATAAGAAGCATTAAACTATAACTTTCATTGAAACATTAAAATAATTTTTACTTTATATTTTTTTTGAAATTTGAACTTTCATTTCTGAATATTTGATTTGTTAATAACCTTGTAAACTAATTCCACAAAATGTCAGTTTCAATAGAATCAGTTAATAATTAATTAATCAGTGCATAACATAAAAAGCATTACACAATTATTTTCATTAAAACATTCAAATAATTTTTACATTATATTCTCCTTTAAATTTTACAACAAGAATATCAAGACTGGTTATTGGCTGTCACAATGATGGGAGAAACAAATTTACAATCTAATGATGTTATTTCAGATGAAGAATATGAATTTGATGAGTAAACATTGAAATTGTTTAAATTTATAACTTTTTAATAATTTTTTTAATGTATAACAATGCAGTGGCATTTTGATAACATTTATATCAGTAGAAATCATTAAATAATGTTTGAAACGTGATATTAATAATAAAAAAATACCTATAATACCCATTGGATGTAAAAACAACCTAACTCGTTTTGCTTATTTTCAATTATTTAAATAATTTTTTTTTGTTTAAATTTTTTTTCTCGACAGGATTTCACTTTTAGATTGTAATACTTTATGATTATGAAAGGATTTATTTTTAAATTAATATTTTCTTAGTTCAATAACAGCTTGAAATCTTTGAATCGATTTATCTTCTAACACGATTTTCCGAGTTAGGTTGTTTTTTCACTCAACGCTTCATTTTATCTTACACATTTTTTGTCATAAAAACGAAAAATTACAAGTGCGAGTTTTTGTGAAAATGTTTGTTAAATGTGTTTTTATTATTTAAAAACAAGTTAATCGTTGCGCTTTTGTAGAGATTAACTCATTATATATAAAACTCTGTCAGAAACTTTAAAATAAGAATAGCCCGACCAGAGCCGAACTAGAAACCGCCTAGGAATTTTGACATAAAAATATTCTACACAGAGGATTAAGATTTTTTTGAAATAGCTCGACTAGTCCCCGACCAGCCCCCGACTAGAAATATTCACCAAAAAGAACCCGACTAGCAACCGACCAGTCCCCGACTAGGGGCATTGCCTGAAAAACTGTTAATAGGGCCAAGTGTGGTTATTTCTACACGGGTAATGAATCGGACAGTTCTTAATGCTTCAATAATTAAAACTGTTAAAACTTAAAGCGCTTATAATTTGAAATTGTCCAATCGTGGCTGAGGTAAAGGTAACTATATTAGCAATGACTACACGAGGTAAATGCGATATAAATATTCTGGTTTATTTAATGACTACAGTAAATGAGAACTTTGCGGACAATTTTCTATTTTCTTTCCGATTTTCAGGTTACACCGTTATAAAAAAATCAAACTTTAGTATTTTAAATTTTGTTTGTGATTTGTAAAAATCAAACATTTATTTCTGCAGACCCTAAAGCCAATTCTAATACAAGAAAAAGAATCTATATTTATAACTTTAGTAAGATCTCGGGGAAATTTGAAAACACTTTCAAAATAGCTTTAAATTTTCTCATAAATAAAAATTAAATATTTATGAAACAAATATTTGTTGTTTTAATTGTAAACATTTGAAAAAAGAGGGTTATAAATATATAATATCCGTGATTTCAGCCTGCTGTAATCTCCTGGTAACAAAATTCCAATAGAATTCCAAAATTATATAAATAATTAGATACATAAACTGGTGTAATGAAATAGCTTGAAAATCTCGCACCCATTGTTGTTGAAAACTGATTGGCTTTTGAATTATGTAAAATTGCTCCATTTATCAAATTTGAAGTTTAAAAATTAAATCCTCTGCTAACTTTAAATTTATTTACAACTGTTAAAATAGTTTGTGATCATTCATGGTGGTGGCGACATATTTCATTGTTCTTGCAAATGTAGATATTAAATTATCTACTTTGATAAGTGAGTAACACCTAATTTTGTGAAATGAAAAAATTATTAATCGCCATAATTCTTTGACAAAATTTCAAAAAATTTCAGAAGATATATTTGAGGTTTGAAATGTTTAAAAAAATGTTAACATTTTCGAAGTATTTCTAAATATTTCAAGGGATTTCTAATTATTTCAAAGAATTTCAACAGATTTCGATAGGTTTCGAGACATTTCGATCGATTTAATACGATTTCAAGGGATTTCGAGAGGATTTAAATTATGAAGAGTTTTCAATGAGTTTCAATAAATTTTTAGAAAAAAAGTGTTTGAAAAGATTTTAGAAATTTTCGAAGTATTTCCAAATATTTTAATGGATTTCAAGTGTTTTCTGGAGTCCACAATGTATTTTAAAAGATTGTAGAGGAAAGTCGTTTCTCCCAGAATTTGGGAAACAAACAAAATTTAAAATACTAAAGTTTGATTTTTTGTCAATCACACACTGAATGCGGGAAGCGTACTGCCTTGCCCAGCCTATCTTTGTGCTTAGTTGATGCATTCGTCTTTTGACCTTATGATCAACCGTTGGTTCTGTCTTCCGGATTGCATCTGCCAAAGCTCTCGCTGCATTATATACACTACAATTGATAGTCCAGACGTCGGGTTTTTCGGGAAAATCTCCACGAAACTCTTCATCCAGTTCAGCCAGATCTTTGAGCTTAAGAGAAACCTGAATGTTGATGTTTCTCCGGTTCCTGAAGCATCGCCCTTCCTCTATTGGATGCCTGCTCGCAGTTGGTTTCAGAGTCGCCTCTCTTTCTCTTTTGCCGGTTTGTTCTAGCTGCGGTTGAGTAGGCGCTCCGCTTATGTAGCCCCTTTTCCGGAGTTCCTCGGCACGGTTTCGCAGACGTTTATGCAAAAAATGCGAGATTTCTGGGTGTTTCTCGCACCACAGAGTATGCAGTCGCGCCATGTAACCTTTTCGTTCAGGTGCCATACTGGCGTCACAGCACTTCAGCAGGTCGTCCCTGAGTCGATCCGTCCTCTTGAAAGTAATGAGATTCTGCGGGTCAATCGCATTGACCTCATCTTGATTGGCTCCGCCAACTCTATGATAGTCGGCGTTGTTGTCCGAACCATTGTTAGGTGCCCTGTGCGTTCGATTGTTTCGAAACGCACTTATTACAACTATGTTTGATGTTATTATTGTTGTTTCCACGACTAGCTAGGGAAAAGGGTTCCTTCATCCTGGTAGAGCCCTGCGTGCAAGGATAAGGCTGCATAATCTGAGAGGTTGCCCCGTATCCCAGAGTCACCGTTTGAGACACCTCACCCAGGTGCCATTCAGCTTTAGGCACGGTTGTCACGCCTCTGCTTAGGGATTATCCCTTCGGGACTATCTCTAGAATATTGTCCGTGATTGCCTATTAATTATTGTAACTATATTCAGCAGAAACCTTGGTACAGGGACCCTCTATCCGCAACCCGAGGACGCGTTCGGTGGCTTTGTCATTGTTCCTTCGGTTCGGTTATATATATATATATATATATATATATATATATACAAAAATATACATTAAAAAAAATGTATTTTTCAAATCTTCTCAATCTTAAAATTATTTTTTAATATATTCAAAACTATGTTTCAAATTAATTCAAATTTTTCCCGCATTTTTTTCTAAATTGTGCAAATTTATAAAAATTGCCTTAAAATCTTCCAGATATTTGTTGACAATTTTTTAAAAGTTTTTGAAATGTCTTGTAATGTTCGTATTATTTTAAAATCTTTCCCAATGTTTTTAAATATGCTCTATATTATATTTCAATTTTTTTGAAATCTCAGCAAATAACAAACTGAAAACAGCCACTAAAAGTGTATTTAACAGAATGCGAAGTCAGGTTTTCGACAGCAATGTATGCGAAATCTTACGAAAGGTTTCAAGAGAATGAAAGAATATTCTTACGTTTCATATGAAAAATTGAAAAGATTCATACAAATTCTGAGAAAAACTCCAGAATATCTTGAGGACATTTTTTTTTTTTTGAAAGATTTTACCAAATTTTAAGAAAAATTCGAGTCCGTTTGAATGATATTTAGAAATTTTGGAAGTGTTAAAGTGATTAAAACTATTTTGAAACTTGAAAGAATTTGTAAATATTTATAAAATCTTTTGGAAAAGAAAGAATTTTGAAGAAATAGTTAAAATTTAAATTAAAACAAAATTCAACTGAGAAGATAATTTCTTAACCAATAAAAAAGTAAACAGAATATTTATATATTTCCAACCAAAAACAACGAACTGTCACAAAATAGTTCAATTTTAAATAAAAAAGATGAATTTCTAGCCATGAAAATTAATTTTCTACCAAAAATAACGAGTTTGAAAGAAAAATTTTAATTATTCATGCTTAATCAAAAATAAATAAATTAATAAAATAGCCTCGGAATGGACTGAAACTATGATTGAAGAAATGCACATACACGGTAAACGTAAAGGTCGAGTTTCAGGCGATCAATGGAGACTGGATGTTAGGAATGCTAGATGAGTGAATGATCTCAAGGTAAGAGAACTACGAGAAACTATGCACGTAAGGAAACTAGACATTTTATGTGTACCTGAGACGAAGAAAAAGGGCATTTTTTAGATGGCAGTTACTCCCAGTGGGACCCTGCGGTGGTTGTTAACCTTTAGTTTTTATATATATATATATAACTCTTTCACCTGGGCAGGTGAAAATGCATTTCATTTTTGAGTTTTAAGTAATGCGTATACTATAATATAATATGCTATCCATATTATAACCTGAAATTGATTTTTACCTATCTTTTACGGCTAACGTGACATTTATTTTTAATTCTAACGATAACAGTGAGTCCCGCTCAGCTTCCAATGGGACGTTCACAGCACGTTCCAGTGCAACGTTCCAAAGGATAGACATTTCACGCATTTCGAACTTGTGGCTGGAACGTTTCCAAGGCGACTGCGAAACGTTGCAACTATTAGGATTGTAACAGTTTCAACTTCAATCAAACATATCTCTAATACAGTGAAACCTGTATTTAGCTGCCCTGGATTTTGCCCTTCCGAGAATTCACGCCGCACCGTGGGGTTACGTAAAAGGCGTTTGAGGGGGGATGTGCGGCAGTGTCTCCAAAACGTGAGATTTTTCGGCTCCCACCACTTTCCCATCTGGGAGAGCACATGCAAGCGTAGCGTCGATGAGTCGGCCAGCCTCGTGTAAAACCGAAAATGCACGAGGCCCGATCCCGACTTCACGATTCGCTTTCAGCGGCTATTTGGAGGTTTGAGTTGATTTCTGTTTGCAAAAATTGACACCTTGGAGAAAGACTTAAAAAAATGTAATGAAGTCTTGAGATATTTAATGATTATGTTTTTCATGAATTATTGTGGAATGTTTTAGACTATCTGATTCTGCAATTTCTTTTCTCATTATTTATGTTTTATTTTTCAATTGATTTTGAATATTGTGAAGTCAAAATAATGATACATGATCATTATTGTTAAATAACTGAAATAATCAACATTTTTACTGTATACTTACCACTGATATTAACCTTTCTTTTCATGCTATTTTAGGCTATAATCACAATTTTTGAGCTTTTAAGAGCAAAGCAAAAAAGTTATTAACTTGACCTCATATGCTTTCTTAATATATAAAAACTTTACAAAACCTTTAATGTCTGAACTGTCTACACCAGCAGCCTTACCATTTTTTAAGTTCTTAATTATATCTCTAACTTCATTGACACATACTTTCTCAATAGGGTTTTCTAATTCATTATGTTCTATGTCGCAGTTCTGTTGCCCTATGACACTATAATATGATATCCATATTATAAACTGACATCGATTTTGACCTATTACTTACGGTTTACGCGATATTTATTGATAATAATAACAATAACGGTAATTTCTGTTTGGAACGTTCCCAATCAGGGGACATTTTACTCGTTCCGGGAACGCTCCGAGCTTTTAGGCCAGGAATTACTGGTATTTAAACCATCTGTTTAATAGTTTAATCTACAAAGGAAATTAAAAAAACTAATAGAACCTTTGAAAACCTACGTGTAATATATAATAAATTACGTGTAAATATCAGTCCCCCTAGCCCGGCCGAGGAGTATTTATGCAGTGAGTTAGCTGTGGAATGAATTCAGAAAGGAATTTTTAACACCTTTTTAAACAGAAAAAAAACAGTTAAAGACATTGTTTGATGACTTTCATATGTCAAGCTTGTAAATTTTACAGCAGTTGTAACTGTATCTAATTATTTGTACACATACCGAGGAAAATGAGGAATTTGTCGTAGCGCTAGTCCCTCACTTGCGAAGAGGAGGCGGACTGGATTCAGTGGCGTAACTAGAAAATGGAGGCCCCCCGCGCAAACATTTTTAAGAGGCCCCTTTGAAGAAAACAGAAACAGTGCTTCATATGTCAATTATTTACAGATTAAACACACACACACATATATATATATATATAATTTAAAAATAAAGGTTAAAAACCACCGCAGGGTCCCGCTAGAAGCAACTGTCATCTAAAAAAGATGACATTGGCTCCAAGTAGGACCGCGGAAAATCCCATTCATGGCCACGTCTCACAACCGTAAGATGGTTGGTCACAGGACATGACGAAATCACAACGACAGACCGACGAAACCCTCGTGTTTTTTTTAAAACCCGAAGCGACCCAAGGATGACAGCTTTCTGCATCCATCTCGCAAGTGCCGTGGCATATTTTTGGCACGCGGGTATGGCACCAAAATGTGGAATATTAGTCAACAACAAGATTAATATTCTATCACAAAAAGACGAAGTTTCAATGAAATACAGGAGTTTTTAACCAAATAGTTGAATTTTCAACTGAATAATATAATTTTTTAACCAAACATGAAATTTATCAAACAAAAAGATTATTTTCAACAAAATATAGTTAAATTATGAAAGAAAAAGATTTTTTAACTAAAATGATGGATCATCAACCAAACAAAAAAAAAAGAATGTTTAACAAAGTAGTTTCACTTTCAACAGTAATTTGTTGTATATTTTCAATAAAAAAAGACGAAACAGATTAATTTTCAATCACAGAGTTGTGATTTTTAGCTAAAAAGATGCAAGTTCTACCTAAATATATGCACTTTTATCCCAAAAAGACGAATTTCCGAACAAAATAGTTGAATTTTCATCCAAAAAGAAAGACTTTATAACAACATTTCTGAATTTTCAACAGATTAATAAGATAACCTTCAATTTTCGAATTGTTTCCTGTATGTCTCACTGTTTTTTATTCTCTATTGAAAACAAATGGTCGTACAAAAATTTGTCCTAAAAACCTATATAGAAATAGGATTAAAATTTCATAACTATCAAGAAAGCCTTTTTTACTTTCACACTTCAAATGTTCCATTTGCTCAACTATCATTTTTAATTACTGTATCTCCTTTTTCATAAAATTGCTTTTTTGTATTGTAAACTTGTAAAGCATCACTTGGCTCCATTTCTATATTGACACTAAGAAAAAAACAGATTTACTCCAAGAATAACTGCACAAAATAATGTTTGACTGAAAACACTATGGGAAATTAGGTAGATCCGAACATTTTTATGATTTTCAACAAAAATCTTAGGAAAATCGCTATCGTTGTCTCTTAAGTCGCCATTTTATTTCTTCGCATTCATTCATATCGATTATGGCAGGTATCGATTGCACTTAACTCGATTAATCCAAAGAGAAAACACTGATGGACAAAGTCCGAAACGAGATAATCCTCAAAGAATGTAGTAGAGGGGAGACACTAGTTGATATATGGGAAAGAAATCAGTTAAGATGCTATAGATGATACTAAATGGACGATAAAGCACAGGTCAAATTTTCATTGAACCAACAGATGAGAAAAGCGCGCCATAACTCTTGTATTCAGAATTGTGAATCAAATTTTATTTAAGTATTAAGTTTAATGTATAATGCATTGATACATCTGGTTAATATTCAATATTGCAGTCTGAAGATTGATTGAAATTTTTGTAAATTGTTTTTATAAAAATAGATTCAATGATTCGCCGTTTATAAGTGTTTTGTTCTCTTGCTAAAATTCTGATGTTATTGAAATTAAAATAAAAAAAATGGTTAGAATTGCATGAATGTTGAGACAAACTTGTGTTTAAATTTTCGATTTCGCAATCTCTTTTATGTTCGTCAAATCTTGTTTTTAATGTGCTGCCAGTTTCCCCGATGTAGACTTTGTTACAACCAGTGCATTCAATTGAGTATATGACACCTGATAAATTTTCAACCATTTCTGAATCTTTTTTATTCAAAACAAAATTATTCAGAGTGTCGTTATTTTTTAAATAAACGTTAATGCTGAATTTTTTCAAAGAACATCTAAGTCTTTCAGAAAGGCCTTGAACATAAGGTAAGGTAACCTTCAAATCTGTTTTTTTTTGTATTTTTCAAAAAATTTTGTATGCCTATTATTTTTGTGTATACTATTATAAATTTCGTCTCTCTTTTATAACGCTTTCTATTCGCGGATGTGGATAATTATTCTGCAATAAAGTGACTTTCGAATTATCTAAATGTTCTTTTCTAAATTTTACATCACTTAATTTTATACATCTGCCTACTAAACCTTTAATTATACCAATTTTCTGACTAAGCAAATAGTGAGTATCATAATTTGAATACCGCCCAGAACATGACGGCTTTTTGTACCAATTAGTTATTAAATCACCGTCAGGCGTTTCAATAATCAATAAATCTGAATAATTTAAAGAATTATCATTTTCAATTCCGTAAGTTAACTGGATAGAATCATCTATACTGTTAAAAGTGTTTACTACGTCTACAGTTTTATTGGTTGGTATAATCAAGAATACATCATTCACATAGCGTTTATATATTCGAATTCATTCCAAAATGATTTCACACTATTTTAAACAAAAACTTCATTTTGTTTAGATCGGTTCTGATTTGGAATTATTAAATTATTATTCATATCAAATTGAATCAAATATTTTAAAAACAACACAAATACAATAGTCATGTGTTTTCAATTCACTGCCCAGCTTTCACGTTGTGGAAAATTATAGTGCCGACATTCTACATTATTTACTTGTAGAAATTGATAGTTATGAAGTGAGTAACGTTTCGTATGAATTAAAATTTGAAAAAGACTACTTTTCACTCAACGAACTTAACTGGCGAATTAAGTGGTATAGATATGACAAAAATGAACCTTTAGTAATGAACTTGGCTCAGTTACAATGTCAAGACATACAAATGTCTGGATCGGAAATGTTGTCTTTACTTTCAAATGCTTGATTAATTTTTTGGGATCTTGTTCTTGATAAGAATAACAGGCATTGGAAATTATTTTGATTCTTAAGAAAAATTTTTATTTTGAGTTTAAGAAAAAGGATTATAACTGCTGATATTCAAAGTATGAAGAGACTTGTTTTTGAGTATCATTAATTATACATAAAATGATATTGATTTACTTTACAACCTAAGCATCATTTTATGGTGAATTATGAGATGATCCTGGAAGTAATATGGCTACTTCGGCAACTATGGACAATGCGTCAGGAAGGAAAACACCGTCCATCAAAAATATACGCAAAAGTCAAATTCATTCAGAGAAATATTTGTTATTCGTTAGTCATAAAAAATCAGTTGAATCTATCCGATGTTTTTTTGAATGATAGATCGTTTGCTTTAAAGGAAATTTTATGTCAATTGAGTATGAAGCCATTGGCTTTCTCAAACAAATTATTTTTACGCGATCAAGGTAGAAACATTGTGAGTTTAGATTCTTTGGTTGTTAATCATAGAAAATATATGCCAGAAACAGTTGTACTCTTCGAAACTGAACCACGCCCGATTTTCGAAGTGATTAAAAAGTTGTACTGTGAGGACGAATGCAAGGATGATTCAAGTAAGAAAGATTGTGCTTTTATTGTAAGCGTTTTAGACTTCCCCTCATCTTACACGACATCTCATCCTTTTTCGCCACCCATTTCCTAATCACCCTTCAACCTTCTTCTTCTCCCCTTCTCCTGTAAATGCACACTATCCTCACCTTTCTTTGTCCTATCTTCACCATGCTCATCATTACTTCATCTGTTTCTTCAAATCCTATTTCTATTCTTTTTGTCCCACCAATTCATTCCTTACTCCTGACACCATACCCCCCTTTCTTTCCTCCCTTCATCTTCTCTTTCTTTGCCTCTTGCTCCTGCCACATATAACTCATGAGTAACTTGCTCTTCACCCTCCTCCAATCCTTCTCATCTACCCAGGTTCAACTCAACATCACTATATCCCATTTCATCACCTCTTTCCAGAATCTTTCATCTTTATTCATTAGCCCCGATACGTTTCAAAACGCTACTCTCACTTCTTTCTTCCTTCCTTTTTCGCTTCTTTCGCCTTTACGTCCCCTCCCTAATTTTGTGAACACCCTGCCGCTCCGCATTCTCCTTTCCTTTCACCCCATACTGTTTTTGTAACCTCCTCCCTTTTATCCCTGGTCTCCGTTACTACTCCTCGTCACCATGGACCCTTCTTGTGCGCTTCACTCAATTTTTCTTTCTCATCATCCCATATCCACACATTCCCATTTATCCACATCTTGTATTTTCCTATCCATACCGTGTTCCCTTCCACTCTTTTACTCCATGCTCTCTGTTTCATCATCCATTTTCTTCTTCTTTTATTTTACGTCATATCCTCCTCAATCCCTTCTCCCCTCCCCTTTGAAGCTTTCTTCTTTCAAGATGTCAACATTTTCTTCCTGACTTCTTACTTTCACGATATATATACGCGATTCACCTTCTCTCTTCCTTCTCACTTCATTTACCTGTTTCACGTGCATTTTTGCCCCAATTTCCCCTTTAAACTTCTCCACTTCTTCTCTTCCTGATTCACTATCCACTTTCGTTCCTCCGATCACTATATTTCTACGTCGTTTCGTCTTCTCTTTTACTTTCATTTTTCTTTCTAACTCACTCAATCTTTTCCTAATTCTCACATTTTCTAGGAAAATTATTTAATGCAAAGTAGAATTAAAATTGTTAAATAATAGCGATGTTATAAGCAAAATCGCCTTTGCCCCACCGGTCAGCGCTACCCCTCCTTCCCCTATATGGTTCCAAAGTATACGCCCCGCTTGTCATGCAAGTATAGCAATTTCACTTTAAAGTACTAGTATTGTAATTTTGCCTTACACTGACTTTAGCCCGTCTAGCACATGAGCGATCATATGTTTGAGTAAGATGAGGAGTGCGCCTTGTTAGTCTACTGATTACGTGGTTACTACTTCGAACTTAGCGATTAGGGTTTGATTCTACGTGCCTGCGAAATTCGATTTTTTTTTCAAAACTTTCTTTTGCAACACTGCATTACTTGCGCGGCCAGATTCCAACACATGTACGGCAATATAACAATAACAGCATTTGAAAACTACAATATCATGTATTGGAACGTTAACTTAGATCTCCGAAATAAACTTTCAATACATTTAATGGAAAGTTCCAAATGCAATTTTTTACACCTTATAATAATAAATGTATGTTTTGATAATTTCTGTACCTCGACCCGGAACTTCCGTTTCGGGTAAAAAAAATTTCCGTTAAGCTTTTTATTGTTTCTTGTATCGCTTTTCCTTCGGGTTTTCCATAAATTTCAATTTGTTACTTCGAATATAATTTTTAACGATTAAAACGTCAACCAAGCATTTTATCAAAAAGTATCAAATCTATTTAAGACGAACAATTGTGTTTTAAAGCAATTTATTAGATCTTTTATCGTTTCTTCAAAAATTGTAATTCTTTATTTCTGATGTCATTTTTCACAATTAAAAAAAATGCGCCTAATCGAAAAATTGTGTGAACCAAATTTATAGGACTTTTCAAGTTAAATAATTTCTATTATTAACATTTTTTCTCTCCCCTGGGTAGAAAATGCCTCTTTATGCCTAAACTAAATTTCGGCTCTTACGAGGCCGCAGCCAGATTTTCTAGGTAAAAAATCTAGGCTTTCCCTCGGCTGGCCCTCGACAGGTAATTGTCGGGTGCTACTTGTCTTAAATTATGTATATACTTACTTTCTGCACCATTACATCGAATTCTTTGAATTACTCGAATTCGTTGAATTAATGGAATTCGTTAAATTCATTGAATTCTTTGAATTCCTAATATTCTCTGAATACCTGAAATTATATAAATTATCAGGATCCATTGAATTCCTTGAATTCTTTGAATGCATTCAATTCCTTGAATTCCGTTAATTCTCTTCATTCCTTGAATTTGTTGGATTTCTTGAATTCGTTGACTTCCTCCAATTCTCTGAATTCCTCGAATTCGGTGAATTCCGCGAATTCTTTGCATTCCTCGAATTCTCTGGGTTTCTCGCATCCAACGAATTCAAGGAAATCAAGAAATTCAAAGAATTCAAGGAATTCAACGAATTCAACGAATTGAGCAAATTCAGGGAATTCAAGGAATTTGAAGATTTCAAGGAATTCAGTGGATACAGTGGTATCCGTTGAATACGCTGTATACCTTGAATTCTCTGAATCCCTCAAATTATCTGAATTCCTTGAATTTCTTAAATTCTCTGAATCCCTTGAATTCTCTGAATTCCTTGAATGTCCAGAATTTCTTAAATTCTCAGAATTCCTTGTGTTCTAAAAATTCCTTAAATTCTCTGAACTCCTTGAATTCTCTGAATTCCTTGCATTCTCTGGATTCCTTAAATTCTCCAATTCCTGGAATTCTCTGAGTTCCTTGAATTCCCAGAATTCCTGGTATTCTCAAGATTCCTTGAATTCTCCGGACTCCTTGAATTCTCTGAATTCCTTGCATTCTCTGAATTCCTTGAATTCTCCAATTCCTTGAATTCTCTCAATTCCTTGAAATGCTTGTATTCTCTGAATTCATTTAATTATCTGAGTTCCTTGAACCAGCTGAATTCCTTGAATTCCTTGAATTCCTGGAATTCTTTCAATTCTTCGCATTCCATTCTCTCTCGAATTCTCTCTATTCCATGAATTGGTTACATTCTCTGTATTCCTTTGACAATCTGATTTCCTTGAATTCTCTGCATTCCTTGAATTCCCTAAATTTCTTGAATTCTCTGAACTCCTTGAGTTCTCTGCATTCTTTGCGTTCTCTGAATTCCCTGAATTCGGGGGGGGGGGGATTGTGGAGTGTCCGCTTTTCTCACTCGGACCATCTGGTAACCCCATTTTTGGAGCAAGACAACCGTTTTTTATTGAAAAGTGAAATGGTTTTTGCTGAAAATATCAACTTTTTGTAATATAACAATAACACTTTTTGTTGAGAATTAATTTTTTTCTGTTAAAGATTCATCAGTTTGGATAAGAATTTAACTAATTCGTTGAAAATCCCCTTTTTCTTGATTGAAAATTAATTACTTTAACTGAAAACGTGATAATAAAATTTTACATTTATAAATCTTAAATTTTTGTAAGTTATATTATGCACACAAATGTGACATTCATTTGTCAGTTTCCAATATCGCATCGGGTATCTCCCGCCTCGAAGTTCGAACTCAGTTGTCCAGTGCCGTCCGATGTTTTTTCATCACCCGCATCTTTACACGTCAATTTTTGAAGAAATTCTACTTTTATTTAGTACCTTAATAGGTATTATCTGCTGAGAGGAAACGATAGTCTATATATTTGAATATTTTTTGAAATCCTACAATATCAACCGAAACTTAAAAATGTTTAAGTTTCTACGGGGGACTTGGCTTTAAACTTCAGCCCTGAGAATGTTGACCTCCCTAGCGATTCTCTTTTTACCTTACTGTTGTGTAATTCCTCTCCTAATGAAAGTGAAAATCTCTTTAAAAATTCTGCAATCGATACTTTCTTTTAAGTGAATCGTTCATATCACACAAAAGTAAACTTTATATCATTCATTTAATAAAAATTTACAATACTTTGCGTTATTTTATACTGTACTGGTATGAAAATAATACAACCCCTATATCAGTTATCACATATCAGAATTTTCACTTTTGGACTTGAGGTTTTACATAACTGTTTTGTATTATTTATAGATCTGTTTTGTAAAATTACCGGGCACCAAATTTAATTTTTGCGGCATATATAAGCACTAAAGAAGCACTAAATTCCTGTGCAAAGTAGAATTTGATACCACACTGTAAAAAAAGCTTTGGTGATATTTATAATCAGCTAGTAATTATACGTGCAGTGTATTTTCAAATTATAATTCACAACAATTTAAATAATTGGGTCAATTAAATCCGACATTTTTCAAAAAACCAGTAAAAATGTCACAGAACAAAATAATTTAAATATTTTTTACGCTACCTAAGTGACCTTTAAATTTCAAAATATCGAAAAAAATCGACTTTTTCGCTATTTTCTTAGAGTTACGGCAACTTTTTCCTCTATTTGACCATAAAATGTTTGATATACGTTAAGATAAATGTATTATTAACATCTTACATCGCAATAATATATGCAGAATGTCGATATTAAAATCATTTTCGGTGATTTCGGATTACAAGAAAATATCTAAAAGTGATATATTGCTGTTTCTTTCACAACAAAATTATTTTTCGGTGTCCAAATAAGGTAAAAAATTTTTCGAGTATACCTAGACTTACACTATTATAGTAAGGAGGTAATTTAAATAATTTTTATCCGTCCAGAATAACGTAGAGGGTAAAAAAAACAGAATTAAATTTTTTTGCTATTTTCTTAAAGTTATATAACTTTGAGAAAATAGCGAAAAAATTTCATTCTGGGTTTTTTTTAATCCTCTACGTTATTCTGGCCGGACAAAAATTATTCGCATTACCTCCTCACTGTAAAATTGTAAATCTAGGTATGCTCGAAACATTTTTACCTTATTTAGACACCGAAAATTAATTTTGTTGTAAAATAAAGAGCAACATATCACTTTTAGATATTTTATTGTAATCGAAAATCAATAAAATGATCATGTTATTGGTGTAACACATTGAAAATACATTCTTCTTAACGTATATCAGATATTTCATGGTCAAATAGTCGAAAAATTGCTGTAACTCTAAGAAAATAGCGAAAAAGCCAATTTTTTTCTCGATATTTTGAAATCTCATGGTCACTCAGGTAGGGTAAGAAATATTTGAATTATTTTTTTGCTATGTTGGTACAAATCTAATTGCTTTGAACTATTTTTTCTGATAACTTATGTACCGAAAATTAATTTTATTGTCATATAAAGAGCAATATATCACTTTTAAATATTTTCTTGTAATTCAAAATCAATAAAAATTATTTTAATGTCAACATTCCTGGGCATTCCTCCTCAGGTGTTATGAGGGCACTGCACAGCTCCTTGAAGCTATTTATATTCTTTGAGTGTTCTTTCATTGGATTCTGAACTTCGTAGGCTTCTCTCCAAAATGCCATGACCTCCTCTGGTATGGGCGGGTGGACGACAGTAACTAGAGGGTCTTGGAAGAGTCGAGATGGTTCAGACAAAAACTGTTGATTTTCTCTGACCCATCTCTCTCTCCGCTCTGGACTTCTCCTAGCGTTAGATAGTACTCGTATTCTGTCAACAATATACAGCCCGATGGTCAGTAGCTTTGACTTTTTGAGTGTGTGATGACAGACCCGCAGTTCGCGCGCGAACTGTTGAACCTTGGCAGTGAAAGTCCTATCAGATGTTATGTAGTCAATCATACACTGAATGCGGGAAGCGCACTACCTTGCCCAGCCTATCTTTGGGCTGAGTTGATGCATTCGTCTTTTGGTCTTATGATCAAACGTTGGATTTGTTTTACAGTTTGCATCTGCCAAAGCTCTCACTGCATTATACACACTAAAATTGACAGTCCAGAGGTCTGGTTCTTCGGATAAATCTCCACCAAGATCGTTATCCAGTTCAGCCAGATATTTGGGCTTGAGAGAAACCTGAATGTTGATGTTTCTCCGGGTCCTGAAGCATCGCATTTTTGCGTCAAGAAGTTTCAAGCGATAGGTGCAGAGCGTGTTACACCCGCTGAGTACCAAGAACACATACTATCAGGGTGTCCCACCCACGCAGGAACGACCTATATATATATAGACATAATGCTGCCCTAAGAGTGCTTTATTACCATCCTTGTCGCTCTTACGGTGTTGGCGGCGACCCTGCCCTGACGAACGCTGTCGCACACTCAAGGCCTGACATTGTTCACCAAGACTTCGATAAACGAACTATATTCGTGATCGAATTCTCGGCTCCTTCTGAATACAACATCACTGCAAGGAGAAATAAAAGGAGGAAAGGTATTATAGAACTCAAAAGGGAGCTGCAACGACTGTACCCAAAATATTCGGTACAAGTAATTGTCCTTGTGATAGGTGCTCTCGGAGGTGCAAATATTCTAAACGTAAAAGTAAGTTATAAATGTATAAATAGTAATATTTTTCAAGTGTAAAATGCATTTGAGCAATGATGTTTTATCCTTTTATGTGTTGAAGACCTTTCAGCTTCACGAAATGAAATCAACTATCCAAAATTTTAAGTTACAGTGCCCAATTCTGGTCAAATCGATCCGATACTCCAACCTGAAATTTTGGTATATTTTTTTTTATTGTAAATATGTACCAACTACGCTAACCCTCCTGACATTTCCATCTATCCAATCATAACCATGACGTCATGCTAGAATACCTAATTGTAATAGAGGTATGGATACACAAATAAACTTTGATTGTACAGATCATAGCTAATATTAAAAGATATAATATTAATGTCAGTAAACAATTCCTGTTACCACACAAAAGAAAAATTCAATCACTGTGGTTCAATATTGTTAAAAACAATGAGTTCACAACGTGAAAATTAATGATCAAATACTTTAATTGAAACATCCAAATAAATTTTACTTTATATTTTTATGAAAATTATCATTATAATTAATGTTTATAATTAATTTCAGAAGTAACTCAAACATATTTATATATAATTTGTAGAATGGAATTTAGATACTAATTCCAAAATAGCACAAACATTTAATAAAATCATATAGTTGCAACAGAGATATGTTGAATATAAATAAACTTTAATTTTACAAATTATAGCCAATACTCAACTACATAACCTTGAAATAAATAATTAATTCACATCCCTCAATATAGAAACATTATAATTCGATCTTTATGTAATTTAATATTGTAGCAACACGAATCAGCTAATAATTAATTAATCAGTTTTCAACATGAACAGCAACAAAGACTTATTCCCATTGAAACATTTAAATAATGTTCATTTGTGTTTCTCCAAGAAAATATCATTGTTATTAAGCTTTTAAATAAATTTCATAAAAAATGAAAACCCAATTTTGAAAATTGAATTCAGACACTTATTTCACAACATTACGAAAACTTACAAAATAAAAAGCCTTCAATAAATATTTCCATTGAAAAATTCAAATAATTTTCAATTTAAGTTTACAAATAAAAAAAGTGTCGGTAAGGTAGGAAGCCGGTCACGTGACCCACTCGTCACATGGCCTTAAAGAAAGACTTCAAATATATGTGATGAAGCCTTGAGATATTTAATGATTATGTTTTTCAGGAATTCTTATGGAATGTTTCAGACTATCCGATTCTACAGTCAAAATTGTAATTTAAGGCGAAAAATATTTTTGTATACAAAATAAAAATTTCGAATAACTATTTATTTTTTAAGGGTTTTTGTTTTATTATTTCAAGGTTATATAAATATAATTTTCATAGGATTCTTGACAAAATTTCAAAATAATTATTCAATATTTCAGATATGTCAAATAAAAATTACAACAAAAAATATAATTTCAACAAAAAATATAATTTCCAACCAAAAACTAATAAATTGAGATATTTTTATAATTTAATTCTTCAAATCTATTCCCTAAGGCCAAACATGGTACAAAAATTTCGTAAAATTTATAAAATGACCAAGTATTTACAAGAATTTTTTAAATAAAAATCAAAGTGTATCATATTCAAATAACATTTAGGAATATTCATAAAAAGTATTAATATTTTTCATTTTTAAATTAACGTATACAGAGTACAGTTTTTATTTGAAATTTCACGACAGTTTTTGTACCATGCTTGACCCTAGGGCAGAATCAAGGAAAAATATTCTAAAAATATGTTCATTAGTTATTAAATTACTACAACGTATTACCTTTAAAATTGTTTTGTCCTTTTAAAAGCATAGGATATTTCTTTATAAAATAAATGTTGTTAAATTTATTTTACAATTATTTACAATCAATTTCCAATTAAAATTATTTTACAATCAAAAGAAAATTGTAAAAATAAATATAAATATAAGTTTTATGAGATTCTTGAGAAAATTTCGAAATATTCTCTAAGATTCGAATATTTTAAATCAAAATTTGAAGAAAAAAAACATTTTCAACCGAATAGTTGAATTTTCAGGCAAAAAAGGTTTACTATTGAACAGATACGGAATCGCCTTTAAAAATCAATTAGTGTTCAATTTGTAACACTCGAACTACAACTTATCCTAAAGCCAATTTTACCATCAACATCCAAATATTGTTTTAACTGAGGGTCGATATAACTCCTTTATTCAACATTAATTTATTATTATCTTTCATAACATTCACTTAGAATAATGCTAGATAATTGCAGTTTTTTTCTGAAATGTTTAACTTTTTGTTCATTTTTTACTTGGAGTGAGTTGAATAATGAATTAAATTTAACAAAATTATCTGTACAAACAATTAATTATTATCATTAATAGTATTGAATTTGAATAATGCTAGAAAGTTGCGCTTTTTTCTGAAATTTGAAACTATTTGTCTACTTTGCACATAGGGTGAATCAATAATTAATTCAATGTAGCAAAAGCGATTATTTGAAGGAATTATTATTGTTTATAACTATCTTCTATTTTAATAATGCAATATAGTTGCAGTATGTTCTGAAATGTTTAAATTTTTCTCCACTTTTTACTTAGTAAAGTAGTTAATAATCCAAGTTAACAATCATAGTTGTTTGAACAATTTATAATTATTTATAACCATCTTCTCTTAGATAAAAGCTAAAAAAATTACGGTTTTTTGTGAACTCTTACACTTTTCTGAAAAAACCGCAACTTTCTACCATTAAGCAAAAAAAAAATATTACTAAAAATAATAATAGAATTGTTCGAACAATTACTTTTCTCAACTTGAATTAATTATTACTTCACTCTAATTGAAAAATTGACAAAAGTTAAAAAATTCAGAAAAAACGCAACTATCTGGTAATAATATAGAAGAAGATAGCTATAGACAATAATAACTTGTTTAAACAACTACTTTTGCTATATTGAGTTATATATCAAGTCACTCCAAGTGAGAAGTGAACAAAAAGTTGAAAATTTCAGAAAAAACCGCCATTTATAGCATTATTCAAACATAATATTATTAACAATAATAATAAATTGTTTTAACCATTATTTCTGTTAAAATTTATCAACTCTTACCTTTTTTGAATTGAAAATTGGATAAAACGTGGAAAATTTTCGAAAAAACCGAGACTTTCTATCTCCATTCTAAGGGAAAAATGCTAAAAACAATAATAAATTATTCAATTCCTTTAGTAGATATAGTTACTAATTCATTTAGTCAGTTATTCTTACTCATTGAATTAGTAGATTTTTACTAATTACTGGTAAACGAATCAGTTTTCTACTAATTCAGATTTAGAGAGTAAGTAAATAAAAAAAATTAGGTCATTCATATTTAATTTACTGAAATTTTCTTGTTATGAGGAAACTTCTGTAAGTCATATACAACGTTCTCAATTCATATAAGATTTTCATATAACAATGTTTATTTATTTTGTAAATCTGAAAAAATTAGGAGAGTAAATTTCTCACCCAAAGAAACTATCACCCTAATAAATACTTTTAATTAAAATCTTGAAATTTTTTAAATTCTTATCAGCCAAAATAAACGAAATAAACACTTTGGCAATAATGCGGTCAAATAAAGAACCTCAAGAAGCACTCAAGAGATAAAATAAGAGCCTCTTAAAAGCTGTCATTCAATGTCGAAGTTCGAACGAACGTCATTCAGTGATGCTTCGCCTGCTGTCAACGTTTTGAGTTCTCAGAAAACAAGAATCAAAATGTGCACTCAGGCTAGACAGTCCGCATGTCAGTGTCAGGTATGGTTATGTCAAGTTGACGTCGAAAGTCATCGATCGAAGGACTAGACACTAGACTAGACTGGACTGGACTAGACACTAAAATATATAGATATATAGTATGAACACTTCACCTACCAACTTGCCTTCTGTTTCTACACTATAGTTCCCTTTAGTTTTCTATTCTTGAACGCACACGAATGTAAACACGGAAACCGCACAATTATCCAATCGCGAACTGCCCGTCAATTTTCTCCGGCTATTTCTGACATCACCAGAATCCTCTCCGTCGGCAAAGCAGGTTTTTAACCGCATCTCTCGTACCGACTGGCAATAGATTCGTTCAAACTAACAGGATTGCCAACCTTCGAAAAATAATGTTTGAAAGCCTTCAAAAAATCAAAATTAGATATTGGGATCTGAAATACCACGATGCGCCAACTGGTGGCCAAATGTAGTACTAAAATAACGGGGTCGTATTCTTCATATTACAGGTTTTACTACATGATCCAGAGTTCGAATTAATTTGAATGCTATTGAATGTGAATGAGTGAGAGGAAAGTTTATAACAAAGTGAAAACTTTTAAATGCGAGGATTCGCATTGGTTTAAAATTTTTAACTTAGTAAGGCGATTTGAATACTTTTCAAAGCGGAACGGCTGATTAAAATCTATTTTAATGTTTGATAATTAATTTAATTAATTGAGTAATGTAATCAAGAAATAAATACTTAAATGCTTATTTTTTTACCTTGTAAAAAATATATTTCTGTTTTTTCAAAAAGGGAGATACTTATAATATAATGTATACAATTTAGTACATTTAAAGACTGTGTTTATGTAGGTTTATTATTTAATAAGAAAACTTTAAAGAAATTCGAAACATTTTTTTCTACAATTATTGTGCAAATGGTAAATAATAATTACTAAAGAATGAAAATTTACTAAGGAAAATAATATCTGAATAACGTAAGAGAAAATTTAAGTAGCTTATTATTGTGGGAGAAGTAAATCATATGGTATCAATTATCAACAAAAAGAACAGCAGTTTTAAAAATAATGAGTCAATTTTTATTAATTATATGAAAGCATAAAAAATAAAGGCGGGTTGCAAATAATGAAATCATTTAAGCTGATGGAAAAAAATTTGTGGGTTGATATCCGAAAAAAGTTGTTTAGAATGTTGAAATTCTTTGATATCTTTTGTTCTCTTTTTCATTTGATAATTCAAAGGACCTCAGGTTTGACATATTTAAGTTTTTCCAAAATGTGTGATTATGACTCAATGCAAAAAAAAAACATAATTTTTTCACATTTAAAAAAATATTTGAATTGAATACAAGATTTGTTTTATTTTTAATTACTTTTAGTACGAAAAACAGTGAGGTAAACGTCCTAGTAATTGTGACCTTAGTCCCAGGAATCGTGATATCAATTTTCTTACATTTTATTCAATTCCAATGAATGCAACTTCTATTTCTTACTATAAAAGGCTAAAAATAAATGGTTTTTATCATTAAATGTTACTTTTAACATATTTTTTAACAATATATTTAAACTATAACCAAGTTTTAAGATTATTAGGGGACAACCGCAGGATTTCGCCGGGAGCAGGTGCTAATCTTAAAAATTGCACCTGCTCCCAGCGAAATCGCGGTAAAAAAAATATATATATATGTTCAAATAATGCCGGAAATCAGGGGTAATTTTAGTACCAGACGAAACAATTTGTAGGAGACTCATTTCAGGAAAAAACCTTTCTCTGAACCACCCCATTAGTGAAATAGCAAACATTCAGCATTGCTAATATACAGCTAAATTTAAAAAGCATTTTTTTCAAATCACATTTTGAAATCAATGATTGTCAACTAGATTAATAAAAAAAAATTATTCGTTTAATTATTACAAAATTAAAATTTATTTGCACAGTTGATTGAAAAAAGAACTTTGCAAAACGGAACCAAAGGCTATGGCTTATTATCTCTATCCAATAAATTTGTTAAATATCTTTAAAACCATATATTTTTTTCAATAGAATTTCCTTTACAAAAAGCAATCCGATTTTAAATACCAAATTATTGTTTTTTTTCTTCAGAAAGGTTCATAAAATAACAGTCGTAAAAATTCTAATGACGAGTCATGGCGAATCGGAATCAATGGAACTTGATTTGAATTCTATACTGAAGACTTGAAAAAAAAACGCAAATTCAGAATTAATTCAATTGTTTCATTAATATTCTGCCATTTTTCAATATATGCCCTGATGGCCGTTGCAATCATTCAACTCGTGGAAGGCTAAACGTTAGTATCTTCCTATTCAACTTTTCCTCTAAAACTGTATGTTATTACACCCTCATAAATGATATTTTCCTTTCTTTGTAACGACATAGCGCGACTGATTTTTTATGTATATTTTTGAATACATACATCTATTTCAGAATTCCTGTGTCAAAATTAGTGATTTATTCTACTTTTCACAAGTCACTCTAAACATATAGGTGGCAAAGTTTTGAAAAATTTCACCCTCCTCAAGTTTTTCTGAAAGGATTACATTTTAAAGAAATATGAGAATTTATTATTTAGGGAAATGTAGCATGATTGATTTTTCACCACATGTTTTCAAATTCAAACCCAAATTATCAAATTTTTGTATTGAGTACTCAACCCTTGTTGCAAAGAAGAATACGGAAAAAGAGAAAAGCACAACGAGTGCATCAACGGAGAAGAATATCAGAATCTGGATGGCCCCAGACAGAACAAAAACGTAGCTTCAACAGATTCAGCAGCTGAAAGAGACACTGAAGATGATACTAAGACTGATACTAATACTCTCGTATCTCTCTGCAGTCTGCTTGAAGTCTACTATCAGAACGTGGGGGGGAATGCGCACAAAGTTACCCGAACTAAGAAAGGTAATGCCGACTCGATAGAAAGTCTCTAACTAGCAGCTATGAGCGAGGTGGTGGTGTTCTTATTGCTGATAAAAATAAATGTTATAGTGCATCCATTCCTTGTCACACCAACTCGCTCTGATATTCCTAAATATACTGACTCTTGTAATGCCTTTCATTTGCTGGAATAACAATGCCACACTCAGTATAAGGATACCCCCTTTTCGATTAGCACTGATTCTTCTTCTTGTCAAAATGCAATCACTCAAAACATGTTAGATACAATAGACTTTTTAAATCTTTATCAGAAAAACTTCATAGTAAATAAATTCTGTTCAATGCTCGACCTTATCCTATCCAATTATAATAATTGCTCCTCCTTTCTGGCACTGGATCCTTTGCCATCTTGTAATCCCCATCATCCGCTGATAATTTATGATGTATCTGCTCCTAGTACACCCAGTGAATTGACATATAACATTGTATCCTATAACTTCAAAAAATCCAACTTCGCACTTATCAACTCGTATTTAGGAAAGGTTGACTGGAAAAATAGTCTCTCTTATTCAAAAACCCTTTCAAACAATAATTATATCAACTTTAATAAGAAGGAAATTATCGATGATATGGCTGACTTTTTATACATCCACTTATACACAGCGATAGTGTTATCGAAACTAGAAATAACTCTTTATGAAACAAAACTCGCGATCCATCACAAAATAATTCCAAATGAAAGCCACGATTCGACAACTTTGACGAGCAGTAAGGTCATCGAAGAAGTGCTAGTTAAAATAAGTTATTGCAAGAAAGTTGTTCACTAGACTTTGGGAAAGTTATATATTTTCGCGGTAGGATTAAAATGAGGAAAACTTTGTTTCTTATCGTCGCGACGGTATTACTCGTGAAACAATTTCAAACTAGAAACATTCAAAAACATTCATTTAAAGTTCCAATATTAAAGAATAGTAACTCATGTCCCGGCACTCTCCATATATTAAAAAAAAATTCTAAATTGTACAATTTTCAATTTAATTCCATAATGGTTTGGTATAGTAACGTTATATTTTTTAAACTTGGGATTATACACAAAATTTGTATTTATCAGGATTCAGTATTTAAAAGTGGTCAAAATCTAATTACTGGTGACTGACCTGTATAGAAAATGAAATTTTCCAAGATTGCATTTTTTTTAAATAAAACAAAATTATTTTTCTTATTTTTCCTACAGGTATCCTGTGTTGTCATAAAAATTAGCATATGAAAACAAGGAAATAAGTATTATCAGTTTGTCGACATTCTTTGTGATTTGAAGTATTTCTATAAAGATTCGAGAAAATCATAATAAACATAAAATCAAATAAACAATCATAAATTATTGAAAGAACTATTTTTGTTGAGTTGCATGGATTATCGTCTTGCTGAGTGAAAAGTGGACAAAAAGTTAAAAATTTCAGAAAATACCCCAATTATCTAGTGTTAATATAGAAAAAGATAGCGATAAACATTATTCAAACCATTATATGTGTAATCAATAATCAGGTATTACCTCCTTTCAATTGAGAATTGAACAAAAAATAAATTTTTTTTGAAAAAACGGGACTTTCTATCTCCATTCTAAGGAAAAATTGCTAAAAAACCAATAAATTGCTTAAACAATTTATATAGAAATATAATTAAGAGGATAAGGTATTACTTCATCTATTGGAAACAATTTTCAATAAAAACCCTGAACAAAAGCATAATTATATATAATTATGAAAAATTCTCAAAACCCATTTTTTCACTTATGGGGTTTTTCTTGGGACCCTATAAAAGTGACTTATGGGGTCAATATGTGAAAAGTAATAGTATATTTTATATGTGTTCTCTTGCTAATAGTGAAAATAAATGTTGAGTTTCAACTTGAAATTGTGCCACACCCGTGTTTATTCTCAAGGCAGTACTCCGAATCCGGCCATCTTCGCCGAGTGTTTTTGGATCTCGGCAGGACAGAGGATCGGCCAGACTAGGGTGGACGGAGCGATCCATTTGAGGTTATCAGTTAGATGCACAGATTTGAAGCACCCTCTTGGTGTGTTATGTAAGGATATGTGTGTGTGTTCCTTACTCGAAATTGGCCAGCGACCGCCGAACAACAATCCCCCGTATGTGCCTCAACAAGCACAGGAGTCACCCGTAGGAGCCTCGAATCCAAGACTCCCCCGTACGAGCCTCAAGCGCAAAGAGATCGCTGCCTCATTTATCCATGGTAAAGATCCAGCTTTGTCTGAGGGGACCTATAGTTTAAGGTGGGTTCCGAACCACCATAGCCCCGGTAGAAGTACATAGAAAAATTTCCATTGGTACCCGGCTCAGGGATCGAACCCCAGACCTCCTGCATGCATGGAAGTCTGATGCGCTATCGTCTGAGCCACCGAGGCTTCTACTTTGTGTGTATTTATTCATTAATTTATTTAACGCGATGTGTAGCGAAATTGACAATTTGACCGTTTTTTGCTCTTCAGAAGCGGCTACCGCATATCAAAAAACGTCTTAAATACATGCAAGAGTATTTCGCAGAGTATGAATAATTTGCATAGTAATCAGATTAATTTTTGTCAACAAATTAAATGAACGATTATCAACGGAATGTTGTATTGATCGAAAAATTTTTCAAGATGTACAAAATTATAATTTTCGTAAAATATAACTTGAAGTATTTTGAGCTACGACTATTTGATAAACAAGTTACAGAGGATTCTTTATGAACCGCACGTTGGTTCTCCTCTTACGAATTAAAAAATTGAAAAAAGTGAGGTGGACACAATAAGGTTAAAATGTCAGAAACATCTCTAATAAGAGCCATTCAACTTGGAATTTCTTTAGAATTTCAACTGTTTTCATTCTTAATGTATACCTTAACCTTCGTACCTGATGTACCTGATGTAAAAACAAACTTTATTTTTTATGAATACATTGACCGTATTCTGTTGATTAGTGAGTGGGGGAAATAAGTCGGGAAGTAGAGACAGTGACGGAAGATTATGTAACGGGAGTGAGGGGAAATGAGGGGAGAGAAAGTAGAGGAAATGAAGGGGAATAAAGGGATGGGAAGTAAGGGAAATGAGAGAATGGTAATAAGGAGAAATGGAGGGAGGGAAAGTTAAGAAAGTGAGATAAAAGTGGGCAGGGGGAGTGGGGGAATCGAGGACATGGGAAGTAGGACAAATTAGGAAGTAGGAAGGAGGAGATGGGAAGGAGGAGAAATTAAGGTAGAGGAAGTTAAGGAAGTGAGGGGAAATGAGGGAAGGGGTAATAAGGGGATGGGAAGTAGGGAAAGTGATGGGAAATGAGAGAATGGGTGGTAGGGAGAGTGAGGGGAAATAATGGGAGAGGGAGAAGACGAAACAAGGGGATGTAAAGTAGGAAGAGTAATGAGAAATAAGTAGAGGGGAAGTAGGGAAACCGCGAGAAAATGGGAAAGAAAAGTAGAGGAAATGAGGAAAGGGGAGTAGGAGAAGTTAGAGGAAATGAGGAGAGAATTTGGAGAAATGAGAATATGGGAAGGAGGCGAAATGAAAGTAGGTCAAGTTAAGGAAGTCAGGAGGAATAAGGGGAGAAAAATAAGGGGATGGGAAGTAGAAGAAGTGATAGAAAATGGGAGTAAGGGTGGTAGGGGAAGTAGAGGGAAGTGTATGAAAAAGATGGGAGGGTAAGTTAATAAAATGATGATGAATGATGAAAGGATAAGTAAGGGAAATAATAACAAATGATGGTAGGAGAAGCAGGGGAAATGAGTGGAGGGGAAGTAGAGAAAATAATGGGATGTGAAGTAGAAAGAGTGATTAGAAATGAAAGAAGGGGAAGCAGGGGAAGTGAGGTAAAATGAGAAGGAGGAGGAGTAAAGGAATTGCGGCGAAATGAGGGAAGTGGCGTGGAGAAAGTAAGGGAAAATCAGGAGAGAGAAAATGAGGGATGAGGAGGTAGGATATGTAGGGGAAATGAGGAGAGGGGAGTAGGATGATTCAAGTGGGAAATGTTGGGAGGGTGAGTTGGGGAAGTGAGGGGAGGATCTTTCTCTGTATCCCCTAAATTAAAGAAAAGCTGATCTAAAATCTAAGATAAGAGGTCGAAGGTCACAGGTTAAAAATGTCAAGAGGTCAACCGTCAAAGATAAAAGTTGAGAATTTAAAGATGAGGTCTCAACAATATGAGATCAGAGATCGAAAGTGAAAAATCAGAGGTTGAAATTTTAATCTTATATCAGAGGTCAGGGGTCAAATGTTGGAAGTCAAAGGTGAGAGTTCATAGGTCAAAGATCAAAAATGAAAGTTCAGAGTTCAAAGGTTGAAATAAAAGATGAGAAGTCAAAGAAATGTATGTTTTTTAAGTAAAGTGAGATGCTTCTTGAATGTCATAGATAAAAATCTACGATAAAAGGTCAAAACTGACATATAGCAGGGTGAAAAATAAGATAAAACGTCAAAGGTTAAAACTCAGGGTTGATTATTTTACCTTTCTGCCCCCTAAATTTGATTGAAATCAATATCAAATAAATATAAATAGTTATTTTCATCCTCAAACGAATTCAAAAAGTGTTATGAGACAAATTTATGATTTTTAAGTTAAGTAAAATCAAAGATAAGAGGTCAAAGATCAAAGGTTGAAAGTCAAAGGTTGAAAGTCGAAGGTAGAAGTTTAAAGTTCAAAGGCAAACAATCGAAGGGAAAAAGTAAGGGGGTATAGGATAAAATATAATATTGGAGGTCAAAGGTCAAAGGCTGAAAATCAAAGATGAGAGTTCAAAGGTCAAAATTCTCTCCCTCCTCCCCTAGGTTTGATAAAAGTTAATGTAAATTGAATAGAAAAGGTTGAAAAACTTATTTTTTATTATTTAAGGAATTTAAAATGTGATATCTGAGAAATTTATAGATTTAAAATGAGTGATGGAGCCGATTAATAGTCGTAGTTTAAAATCTAAGATCAGAGGTCAGAGGTGAAGGCCTTACAGTCAAATGTGAAAGTTCAGAGTTGAAAGGTTAGCTATCCGAGGACAAAAGTGAGAGCTCGTTAATGAAAATGTACGATAAGAGGTCAAAGCTCAAAGGCTAAAAGCCAAAGGCCAGAGTTCATGGGTAAAAACTAAAATGTATGAAACAAATGAATATTATATATAATACTTCACACTATATATAAACTATATATAATATTTCCGCCTGGAAATGATCAAAATTCATATTTATTTATGACAGGCTTCACTGTCATTTCCCTATTCCCCTTTTCCTGTTTTCTTTCTCGTTTTTTCACACAAATGCAAACTGAATTAATAGAACTCAATGAAAAAAAAAACCATTGTTTGTCGCAAATATTTTAATGAAAATGCAACAATTTTGTTAAAAAGTCATACTTCTTTGTTGAATATTCAACTATTTTGTGAAACAATCGTCTTTTTGGTATAAAAATTGATCTCTTTCTGTAGAAATTTAATCTTTTTTGTTACAAATGCAACTGTCTGGTTAAAAATGAATCTGCTACGGTTAAATATTAACTTTTTTTGTTGAAAATTAAACGGTGTTATAGAAAATTCGAATCTTTGGCTCGAAATATGAATAATTTGGTACAAAATTTAACTGCATAGCCAAAAATTTTGGTATTTTGTTGAAAATTCGCCTTTTTTCGTAAAAAACGCAACTCCTTGGTTGAAAGTTCGACTACTATCTAAAAAGTTCATTTTTTTGGTTCAAGATTCATAATTTTAGTTGAAAATCCTTTTTTTGTTGTTAAAAATTCATTCTTTTAACTGGAAATTTAATTTTTTTAGTGAAAATTTATCTTATTCGTTCAAAATTAACTTTCTTTGTAGAATCTTCACATTCTCGAGTTGGAAATTTAACTGTTTTGTAGAAAATACATATTTTCGGCTCGAAAATTCAGCAATTTGGTAAAAAATTAACCTGTTTGCTTGAAAATTTATATATTTTGTTGAAAATTCGCCTTTTTTGGTAGAAAATTCATTTTTTTTTTGGTTAAAACTGAAAATGGTTGAAAATTAATCTGGTTTAGTTCAGGATTCAAGAATTTTGTTTAAAATTCATTTTTATTGGTTTAATCCAACTGCTTTTTATTTTTAATTAAATGCCTTTTTTGCTGAAATATCAACTATTACATTTTTTGTTGAAAAATCAACTCCTTGGTTGAAAGTTGAACTATTTCCTGCTTGGGTTTTGTGACTTGGGGCACTTGGGTCTTGGGTCTTGGGGCACTTGGGTCTTGGGTCACTTGGGTGTTGGGGCACTTGGGTCTTGGGTGACTTGGGTTTGGGGGCACTTGGGTCTTGGGTCACTTGGGTCTTGGGTCACTTGGGTCTTGGGTGACTTGGGTCTTGGGGAACTTGGGTCTTGGGGCACTTGGGTCTTGGGTGACTTGGGTCTTGGGGCACTTGGGTGACTTGGGTCCGAATTTCCCATGGGCCCCATGCACATATTTTCAGCAGGGTTTATCTCTTTAAAATAAAATTGAACTCCCCCCAAAAGGAATTTCTGGGTCTCTCACCTCTAAACATTTTTTAATAAATTAAGAAGCTATCAAGCATGTCAGTCAGTGTCTTCGGTATATTAAAGAATGAGGTTATGTTTCTTTTCTATATAAGCGCAGTCTCCATCTTAAAAACGTAAATTAGATGTAAAAACCTAGGGACGTAGTTTACGTAGGTAATTTACATTTAAAAACTACGTAAATTCCCTAAGGTATATTACGTACGCAACCCTGGTGGCATGGTCGGCGAGGCGCCGGCAGTCGCTCTGCGTATCCAAGAATGGGTAGTGGTATTCTCAAAATTTAATATAATGCAAGCAACATTTAAAAACGTTAAACAATTTACATTCATAATATTTTGATATATTCTAATGGCACTTTAATATAAAATTATAACTTTACACATGTTTGTTAATAACAATAGGTATTTAAAATGTGGAAGTAAGTATGTGTATTTTGATGAAATGTTTAATAGGTACTATATATTAAGAATAACATTTATTAATAACAAATATAAATTAGGTTTATAATAAATTGGAAGTCAGAACCCTATTGACAAAATAACAATCCTAAGAGAAAACGAAATATTATAATAACAAATGTAACAAGAAAAAATTACGAGGTCTGTTTGATAAATCAGTGACTTTTTGAATTTTTTGCACAGTAACTTTAAGTGCACCACTGATCCCGTCAACGTCATCTATGAATAGACTACTGTTAAATTTTGAGCAAGCTGGGTCATTTATTTTGTGTTGTCTGACAAATGACACTAAAAGCAGATCAAAATGATCCGAATAGACAGATCATTATGATCTCGAAAGTCGAATGATCGTTGGAGCAAAATGATCTGCAACGAAAATAATCCTTTTTTTTACTGTGTAATCCGAAAGTCGCTAAGTAAGCTGATCCGAGGAAAATCCCACGTGAGTTCTGATCGCGAGCAGGGTCGGAAATCTCGAAACTCCCGGCAATCTCAATGAAATGTATGTTGTTAACGTGATGGGTGCGATGCAGAGCGAGTAAGAAACCGTACCATTTAGAGAAATTACGGTTGTGGAATATGTAACAATTCACGTGGTAATGTGTTGATTATTTAACTGACATGTAGCTTTCTAAAGTCAATGTTGTAAAAAATAAAAAAGCATTTAAAAAGTCAGTCATTTTGCAACACCCCGTAAGCGAACATCAGTCTATTATATGAGTTCTTTTCGACGCAGTCCCACCATGTATTATGTGAGCAAAAATTCAAATTTTTTATAAATTAGAAATTTTATCGTTCAATATGTAAACAATGAAACGCAGAGTTTAATTTTATAATTATTTTGTGATAAACAGTAAAATGAAAGTATACTATAGTATATTGTGATACAAGATTTTGAATTTTAACAGAATAATTTAAATTTTATGATAAATATCTATATATGACGTGTCATAGACACGTGTAAACTCCGCTAAGGACAAATTTTATTAGACAGAAATAAACTTAAGCTCATGTTATGCTTAAGTTTTTTCGTAAGAAAGGATTCACGCTAAAAATAAGTTTATTGCTTTTTTTTTTATATCGAGTTTATGTTTAAGTAATTCAAAGTTGAAAAAAAATTTTTATGAGGGTAAAAGATAGAAAATAATTTGTTTAACTTACATTATCATTTCATTACAAAAAAATCTATAAGCTGATCACTTAAACTTTAAGCGCAAGCCCTATTTCCAAGATTTAATAGTACATTGCGCACCAAGCGTGGTACGTGTATGCCCGTGTAGAAAAATATCATGACGAACTGAGGTCGGGCCCGCGCCAGGCCTGGCGATCTGAAGTCCGTCAGGCCAATTTGTTTTTCGCGAGCATGACTAATTTTTTGTATAATTTTAATATAAAATTGAATATCAATATTTTTTCATTTTCCTTTTTAGTTAAAAATTCAAATATTAATTCGAAAATTCATGTATTTTCTTGAAAATTCGACGTTTTGATTGATAATTTATCTTTAAAGGTTGAAAATTAAACTATTTGGTTGAAGGCTCACTATTTTGTTGAAAATTCAACTCTTTGTTAGTAAATTTAACTATTTTGTTGAAAATTCATTTTTGTAGTTAGAAAATTCAACTCTTTATTTCGAACATTGGTCTAATTGGACAGGAAATTCGACATTGTAGATTGATATAATTCAATTTTCTTGTTAAAAATTAAACAAATTAAATTAATTTTTTGAACTAAAAATTTTACTTTTCCATTTCTGGTTGAAAAATGATCTTTTTTATTTTGAAATTCAACTATTTGGTCGAAAATTTATCTTTTTTTATTTGGAAATTGGTTAAAAATGAATGACCTTTGTTGAAAAATCGTCTGTTTTGGTAGAAAATTAATGATTTTGGTTGAAAATTCAATTACTAGATTGAAAATTAAACTCCTTTGTTAGAAATTTATTTATTTAAAGTTCATAATTTCAATTAAAAAATAATCTCTTCGACTGCAAATTTACTTATTTTGTTGAAAATATTATTATTATTATTATTATTATTAATTAAAAATTTAAGTACTTTGATGAAAATTCGTTTTTTGTTGTAAAATTAATTTTTTAAACTTGAGATTGAACTATTCCTTTTTTGGTTAAACAATTTTTTTTATTTAAAAGTTCACCTAGTTGGTTGAAAATTTATCTTTCTTATTCAAAAATTCAATTGTTTCGTTGAAAAATCGTCTCTTTGGTAGAAAAGTAAATTATTTAATTGAAAACTAAACGTAAATTATCTAAAAATTCGATAACTCAGTCAATATCAATTAATTCTAATAAGAAAAAGTTCATTAGACGTGGAATTTAAATCACTTTGATTACATCAACAGAAAAAATTATTGGATTGGAATTGTTGGGATATTTGGATACTTTACCATAAAATCAGCTCATGAGTGGAAATGAGGGAGTGGAGTAAGGGAGGAAAGGGCTAGTAGGGTAGTGCGGATGAGTAGAAGTGGGAAACTGAAGACTAAGGAAGAGGAGTGTTAGCTAGAGGAGGAGAAGAAGAAAAAGAGAAGAAAGAAAGTTTGTGAAGGGAGGAGAAGGTAAAATAAAGGAGGAGGAAACTTTGTGAAAGGAGTGGAGACGAAGGTCTGATATCCCTAGGTTTACTGTGCGTATGATTGGATGAATGAAAGAATGAATGAATTCTGATGAGTGGAAATGAGGAAATAAGGGAGTAGAGTAAGTGAGGGAATATGTAGGGTGAGGAAGTTGGGAAAAATTACTGGCGGAGGGGAGGAAGAGGAAGTGAGAGGAGGGCTAATAGGGTAGTGCGTGTGAGTAGAAGTGGGAAAAAAGGGCTAAGGAAGGGGAGTGTTAGCTGAAGAAGCGAGGCGAAGAGAAAGTAGGAAAGAACGAAAGTTTGTGAAGGGAGGAGAAGGTGACGCAAAGGAGGAGGAAAGTTTGTGAAGGGAGTGCAAGCGAAGGTCCGATATCTCAAGATTTACTGTGTGTATGATTGGATGGATGAAAGAATTAATGAATCCTCATGAATGGAAATGAGGGAGTAGAGTCAGTGAGGGAATATTTAGGGTGAGGAAGTAGGGAAATTTGCGGGAGGGGAAGTAGGGGGAGTGAGGGAAGGACTAGTAGAGTAGTGTGGGTGAGTAGAAGTGGGAAAATGAAGGCTAAGGAAAGGGAGTTAGCTGGAGAAGTGAGGAGAAGGGAATGTAGAGAAAAACGAGAGTTTGTGAAGGGAAGAGAAAGTGAAGTGGAGGAGGAGGAAGGTTTATGAAGAGAGTGCAAGCGAAGGTGTTATATCCCAAGGTTTACTGTGCGTATTATTGGATGAATAAAAGAATGAATGAATTCTCATGAGTGAGAATGAGGAAGTAGAGTAAGTGATGGAATATGTAGCGTAAAGAAGTAGGGAAAGTAGGAAAGTAGGAAAGTAGGAAAAGTAGGAAAAGTTGAGTAGGGGAAGTGAGGGGAGGGCTAATAGGGTAGTGCGGGTGCCAGGCTTCCTGAATAGCTTGTTTCTCGTCGTCAGGTTTGAAAATCTTATGCTTACGATGAACTGCTTTTCTATCCTAATCAATCAAACTGTTACTGTCTTGCTTTGCCCTTAGACCTCCAGGTACCTTTGCAATTTGGTGGAACTCTCTCATCCTGCTTACGATTCTTTGCTAAGCAAGAGTATTTCTCATGTCTCTTTAAAATATCGAGTCTTGAATAGGTTCTGGAACAACTTGAACATGTGGAAGTCATCTTGTCACTGGCACAGTGAAAATAGTTGTTCATTCATGAAAGCTGAGTTTATATCCTCCTCCGCCTCATGTCCTCCTTTTTCAACTCCTCATCATGCCCTCCTCCTCATCATCATGCCCTCCTCCTCCTCATCATGCAATCCTCTTCCAACTACTCCTCCTCATGACCTCTTCTCTGAACTCCTCCTTCTCATGCCCTTTTTCTCCTCCTCATGCCCTCCTCATGCCCTCCTCTTCCAACTCCTCCTCCTCCTCCTCCTCATGCCCCTCTTCCAACTCTTCCTCGGCAAGCTCTCCTCTTCCAACTCCTCCTCCTCTTCATGGCCTCCTCTTCCAACTCATACTCCTCCTCATTACCTTCTCTTCTGGAAGAGGAGGGCATGACGAGGAAGAGTTGGAAGAGGGGCATGAGAAGGAGGAGGGCATGAGGAGGAGGAGGAGGGCATGAGAAGGAAGAGTTGGGAGTGGAGGGCATGAGGAGGAGGAGCTGGAAGAGGAGGGCATGGGAAGGAGGGTGAGGAGTTGGAAGAGAGAGCATGAGGAGAGCATAAGGAGGAGGATTTGGAAGGGGAGGGCTTGAGGAGGGCATGAGGAGGAGTTGGAAGAGGAGGGCATGAGGCGGAGGAGGAGGAGGAGAAGAGCATGATGAGGAGTTGAAAAAGAAGGACATGAGGTGGAGGAGGATATAAACTCAGCTTTCATGAACGAACAGCCATTTTCACTGTGCCAGTGACAAGATGACATCCACATGTTCAAGTTGTTCCAGAACTTATTCAAGACTCGATAATTTAAAGAGATATGAGAAATACTCTTGCTTAGCGCAGCTGCACCCTGGTGCGCAACACTACCTTACTGGAAGGTTGCGTTTCAATTTCAAACAAGGCTTGGCGCAGATACGTTTGCCTAATGAACACAAAAAACGTATTTCTTCAAATTTGGAAAGGTATGAGCTGCCGAACCTGGAAAGATGTTGTTTTTGCTTCTCCGAAGTTGAAGATTTCCATCCCTTTTCATGTGAAGGTCTTCCTCGTATAAATGTTGTATACCATAGTTATGGTTTAAATGTGCTTTTCTTTCTTTCCTATATCTTGTATTTTTAACAATTTTGCAGCTGTTTTATTGAAAACTAATCTGTTTTGTGAAAACTACAACTGCTTGGTACAAAGCTCTAATCTTTTTGGCTTTAAAATTGAACATTTTTTCATGAGATTTTTGTTATTGACTGAGAAATCTTTCTGTGTTAAAATTTCGATTTTTGCTGAAAATTCGTCATTTCGATTTTAAAATTTATCTCTCCAGGTAGATATTTCAATACTTGGTTGAAAGTTAAACTGCTTTGTTCATTTATAGGAAACAGTAAGATTTTACGAAACAGCCCTCCTCCACCTGAATCATCTTACATTTTTTTTTATGAACCCTAAATTAATTGACGAAAAAAAATGTAGTCGGGAAAAATACGTTATTAATACAATCTTTCAGTTTAAAAATAATATCAATTTTTGCTACAAAAATTTAAGTTCATCAGATAGTAAATAATGTAATGAATGCAAAGTTTATGGATTAGAATATATAATAGTGTAATATTAAAACAAACTATCTGAAGCTTTTAGGCACTGGTACTATTTTCTTGAAGAGCTGAAATAAAATACAAAAGAATAACGTACGTTATGTATGGAAAAATACACTGAGAAAAGAATAATATCCCAGAAACAAAATAATTTTGTTGAGCAGTTATGGTTGTCCGTACAAAAAGTTGTTTGCGACTACCAAAACAGTAGTTGTAGTTACAAAAAAATTATTTATCTCAAATAAAATGTTTTGTGAAGCGCATTCTGTTGAGTATACCAAAGAATTTTGTTGAGCTTACTAAACACACTTCCGCGTATGCGCTTAGGCTATGACGTCTCATACTAATCCAAAATTATTTTCAATGATTGTTTTGTATTATTGTTGATGATTTACACATTGTTCAATATTATTCGCGTTTTTTAAACGTGTGTCGGTGTAAAGTTCTTGAGAGGAATGAAGTGATACAAATATATCAAGTGACGCAATTTAGATGTAAGTATAAAACAATTTTATAACATTGCTGTAGGTCATTTTTGAATTGCAATTTTGAATCGAAAACTTTTTAGGTTATTCTGCCGACTTGCTTTGCATGTTTACTAAGTTTACTAATATATAACTCATAATTTGTATAATAAGGGTTTTATTTGGCTTTCATTTAACTGAAAGCAGGGTATCTACTAACAGGGAAAACCGGGTTATTACCTGGAAATAAAATAAAACCGCGAATACAAATTCTAACCGGGAATCACATTTAAAGTTTTCTAGAATGCATTCTCCATCAATCGTGATAAAACCCATTTTCTGTGTAAAACATTTTGTGTAATACATTTACACATCGAGCTTACTTATAATTGCTCAGTTCTTCTGTTTTTTGAGTTCTGTTTGTGGAGATTATATATATTTTGCGCATAACACCGTCTCCTTTTTAATTTCCCCATCAGGTATGAAGAACCATTTATTTAATCAAATAACGGACAACGGACAATAGCCCAATTACAATAACACTATACTATACTAGTCTAGGTATAATCATTTAGTATATTTAATCTGATGCTGGAATAAAAGTCATCATACGATATTCCAAACACGTTATGGCCTATATCGTGCCAGTCATTCGCCGTAATACATACTCGATTTACAGGCAAATTAACGCCATAATTTGTCTTTGATTTTGCAATGTAAAAAGATGTCGTATTACGCAGCGATCTTCCAGGTGCATATAAATTAATGTTCTCAAGCAGTTCCTTACATGTTATACTTCCGTTTACAATTTTGCGTAAGAATAAGAGATCTTGCGCTTTTCGATTCGACTGTAGTAAACTGATATTTAAAGTAGCTGCAATTTTCGAATAATCGTGAGTTATACGTGGATTGGGAAGACCTAGTCTATTAGCAGATTTATAAATATTTCATGGATTTCAAAAGGTCTTAAAACATTTCAGAAATATTTCAAAAAATTTCAAAATATTTCAGAAACATCTTAAAGATTTCGAAAGGTTTCAAAAGATTTTAGAAGATTTAAAAATATTTCATAGATTTCAAAAAGTTTCATAATATTTAAGAAAGATTTCAAAGATTTAAAAATATTTCGTAGATTTCAAAAGGGTTCAAAACATTTCAAAGATTTAAAAATATATCAGAAAGAGGTCTTAATATTTCAAAAGATTTAAAAGATCTCACAAGGATTTTTAAAATTTTTAAAGATTTAAGACGATTTTTAAAGATTTCATGAAGATTTGAAAATATTAAGAATAGTTTCAATAGACTTTACAAAGATTTCAAAGATTTATAAATATTTCAGAAAGAGATTTTAATATTTCAAAAGATTTAAAAGGTCTCACTAGGATTTTAAAAATTCTAAAGATTTCACAAAAGTGTGTACATCAGATTTAAAACATTTGAGACAATTTAAAAAAAATTTATGAATATTTACAAATATTTATAATAGTTTCAAAACACTTCACAAAAATTTAGAAATATTTGATAAATTTCAAAAGGTATCATAACATTTCTGAAAGATTTCAACGATTTAAAAATATTTAATAGGTATTAAATATTTTTAAACAGTTGAAATTTTTCTGAAATGTTTTGAAACTATTTTAGACATTTCTAAATTTTCATGAAATCTTTAAAAATCGTACACAATTTTGTGAAATCTTCTGAACTTTTAAAATTCTTGTGAGATCTTTTAAATCTTTTGAAATATTAAGACCTCTTTCTGAAATATTTTTAAATCTTCTAAAATCTTTTAGAATCTTTGTGAAATCTTTAAAATCTGTTAAAACCTTTTTCAATCTTTCTGAAATATTTGGAAACTTTTTGAAATCTTTGAAATCTTTTGAAGCCTTTGAAATCTGACGCATAAGCTTTTGTGAAATCTTGTAAAATCTGTTGGGAAGAGTTGGGAAGGAACAAGATGTTTACATTTTCTGGTGAGTCTTTTACAGGCAAGTTTTGCACTTTTTGGGTGATTCAAGATTTTACATATAGTTTAGCTTATAAACAAAAAAATTGTTTCAACTGCATCCTGAAGCTTTTATAATATATCTCAGAAGCATGTTGTTTTTTACTGGGATATAATGAAAATTTTTGCGTTTCTAAATATTTTTGCCAGTATTCTTCAATTAATCGGGATGAATTTACTAAAGAGAAAAGATATTGCAAAAAGTGTCTTAATGGAATCTTCAATCATACTCATGGTGAAGGACATGTTTTTGCGAGGCAACTTTCCTTGAAGAACTGTTCAATCATACGCGGAGTCATTTAAAAAAATAGATTCGGGCAATAATTATTGCATAATCAAATTTAATTCTTGCTTCAACGAATTAGAGAGTAATTATGTTTGTGCTGCTGATTTACCTTCTTGTTTAGGTCATGATGTAATGGAAGGTGTTTTAGCCTTTGATCTTGCCCTATACTTCAAGTATTTCGTAGAGGAAAGATGGTCCACTCATTCCGATTTGAATTATAGGATTCAAAGTTTTCCTTATTCCACTGAAGAAGCGTTAGAGAAACCAGTAAAAGTCTCAGCATTCTGTGGAAAAATTGCGGGAGGAGCTTGGTAAATTCGAACACTTCCTAATGTGTTGCCCCTCATTATTGGAGATAAAATAAAGGACTCAGACGAAAAATTGCGCCCTTGACACCATTATTTATCACATTATCCTTATCTTGTTGTTCAATTTGGTCCATCAATAAAAGTTTGCACACTGCGATTAGAAAGTAAGCATACATATTTCAAAAGAAGTAACAAAATCCATGAGTAAAAAACATGAACTTTATCAAAGTTTACTTCGATCAGGATCAAATTTGAGAATGGTATGTTAAAGTTGAAGGAAAAAGTCTTTTTTCCCCAACATTTATTCAGAAGAAGTGCTGAAAGCTACAACTGACAAAAAATTAAATTTAAATTCCATAGATGAATGTTTTGCAGTTACTGTTACAGATAATAAATACAGAAAGGGGGATGCCGCACTTATTAGACAAGATTCTTATCAGTTTCAAGTTGAAACAGGAAGAATTTCTCTTATTTTATCTGATGCTATATGAATGCGGGTTTGTCTGTAATTTTTAGCTTTGTTCTGACTTTTTAGGTAGGAAAAAATTATAAATAATAATAATAATTAAAAAAAGAGGTCCTTCTGTAACTACTATAAGGAAAATTTACATTTTATACGATGCATATACTTACATACATACGTATTCTTCCAACCGAAATATTGGCTTTTTCAATTTTACAGAAAAATATTTTCACAAAAAAGAAAGGTATTGCTTAAAACATAATTATATATATTGTCCATTTATCATCTGCTTATAACTGAAAGGCCAAGTCAATGTTATCAATTTTGGAAAAAACCGTAATTTTCTAAAAATATTTCCGAAGAATATTATTTAAAATAATAATTAATTGTTAAGACAATTTCTTTTGTTAACCTAAGTTTATTATTTCCTTTCCGTGATTGAAAAGTGAATAAAAAGTGGAAAATATAAGAAAAAACTGCAACCTTCTACCGTTAATTTGAGAGAATATTATTATAAATAATTAACAAATGGTTTAAACAATTAGTTAATGAAAATCAAATTGCTTAATGTATTGCGCTAACTGAAAAGTTTGAAATAAATTTTAAAAATTCGAAAAAACCGCGACTTTCTAACTCTATTCTAAGAGAAGATTGCTATAAACAATAATAAATTGTTCAACAGTTTATGTAAATATCAATTATTCAGTGAGAAGTAGTATTTTAGGTACTGAAAACAATTTATATAAAGGAATCTGTATTATCATTCAAAAATAAAAAAAATTGTTAACGTCTTTTTCAAACTTGATGGAGCTATGATTTAAAAATCATTTTTGATTAATTTTTTTCTAAAAAAAAATATCTGCTTTTACTCCGCTGGGATTTGTGCTACAGAACTTTTGATTTCCGTTAAGGTGTTTTTCCCATTAAGCTACTAGAGAGATAGAAAAAAAACGTTTTTTAGAAAATATATGCATTATTATGCTAGATGGTACAAATTAAATTTTGAAAGGAATTTGTATTATCATCAGAGAATCACAGATATTTTCAACGTTTTTTTAGACTAGATGGAGTTATGAATTAAAAATAATTTATTCATTCTTTAATACTCTCTTCAACAATTATGAGAAAAACCGTTCCAAGTCCAAAATATCCAATATGGTCCTAGTACTATATTTGACGGAAATGAGGAAAAAGCTTACTGTTACACGTTGAAATAAATGTGTTTTTTGCTGACGTACTTCAAACGTTTGCAGGCTGTTGAGCTTCTCGTTTGAAAAGAGAGCTTCCTCTTAAATAATCGGTCAAGATACTCTAGAGCTCACTTGGTTAAACCACTCAAAGACAGCATCATCCAAAAATACATCACCTCTTACCAAAAAAACCTCGCAAAACAGTTCCACTGTTCACAATTTTCACGCCAGCACTTGAAAGTTTAACATTACAAAACACTACAGTGGGACTCTGATACTTGAAGTCGATCAGACCTCTCTTTCTACCATCTGAGATAGAGAGAGGTCGCTTTTCGCTTTTCGAAACTATCATTATCCCTCTCTCCCTGCTTATCCAATACTTCTTCTTTGTGTCCTTTGTTGAATCGCAGGGCCTATTGGGCAGCTACGATAGCGCCACCAATCCAGAAGAAATTTGGATTTCAAATAAATATCAACAAGAAATCTTATAGTAAACAGTTAATTTTAAACCGTCGTATAACATTTTTGATTTTTGATTCGATCGCACGAAGCAATCTGATCAGTCCCATCGGCTTAACTTGGCTTATGGCATCGACAATCCTTTGCTGGTCGACGCAAGCTCGCCATCGTGCTTCGAGTGAACTGTCGCAACGTCATGACATTAATGAATAGATTCAATGAGAATCATGAAGAATTTCTTAGGATGTGAGAAACATATTCAAAGAAACTAGGTTCTATGCGCCCAATAAATCATTTTTTCAAATTAATAATTTCCAGTTTTATAACAAAGAAATATTACTTAATATTAAACATTTATCACTGAATAAATGATTTCCTTCAGTAAAGGTATGCCTTTTTTGCATACTTACAATATTTATTGAATTAAAGTTACCACATCCTTGGTACAAAATGCAGATATCACTTTTACAACGACTTCAAGTTTTATCTTTTTTCAAATTGACTTATTGGTTATAACGCTAAAAGTAAGGTTCTAAGAGCTTTTTAAACAGTTGCCCTTCATTTGACTTCTCTTCAAAAGACTTTTTTTTACTTTTACCCTTTAAATGACCTTGACAATTTGCCTGCAGGTCAAGATGGTCAAGGTGGTTCACATTTTTACATTCTATCGACTTGTTAAAAGCATCTTAAAGGTTTTCTATTCTCAGAACATCAATTAATTCCAAAAAAGGGCATATGACCGTTTTTTAAACACTTTACCTTGATATTTGACCTTTCTGATGTCACAAAACCAAATTTCTCATGAGACATTTTTGACGTAAAATTTTCCGCTCTTTTCAAATCCGGAGTCAAAAATAGGGGTTTCCATTTTAAGAAGTCATCTTGACCCTCAAATGGCCTTCAAAATGGACCTCAAGGTCAAAATTGATGGTACCGTCCTCTGTCCCCCTCGTTCCTGGTTAACCTTCGTCCGAACCATTTTTTCGTAGATAAGGTATTTTAGAAGATATTTGGGGTGATAGATTAAAATGGGACACCGTGTATATTTTATACAAAAAATGGAATGCATAAATTTACAGTTGAAAAAATTAATTTTCAACCAAAAAGATTAATTTTTAACGAAAAATAGAATAGTTGATATTTCAACCAAAAAAGATTTAAATTTAGAACATTTTATTTAAATAAAAAAGATGCATTTTCAACGGACCAGTTTAATCCTCGAATAAAACAGATATTTTTCAACTTAAACGTTGCATTTTTAACCAAAAATATTAAATTTCTATTTAAAAAAAAAAAACGATTTTTGAACAAAGTAGATACATTGTCAATAAAATAGTTGATTTTTAAACCGAAAGGATTTATTTTCTAATACAGAAAAAGAGCGAATTATCAACCAAATAGTTGAATGTTCAACTAAAAAAGGTAAATTTTCTACCAAAAACGGAACAGTGAAAGGACCCCGCACAAAATACCAAGAAAAAAACGTTCAGTCGTTTGAGCTAAAACCAGCTGGAATGTATTCCTGAACGTGCCCCGAATAAAAGTTCTTATGTGCACTAGGTCCCAAAAGTCCTTAGGTTTCGAGAGTGACTAGCAGTGACATCGGAACAAGTGACTAGCAGCTATATCACATATAAGAGGGGGGTCTTTCAAGGAGACTCTCTAAGTTCGATACTTTTCTGCATCTCTCTCTTGCCTCTATCTATTGTGCTCCGAGGCAAAGGCTCTGGATACCTATGTGGCCCGCTGAACAAAAGAGAATATAAGGTCAACCACTTTCTATATATGGACGACCTTGAACTCTTTGCCTCCTCGGAGAAGGATCTCGAAATCCTTGTGGAGGCATTAAGTAGGTACTCTGAAGCGATTGACATGAGCTTCGGATTGAACAAGTGTGCCTGCGTCCACCTACACCAAGGAAAACTAGAAACTACACCAACGCGTGACGATCAGGGTATTTAACTCATTGGCAGATGTACCATTCAACATCTTGGTGATAGAGAAACATATACATATCTTGGAATACCGCAAGCGGAAACACAAAATGCGCACATGTTAAAAACGGACCTTGTGAAAAGGTATCGCCAAATTGTTAGAAAAATTTGGGCTTCCGAATTATTGGGAAAAGATAAGATTCAGGCGACTAATATGCTGGCAGTTCCTATACTGCTCTGCACGTTTGGTGTAGTAAAATGAAACGTCGATGAGTTGAAGCAACTTGACCAAAGCACACGCAAGATAACGAAAATGCATCGAAGTGATCATCCTAGATCTTCCGTACCTCAAATATACCTACCTCGAGATGAAGGAGGTAGAGGCTTGCTAAGCTTGAAGTGCCTTCATCGAAGAACGGTTCTGGCTACAGCCTGCTCAGTTCTAAATATTGCAGATTCTCTTATGCGACACTTACATCAACATGAAGTCGTCAATGTTGCGGCGTTTTCATACGGTGCCGCAGATAGGGCCGCAGAGGAGCTTGGCCTTCCATTTGATTTTAGCGACACTACACATGGCCTAGCATCACTAACACCTTTAGTGTTTAAAAGTCTTTTTCAGGAAGCAGAAAATACGCTTCTCCTGAAAGAACATGCTGACAAGCCCCTTCATGGTGAATTCTACGGCATCATACGTAGAGAAGAACTCTCGATAGGTTTGTCAAAAATCACAATATTTTTCGTAGGAAATATCAACTATTACACTTTTCGTTAAACATTTATTTTTTTGGTTGAAGATTCACCTTTTTGGCAAAATATTCAACTGTTTTCTTGCGAGTTCTTTTTTGAGTTAAAACTGCAGATATTTTTTTGAAAATTTGTGTTACTTGGTATAAAATTATTCTTTTTGGTTGAAAAATCATTTTTTGGCTGAATAGTTAAATATTTGGTTGAAACCTCATCAATTTTGTAAATAATCGATATTTTTTCATATACAAAAATAGATTTTTTTAAATCATTCGTAAGAATTGATAAATATAATAACAGTTATTGTTATACGTTGTTAAAAGGCAATTTTTTGTTAACAAGATTATGCTTGTGATGAAAGGTGACTTTGCAAAGGAAAGAATTGTTGTATGTCTGAAAATGTATATTTTTTCTAATAATTGGTAATAGGTATCATAAATGATGTTGAAGGAAATAGAATTACTCTAAATTATAATCTATTTGTGACTTTTCTATTTGTCAAGTTTTCCTTTTCAATAATTTTCTTCCAACTTATATTGTATTTTTAGCCCTAAATAATTTCATATATTTTCAGGAAACAATTTCTAGCTTTATTTCCACTACACAATCTATAGATATTTTCTGCTAATCTTCATGTGTCTCTCGTGCATTCACGGTGTTTTTATCATCTGGATGTATCAAAGAATACAATTAATATAACACAGTTGATAAGGTCCGTACAACAATTTCCGGATCTCGTCAGATAAAATGGAGTTGTAAAATGTATGAGATGGAAAACTGAAGCAAGACAATGCTGTCTTTGTGCAAACTGTTGAGTAGGATATTCCAAACATGCATTGGAAATTTTTTCACTTATCCCCACCAAATTTCTTCAAATTCACAAAAAATGAATGCGTATTCTAATTTTTGAAAAGAAAAGATATTCAGAGGTTTCGCAAGCTCTATAAGGTTCAACACGTATTTCCCATAAGAGAGAAAGGCGGTTTTGTAAATATTATTCGGAAACGTCAATATTAATATATTGATAATATTAATTATATTATCATTGTAGTATGATTAAAATCTCTTCTCTACCCTGACCATCCCTGAAGGTATCTTATTTATCGTATATATTTGATTTACTTTAATTTATTATATTTGAGATTGAATTTGAAATAATAAAATAATGAAGAGACCTCACAATATATAAATTGAAGAACCTTTAAGGAGGTGTAGGGGCACGCATTATAGCTTCTCTTGTTGTATGTCATAAGCCCCTTGTGGCATTAGGATGATATAAAATTTTTATTTTATTACGCTTTTTAATTTTAATAATGAATGAAATAAAATAAATGCGATATTTTGAAAAAAGGTTTTCAACTCATGGGAACATTTTATTTCAATTACGTTTCGCTTGAAGTTAGTTAAGACACACCGTACCCATATGTTCTCTGACTATTCCACGCTATATTATCAATACGTTCCTGAATGAATTTTCCCGGGTAATAATGCATGATGAGAAAATCTGGCATGAGGAGACCTGAACCTAGTTGGTGGATACCAAGACCTGCCAGGAGAAAGAGGAGGAGAAGTTCTGGCAGGAAACTTATTTCTCTCGGAAGGATTAGAAGGTGCGTAAGGTGAAACATCTGGAATAGAATTGCCATTTGTTGAACACTCAGACTGTGAACTCAACCCTGCAACAAGAAAGAGAGGATTACATTCTTTTTTGAAGTAGATACTTTTATTCTGTTATATATGATAATTCCTTTGTGGCAATATTTTGCCGTACCAATATAAAAAAGAACTTGAATAAGTGAATTTGCGATTACGGTTTGTTCTCCTATACCTTGTGTTGGTAACGTCGACCCAAATGAAAATGAAGCTCGCGTAAAATTTTGGTTAGTATACAAGTATTGCGTGACACGCTGATTATGGCCGATTGAAATTATCCTCATTTCGCACACATTCAAATAGACTTTGGAAAAACAACAATAATGGGAGAGTGCGAATTATCTCTGACAAATTGTTATTTGCGAATAGCTTAAAAATATACTACAATTATATATATATATAGTTGAAAGTTTGTCATAAGGACAACCGCAGGATTTCGCCGGGAGCAGGTGCTAATCTTAAAAATTAAAAATCACAATATTTTTCGTAGGAAATATCAACTATTACACTTTTCGTTAAACATTTATTTTTTTGGTTGAAGATTAACCTTTTTGGCAAAATATTCAACTGTTTTCTTGCGAGTTCTTTTTTGAGTTCAAACTGCAGATATTTTGTTGAAAATTTGTGTTACTTGGTATAAAATTATTCTTTTCGGTTGAAAAATCATTTTTTGGCTGAATAGTTAAATATTTGGTTGAAACCTCATCAATTTTGTAAGTAATCGATATTTTTCCATATACAAAAATAGATTTTTTTAAATCATTCATAAGAATTGATAAATATAATAACAGTTATTGTTATACTTTGTTAAAAGGCAATTTTTTGTTAACAAGATTATGCTTATGATGAAAGGTGACTTTGCAGAGGGAAAAATGGTTGTATGTCTGAAAATGTATATTTTTTCTAATAATTGGTAATAGGTATCATAAATGATGTCGAAGGAAATTGAATTGCTCCAAATTATAATCTATTTGTGACTTTTCTATTTGTCAAGTTTTCCGTTTCAATAATTTTCTTCCAACTAATATTGTATTTTTAGCCCTAAATAATTTCATATATTTTCAGGAAACAATTTCTAGCTTCATTTCCACTACAGAATCTATAGATATTTTCTGTTCATCTTTATGTGTCTCTCGTGCATTTACGGGGTTTTTATCTTCTGGATGTATCAAAGAATACAATTAATTTAACACAGTTGATAAGGTCCTTACAACAATTTCCGGATCTCGTCAGATAAAATGGAGTTGTAACATGTATGAGATGGAAAACTGAAGCAAGACAATGTTGTCTTTGTGTAAACTATTAAGTAGGATATTCCAAACATGCATTGGAAATGTTTTCGCTTATCCCCGCCAAATTCCTTCAAATTCACAAAAAATGAATGCGTACTCTAATTTTTGAAAAGAAAAGATATTCAGAGGTTTCGCAAGCTCTATAAGGTTCAACACGTATTTCCCGTAATAGAGAAAGGCGGTTTTGTAAATATTATTCGGAAACGTCAATATTAATATATTGATAATATTAATTATATTATCATTGCAATACACCAACATATCCATTCACCCCTTACAACCAAATAATTACCAATGTTTAACAAAATGACATTGGGTTGAATTTAGGGTCAAAGTAACCTAATGATCTTATTCCCTACAGATGAAGTGGAAAGTTTTAGAGGTGATAATAACAGTAAAGAAAATTTCCAAAAACCAAATTTGCGGAATAAAAATCAAAAACCGGACAACAATTTTAACAAAGACGCACAAAATAAAACAAGTTCAAACTCAGAAAAAAAAGGACAGTAACACAAACGCTAACAAAAACGCAAAAATTCAAACGTTTATCATTGTAGCATAGCGGGTCATTTTTAAAGAGAATGCCGATATTAGGCATATAATCAGGGACATTGGTGGGGCGGTTAGTAGGACCAAAAATTTTACAAGCTAATACCGAAACGCCAGAATTGCTAAATTCGGATGAATTTGGAATAGCAGAGACACGTTTTCATTCAATAATAAATATAATATCAATAAATATTACCAATTTATTTTTGATAATTTGCAATTCTGTTACCTATCTGTAAAAAACTTTGACAAAAATTTCTGAAACTAAAAATTTTTTTTTTAATTTTGAAAAGGCTCTAAGTTTTTTTTTTAATTGTGAATGGAAATATCTAGTCAATGAACTCAACCTTCATTTCAGGACCCTTAAGAAGTGTATCAAAGCCTGAATTGATTGAAAAAATCCTTTAAACGTCAGCGTGTCTACAACATTCAGGTAACCATACATACAGATATAGAGTCAGACACAGACACGAACATTTTTTATGATTTTCAGACATTGTAAGTATCAACACGATAAGATCCGTTAAAAACTATAGATCGTAAATTAAGGCAATTACATTACACTCTCATGTATAAGAATGTAAAAAAATGGTCTCAAATATTTTTCAAATGCTCTAACTTTTTGAATTTTCATCCAAACGACAGAAACCATCGTGAAGCCGGTTTTTTCGAGATTCAGGGGGTCTCGAAACGTAGAGAATTGTTTTTACATATGAACAATACCTCCTCATTAGTATGAGAATGTGAAAATTGTTTGAACCCCTATAAATGGCACGCTTTTATATTTTTTAATTAATTAAGTTTGGACCGCTAGTGCATTTTGATTTCTTAATTTTAATTCAAAAATGCAAATTGTGCCCTATAGTGAACTTTAGAAAAAATTGGACAATTAAAGTATAAAATTATAAATCAATAAAAAAAATCACATGTCATGCAACAAAATATTAAGACTAATAAAATAAATTAAAACTATTTACAATTTGCGATTGAAAATTTTTGTATCATTTGATTAATAAATTATTCTTTCATAAATTATTTATAAAAAATTGATGCAAATTCTAGGGGATTTAAAAAACTTAATGCAATTAACAATAACATTCTCCACGTCGATATTTTAATTTTTGTCACAGAGCAATAATATATAAATAAATAAAGCGATAAAATAGTACAATTCAACTTTGAGAATATTTATCTCAAGAAAAATATAGAAAGAAACTATCAGCTGAAATTAATGTATCTTATACTATAGAACAGAATAAATTCTAATAATATTTCACTTAATCATCATAAAAATTTTTTTAAACAATTTCGTGCTAGTGTTTTTTTCTCATGGAAAACATTGTTTGTTTCATGCTAGTTTCTAAGAGTTTTCATAAGTCATAATTTATAACGAAAAATTAGCATAAGTGAAGATTTACTGTTTTTATCAACATTTTGATAAATAAATTCTCAAAAATCAGTTTTTCTCATAACTAAATTGATTTTTCTGACCAGCAGAGATTCAAAAATTGTCTTCAAAGGCATTTGTATACTTTGAGCTTTATAAAAAAAAAGTAATAAAGATTGCTTATAAAATTTTTTTTGAACAAATGTCTAATTATTATTGGAATTATATTTCTCGCGATGATTAACCGAATATATTGTTTATAAAATAACTTATGTGACAGGTATACAAATTTCTAAACAAAAACTAGGATTGATCATTTTTACTTACAAAAGAGAAATTTTTTTTTACTGAAATTATCCGACATTAAACTAATAATGATTTAAAAACTGGACATAAGACACTTAAAAAACAATTTATATTATAAGATAAAAATAAATATATATATATATATATATACTTTAAGATTAATATTCAAAAATAAACTTAACGATTGCGTTAATCCGCATTTTTTGATTTCCACATGTTACAAGATTCCAGGATGGCGACATGGCACTAAATGCAAATATTATTTTAAAACATTTCAGATACAAATATTAGTTGTAAATTTCATATTTTTTTTATTAGGAAGTCAATGTTAATGATAATTATTATGAATGGAATAAATATTGCAATAATCATTATTTTTTTAATTCCCATATGTTTCAAGATTGTGATCTGGCAACGTGGCATTAAATATAAATATTGCTTGCAAGGTTTAAATTAATAATATTTCATAATACAGTTAGACGTGAGATTAAAAATTATAATAACAAAACAATTTTTTATATCAAGATTGATAGACATACTTGCAAAATTCAGCAAAGCCACGTAGGCCAAGAATAGAATGACGATCTGCATTGTTTCCAGATACGGTTAGAGATAACAATAGAGAAATCAAGACTGATGCTGGAGAGGAAGAATTTCGTCAGAAGCGGCTACTTTTATAGATTATTTACAATTAAGTGGAGGGGCAAATATTCTTGATATGTGAATTTTTCATATCTACTGGATTGATTAGTAATAGAACCAACAAAAGTATTTGTTCATCCTTAAACGCGAGAAAAAGATTCGATAACACTTACGGAATGATTAAGCAAAACAGTAAAAAGTGGAAAACAACTTAATATTTTTAGATTTCAGTTTCATCTATTAGGGTTATGCTTTTGAGCTTCTCTCATACATGGTCCCCAATTCCTGCCAAGATAAACTATTTGATATCTTTTCCAGGAAGCTGATACAAGCGCTGACATTATAATATCGCCCTATTTCAAATTCGAATGCCTGAAATCAATAAAAAAATGTTGTCCAATCTTGAAAATCGTGTCCGCGAGATCTTGCATGCGTTGTTGTTGAATAACTGATTTATTGCCTGATTCGTGAATAACACTTTCAATGCCTGCAGGCATTACAGAATTATTATGCACCGCACTGATAACATGTTATCAATTTGTTTTTGTAATTAGTCTGGCCTCTTTTGAATGACAACTCTTAATACAGATTTCTTTCACTATATTTATTAAAAATTCAAACTACTTTGTGGAAAAATTTCGTTAAGAATTCGTCTTTTTTGGTGGAAAATTTAATCCTGTTGTTACAAATTAATTTTTTTGGTTGAAGATTCATCATATTTGCTGAAAATTTAACTATATGGTGGAAAATTCTTATTTTTTGATAAACAATTTAATTGTTTTTGTGAAAAATTCAAGTATTTGGTTGACAATTAATATTTTTTTTCTCATTATACTTTAATTTTGTTTCTTTCTTGGTTGAAAATTCAACTCTATTCTATTCACTATATTTATTAAACATTCAACTATTTTGTGGAAATTCTTGTATGACGTTAAAAATTCGTCTTTTCTTATGGAAAATTTAACTATTTGTTTGGAAATTCAACGATTTTGTGAAAAATTACCATTTTTTCATCAGAGGGATTGATCAGCAACCTGGGTCGGAGCAATGTTGCCAATCGAACGTGTTATTCAAGTGAATAACACGAGAATTCTAGGTTAACCTAAAAAATCTATACATCACGTTACAGTCAGCCACGTTGGATTAAGTCAACTCCCCAATGCAACAAATTATGCGGTTACGTCACCAGTATCGCGCAGTGCCACTCACAATAGGCCTCTGTCGGATGAAGGCCATGGTTCATTTGGGAGTGGCAATAGGACCGGACTGAGGTGGCGACCAAGCAATGGCCACGGACAAACATCATTTTAGATGGTCAGATCAACTCAGGAGGGACAGCATGAGAAGCTGAAGATCAAAAACCCACCAAAAAGGCTTTCTCAGGATGGACAATTTAGCTGAAGCTGATACTGCTCTCCCCGATTTGCTTTCCGAAGATGTTATTCTCTGGTACCTGAAATGTGTACTTCACGAGACCGCGGACTCCCTGCTTAGCGACAATAGAAGTAACGATACTTCAGTACGTCTGAGTAAGACTCGCGAGCGTATTGCTTAGCTTCAATTAAAAATTGAAGTGGCAAGACGGCATGCATCAAATGTTCAGTGCGTGATTAGCTACATAACATCAAATAAAAAATTCACTCCAAAACTTAAAGGATGTCACTTGTAAGATCCACACCTTTCCCTGGACCGTTTCACTTGGTTGAGAACTGCACTGGGACCAATTCGTCGACGCTACACGTCCGTCCATGAATCTGCCTATGTGAGTCAATTAAATTGTTCAAACTGGGTCCGATGATGTCATCATTCGATGCCGTACCGGTTCGTCTGAATTTGGTATAAGCGCATGTCGGTTGTTGCAGTTTGAAGGGCGACCGTGTTTTTTTCGGATTGCGTAGTACTTCTTGTCGGTGCAAGGAGTAGTAAATAACTGCGATGAAAATATGAAGTATGACCGACTCGAAGGTACGAATGCGTAGGTGAGTCGGAGCATTTTTTCAAGCATTGATAAATTTGATTGGATGTTTATTCTCAAGCGAGAATTTGGAAGGAACTATGGAAGGAAGCTATATTAGGAATCGTTGACTTATAAGAAATGCGTACTGTCGTAACGAGACTCAAAGGCACCTTTGATTTCTTTAATTGAATATTTTCGAATTATAATGTGAATTTGATTAACTAATAATTATTAATTGTTTCCGATTTAGTTTATTCACTTCAGGTGTTTATAACTGTCAATTATCATTAGGTCTTCATTTTAAAAATATTTCATAATAATGAGAAATCGTTTATTAGGCAACGGTAATTCAAATATTATTGATAAAGATTAATTATTATAGGTCAGATCTGCTGTCCAAATAAATCACGACTTAAAATATCGTTGTATTGTATTGTAGTAATGATTTTTGAATTCAGCATTCACACAAGCGTCTCAGTCATTATATCAAAAAGTAATGTCATATATATAATTGATAAATAAGGTTAACAACCACTGCAGGGTCCAACTGGGAGCCACTGCCATCTAAAAAAATGACACCGGCTCCCAGTAGGACGGCGGTAAGTCCCACTCATGGCCACGTCTCACGACCGTGAGATGGGTGGTCACAGAACACGAAGAAATCACAACAACAGGCCGGCGAAATCCTTGTGTGTTTTGAGGACACGAAGCGACCCAAGGATGACAGATTTCTGCATCCATCTCGCAAGTGCCGTGGCATATTTTTTTTGTTAGAATGCGTATTCTTTCTTTTATTCGTAAAAAACTCTATTAAAAATAAAAATATGAAATTTTTGGACAAACGTCATGAGCTTTGAAAAAAATGTATAGAAAAAAATTGCTCTTCCGAAAAATAGTGAAAACTCAAACTAATGTTTTAATAGAGCGCGTAGTTTTTGTTTTAATCCTAATAAATAACACTCACAATAAAATAAATTTTTTTTTCCGAAAAAAGACACCAGGTATGAACATAAAATTAAGAGACAAAAGTTGTTCACCTAAAAAGGAACTACAAATTTGTTATTGATTTTTACATAGGACTAGTAGATTTTTTTTAATCGTAGAAAGTAAGATTAAAAGTAAAAGAATCAAGTTTTTAGAAAAACGACCCAAGAGGCAAAAAATATGAAAAGACAAATATTGTTCAACCAAAAACTATCTGCAAATGTGTCATGAACTCATGTTATAAAAATATAATAATAATACACTCGTTGCAATGAAATGTTTAATATCCAATTTTTTTTAATTGGATGAAACTTGTAAATCGGTGGCCACCTGCACCAATATAGCTTATTTGCAAGTGGTTACTTCAATATGAAACAAAATGCATTTAAACACTCATCTATTTTTTCCTACTTCTAAATTACAATAGAAATTCAAAATCTTAACTTTGAGTAAGAAAAGTGACGCGGAATTTACTCTTCAATTGATTAGATCCAATTTCAGGAGAAAATTTAATAATTCGACTTTCGAAACTTTAAAATTTGGACTAGACCAATGAAAATTAAATCATCTGAGGTATAATATTTTCATGAATAACCAATAAAATACTGATTAAGATTAGTAAGTCCTAAAAATCTTTTCAATTATTATTATTAAGTAGCGAAAAAATGACATCAATAATAATAATTCTTTACTATCATAAATTTTGCATAGTATTTACATCCACTAGCGTATAATAGATGTCCCAACATATGCTTTATGAAAAAATATAAAGAAATGATATCAATTTTTTCTTCACTCACCAATACAATTAAGGATAACGTCCAAGGCTAAGACCAGAGTATAAAAAGTCCTCACGGAATTCTTCAAATATTCTAAATTTTCTGAAATCCTGAAAAATCACTGAATTACTGCAATTATCTAAACTTTCTGAGAATCTCCGACTGTCTGTGGTATTCTAAAAATCTTTGAATTCCATGGAGTTTCCGAAATACTTGAATACTCTTAACTCCCTGAAATTCTTTGAATTCTCTGTATTTCTTCAATTCCGGCAATTCCCTGCAATTTGTAAATTCATTTGATTCTTTTCAGTTCCTCTGAATACTTTGCATTATTTCAAAGCCCTTATAATTCACGGAATTCTCAGAATTCCTCGAATTGCGGGAATTCAGACTATTGTGAGAATTGCACGGATTTTACAATGCAAATAATAAAAGTAACTCAGACGAATTCACGAAATTGAGACGGTTTAGAGAATTTCAAATATATGAGATATATCAGAGAATGCAGTGCAATTTGTAAGATTCCAAGTAAATATAATAATGCACATGGATTTGAAAACCTTTAAATGTATTTCAAGCAACTATATCTTAAATAATCTGAAGAATTTCATTTATTGTTAGTGATTTTAATGAAAATTCTTGTATCTGTTTTCTAAGGTCTTCAAAATAACAATAAAATAATTTTTTTAAAGTTCAGAAAACTTAGGAGATATTCAAAATGGAAAAGTTTTGAATTTATCTTTTTGAAACTTTCATATCTTTGGTGATTTTCATGACATTATAATGTATTTGTTTTCAAATCATTCATGATGAGACTTAGTTTTGGAAACATGTTATTTGACAGAAGAAATTTCATTTTTTTTTTTCGATTTTTTAGAAAAAAATTTCCAAACTGAATTTCTGAAAATAAAATCCTTTTTTAATGTATTCAAATTTTTTTATAGATAGGTTACAATGTGCTCTAAGAGGCATGTGAATATAAAAATGGAATATCCCTAAATTAAAAAAAAATTAATTAAAAAGGTAGGCCGAAACGATGCACACAAGGTGAAAAACCATGACAACAATAGACGAACTGTAGACGAATATAATAAAGTCAAACTCTTGGAGAACGGATATTATAGAATTTTCAATAAAATTACTGAAATTTTAAAAAAAGGGTTGTTCATTGTGCCAGATCAGATGGTGCACATTTCGAAATCCTATATCATTAAGTGTATTGCCATACCTGATCAAAAATAGTAATTAATTTGTTTTCACACCTTTCAATTTGCCACCCTGTGAAATAGGTTCTGGAATGATGTATCATTTGTAAATATGCAGTTCCTTGACATTGTAATAATTTATAACCCAAACTGTGACTAAAATTAACTAAAAATTACTTGGTTTGTACTAGAACAACTTGGACATTTTCGGCTTCTTCCCTGCACAAATCAAAACCGGCGATTGGAATGTCGAAGATATGTTTCACCTGACGATAAACCAATTCTCTTTATAGTTGAACGCAATACGCATGTGTCGCTGCCAACCCGAGGACATACTGTATTCTCAGCACCCAATTGTGATGTTTAGGCAGCCCTTAATGAATGTTTGAAGAGTAATTTCAAACGCATAACTTTGAATTTTGTGTGCGAAAAATGTCCAAAACTGGCAACTAAAAAAGCAGTTTTGTGTAGAACAGGCTACAAACCTTTCCTTGTTTTTAGTTTTTAAGACATTCATTATTTTTATTTAATATTTGAGAAGTTTTCAGGTATTTTTTACGAGATTGAAAATATTATGATTAATGTAAATTTAGATGATGAAGCGATTACTTCAGACAAATAAATTTGATTGAAAATGTAAAAATTCGGACGTTGTCATCAATCAATGGTTATAAAATCTTTCAAATATCAGTTAGATTTAAGATAGTGAATTATTGTAAGATGTACTTATCTGGAATCAATCACACAATCTACGAGTGTCATTGATTAGAAAATTATTAGCACTTGCTTCTTGTTCTAGAAATGATCGAAAAAATTTCAGTTTTTTTTAAATCTCTTTCACTATGTCGCTCATTCATCAGTACTTTCTAGTCTCAACCAAATCGATCTGAAAAAGAACTATCTATAAATAATATTAGAGTAACAGTTCTGAGATACAATAATAGTGGATACTTATCAACACACGTAGTATAAGAGGTTTTAAGAAGCTAGAATTTTTTAGAATATTGAGGAGAGTGGTATTTGGAAAAAAATTATAATACTTCTTTGAAAAATATTTTGATTTTGTTGATTTGATTTTTCTGTTTTTTTTTTCTGTATGGACTGTTTTACTTTTATCTGTTGAAGTAAGTAAAAATAGGATACAAACAATTGAGGGTTAACCAAGTATGGGCAAGCTAGAAGGACTTGAAAAAGAGAAATACAAGAGAAGATTAAAATTATTATTAATTTATATGACCTTCAGAAGTGGTAAAAATTATGTGGCGGAAGCAATGTACCTGTATGGAAAGTACTAACTGGCAGGAAGCAATAAATGGACTCGTTAAGATTGGTCGAAAGATTTAATTACATAAAATTAATAGAAACGTGGATTGAGAAGAAAGATGATCAAAAGTCAGGCAATCGTTACCCAAAGATTTCAATTGTGTAAGACAATTTGCCACAACAAAAGAAATAATATAAGTAGAAGGAGCAGCGAAGGATCTGGGCGAAAAAAAATCAATGAAAAAAAGTGGGCAAAATGTAAAAAAATATGCCTTCAAATTCACCTTGACGCGACCGACAAATTTTTCTTATCAAACTTTTTCATTCGTCAATTATTACTCTAAAATGAACAATGAAAATTTACAAAATTTTCTAGTCGAAAATCGATGTGCTATAAAACACAACTCGCGATTATTCAGCCGTTTGTTTATGAAAATCCTGAAAATTCGTATGTTGTGTTCTCAAAACATCAGCGATGACTGCAAGCAATGTCCTTTGTTTGGAAAAGTTTTGCCAATTTAGACTAGTGGGACGGTATTCCAAAAATTTATAGTTTAAATAACTTATCATAAGAAAGTTGTTCGATAGACTTCAGAAAAGTTTCCCTGAAAATTTGAAAGAAAATCAGTCGAAAATTGTGAAAAAGGCAGCGACACAAATGATCAACAAACAAAATTTTGGTAAATGACGAAAGAAGGCATATGATACTCTTAAAAAGGTATACGAGAATTGCGCGTTAAAAAGTTATTTTAATCTATTATCTAAATTACACATACGCAAGGTTAATTTATCGTTATGTCAAGAAGTCCAAAGCGTACGAGGCTTTTTTAACCTTTTCAAAAGTTTTAAATATCTCTTGGACTTACTGAAATTTTTTCTAAAATTATTCAGTCATGGAAAATTCAAAAAATTTTCTTTAAAATCTTCACAAAAACTTATTTTTAAATACGATTTTCAAATCAAAAGTATCTTCAAATCTTTTATAATTTTCAAAAATCCTTTTTTTTTTGCAAAACCCTCGAAAGTCCGCATTTTGTTCATTTTTTTTTAATATTCTCAAAATTTAGATTATATATATCAGATTAAAATCAGATCTATAAGATTTAAGACCGGGAAAAGGCTGGGATTTCATTAAACCGGGAAAAACTAGGATATGACAGTGAATTCATTTTTTTACCTGGATTTTAATAACTTTTTAGAAGAAAAATTTGTCTGATCACTTGAAATATCAGGCTCGATTCCTGCGCCCGACATTTTTATCAATTTTTTTTTCATTTCAATTTTGTTTTCATTCTAATTGGCTATTAAATTTATTTGAATCAAGGTAAAATATTCATTTGTAACCATTTTTTTCATATAAGCTAAAATAAAATATAAATAAAGTAAAAAAAACTAGAAAAGTAGAATATAAGTAAAATATATTTTATATTATTATTATAATATTTATATTTTCAAATTAGACTTATAAATGATGGTTTTTAACCAAAAATACATTTAAAAAAAAGCACAGAATTTTCAAAGTATGTCGCGATACTGACTTATCATTGTGATATTTGCTTCTGAAATTATAAACGTTGAAAAAATCAATTTGTTAATATAAAAAAATGGTTAAAAATAAATATTTTGGTTACCAACGGCATTAGCTAGCTGGTAATTTCCGAATCGTCGACATTTCGAATGGTTAATACGGAGGGCGCGGTTAGAGTTCGGATGGGTGACCGGTTCATGATTCCCGCCTAATCGTGTTTTCACTGCGTTTAAGTACTTTCGAGTGGGAGGTTTGACGCCGAGGATGAATGTGGGCACTCGAAGCTATCGAATGTCTACATCCAAAATCGTCTGTCAGTAACCGGTTGGCTCAGGAGTTTTAGTTTTCTGCAGTTTTCCACTTCTCTTCCGATTATTAAAAATTTGTGTTTTCAACCCATCGTGATGTACCTATTCATTCAAAATTTTGAACTAAAAAAAATATTGACTTCTTAAAATAATTTTTCTATTTAATTGTAGATATTGGAAAAAGGAATATTTTCAGTCATATAAGCTTGTTCATGATAAAATGAAGTTTTAGAGAAAAATAAAAAGAATCAATTTTTATGACTTACTTATTGTCTCGATTTTCCTTTGTTTTGCTCTTAATGCAAACACAATGTTCACTTATTTATTTATATAATTTTATTTTACATTAATTAAATTTAATTGCACATTTTTTTCTTTGGCGAAAAAGTTTGAGCTTTCTACGGTTTCGAAGTAAGCCCGAAAACCTATTTCTTAGATAACAATTTTTTTTCTTCTTTGACTGCAAATCGCTGTTATTCAGCCAATTCTTGTAATCATTCAATAAAATTTACGGAAATAATTTTTTACGATGTTAAACGAATAATGAAGTAAGTAAATAATGAAGATTTCTGTTTAAACAATAGTTATAAATACCCGAGGTATCACACAAATTATGCCTTCATATTTTCAAGCTTGTATGGGGAGCCGAGCGAATTTTTAACATCAAATATCGAGAGCCGAAATTCTTCAGATAGGTGTGAATAATTTTTTTGTGTAAAAAATTATTCGAAAAGTATCATCATTTATAAGTTATTTTCCGTAAAAAAGATGTTTATTCTCTTCTTAAACAATTTTTCCTCTAGAAGTTGCTCTTGCTCAAAATTCGCATCACTCCCCGTGAGCTTAAAGATGTGAAAGCATGACTAGGGTGACCCAAATTTTTTTTTCTCTAAATCAACCTCTATAGGTCTATTTCATAGGATACTTACATGATAGTTGTTTAAACCAATTATAATTGTTCATAACAATTTACTTTCAGAACAAAGTTAGAAAGTTGAGGGTTTTTCTTAAGTTTTGAACTTGCTTTTAACTTTACTTACTTATTAAGGTAATAATTAATGCTAGCGATTTTTAGGGTAATTATTTAAACAAAATATCATGGTATATCTCCATCTTCTCATAGATTAATGCATATTGCTACAGTGTTGCGGTGAAATATTGCTACAATATTGTTTGGTAATATTGTTACAATATTGTTTGGTAATATTCCTATAATATTGTTTGGCAATATTGCTTCGATTTTCTCTTTCAATATTGTTAGAACATTGTTTTTTAATATTGCAGCATTGTTGCTTTGAAATCCTGGTTCAATGTTGATTCACAATATTGCTACAGTGTTGCGGTGAAATATTGCTACAATATTGTTTGGTAATATTGTTACAATATTGTTTGGTAATATTGTTACAATATTGCTGGGCAATATTGCTTCGATGTTCTTTTTCAATATTGTTAGAACATTGTTCTTTATTATTGCAACATTGTTGCTTTGAAATGCTGCTTCATGTTGATTCACAATATTGCTACATTGTTGCGTCGCAATTATGCTACAATATTGTTCGAAAATATTATTCGAAAATATTGCTGCAATATTGCTGCAATATTGTTTGGCAATATTGCTACGATGTTGTTTCACACTATTGTCAAAACATTGTTTTTTAATATTGCTACAATGTTGTGTTGCAATATTGCCTCAATGTTGTTTTCCAAGATTTCCACAATGTTTTTCACAATATTTCCACACTGTTGTTTTACAATATTGCCACACCATTGTTTTTTAATAATGCTACAATGTTGATGTGCAATATTGCTACAAAGTTTATGTACAATATTTCTACATTATTTCTGTCAAAATATTGATACAACGCTGTTTTGCAATATTGCCTCAATGTTGTTTTACAATTACCACAATGTTGTTTTACAATATTGCCACAATAATGTTTTTTCAAATATTGCTACAATATTGCTTTGCAATGTCGCTTCAATGTTGATCCACAATGTTGCTACATTGTTGTGTTGCAATATTGCTACAATAGTGTTCGGAAATATTGATACAATAGTGTTTGACATTATTGCTACAATGTTGTTTTGCAATATTGCTACGATGTTGTTTTGCAATGCTGCTTCAATGTTCATCCACAATATTGCTACACTGTTGGGTTGCAATATTGCTACAATATTGTTTGGCAATATTGCTACAATATTGAAATAGTTAAATTTTCAACCAAAACGATGAATTTTTCTACAGAGAAGATTATTGTTCTACCAAAAAATTTTTGAAAATGTTTTTAAATTTTGAAGAGAAAAGTGCGAATTATCTACAACAAAATTTGAATTTTCAATCACAAAAATGGAATTTTTCACCTCAAAAGTTGAATTTCCAACAAACAAAGTTAATTTTCAACCAAGAAAGAATTCTCAACAAAAAAATTAAATTTTGAACCAGAAAGATGAAATTTCTACCAAGAAAAATAATGTTTCACCAAAAAAAGATGAATTTTCAGCAAAATTGTTGAATTTTGAAGTCAAAAAGACTATTTATCTACCCAAACAATTGAATGTTTAACCCGAAAATATGATTTTTAAACAAAAAAGTTAATTTTCTACAAAATAGTTAAATTTTATTCCAAATAGTTAAATTGCTATGAAAATAATTTCATTTTTAGCTAAATATCTGAATTTTCAATAAAAAATATGAATTTTCAACAAAAAAATGTAATAGTTTAAAAAAAAAGATTTTAATTTAAAATAAAAAAATACTTGAATCCTGATAATAAATATATAAATATAAATAAATAAAATAATTTTAATTTTCAATAATTTAGATTCGGAAATTTTCCGTTGTCGGATATTTTATAATGTCGGGAATTTTCCATCTTGAGAATTAGTTTTGGGAATCAACAACAATTTCCAACCCATAGGGAATTTTTTTATTTTATTTTCAAATTAGTTATTAATTTCAGATAGTTAATTTTAATTAATTTAAATTTAATGAAATTTAATGTAATTAATTTAATTACAATTTATTTATATTTCAGTTTAAATTGCTAGAATTGAAGTTGAATTACTAAAACATATTGTGAATTTCCTGAATTCGTGGAATTTACTGATTTCTTCGAATTCGTGCGATTCCCTAAATTCATGTAATTCCTTCAATTCGTGTAATTCCGTGAATTTTTGTACTTCCCTGAATTCGTGGAGTTTCCTGAATTCTCGTAATTTCCTGAGTTCGTGGAATTCCTTAATGTGGAATTCTCGGAATTTGTGTAATTTCCCGACTGAAAATTTAACTACCTGGTTGAAAATCAATTTTTCTAACTGAAAATTTAACTATTCCAGTTACAAATTAAACTATATTGTTAAAACGTCATTTTTTTGGTTAGAAATTAGTTTTATAAATCAGAAAATTTAACTATTCTATTTTTGGTACAAAACGCATCTTTTTTGGACGAAAATTTAACTACTTGGTTGATAATAGTTTTTTTTTATTTACAAATTGAACTATTTGGTGGAAAATGTTTGTACATTTTTGGTATAAAATTCAACTATTCCAGTTGAAGATTCATCATTTTAATTGAAAATAGATTGAAAATACATTTTTTTTTTGTTAAAAATTAATTTGTTTAAATTACCATTTAACTATATATCATTTTTTGTTGAAAATTCATCCTTATTTTTTGAAAAATTTAACTATTGGTTAAAAATGTATCTTTTTCAGTTGCAAACTCAATAACTTGGTAAATTCATATATTTTGTTGAAAATTCGTATTTTTTTGTAAAAAATTAATCTTCATGGTTGAATATTCATATTTTTGGTTGAAAATTCAACCATTCTACTTAAGGATTCATCATTTTAGTTGAAAATTTACCTGTTTGGTTTAAAATTTAATTATTCCACTTGATGATTCATCATTTTATTTACAAATTTATTACTTTGGTTGAAAATTCAACTATTTTGTCAATGGAAGTTACTGATTTGTCTGCTATAATAAAATAGTAAAATTATTAATAAGTTACTAAGGTACTGAATCTGATTATGTCATTTACAATAACTTTGTTTAGATCATTCAAAATTACTGATTTGGTCAGCGGATTTTACTGATTAGATAAATTTATATTTATTGGTAAAATAAATATTCTTGTTTCAAAATTTGTCTTTTTCATCAATTCGACTGTTTTTTATTTAAAAGTAAAAAATTTTTTGCTGAAATATCAACTATTACATTTTTTTTGTGAATTCAAAATTTTTTATTAAAATATAACTAAAAATTTAAACTACTTTGTTCAAAATTAATTTTTTTTGTCATGATTCATTATTTTAGTTGAAAATTCATCGATTTGTTTAAAATTGGAAAATACATGTTAAACTTCATGGGGCTTGCATCACCTCTAAATATAATTTTTTTTCATAACAAAAAAAGGAACTTTTTTGTGGATTCAAAGAAATTTCCTGCCGATATGCATTAAAATTCGAACCGAAAATTTTCCAATACATTTTTGGACCACCTCACTATGCATAATAATTAAAAAGAGGTTATTAAAATGGAAAATGTTAAAAAACAACAAAACTGTCATATTTTAAAATTGTCAACTTCTTCAAGCGCTGCCTTCCAACAGATTTCTGTTCTTGATTTTCAAAATTTTTCAAATTGCACATCTTAATAGTTTTCCATAGGAAATTGCAATTATATAGCAAAATTTGTAAAAATGAGTTGCCTTGAATGAGGATGAACTTGAGTGTTCAAAGAACTTTATTTTCATTTTATGGCTTTTTGTTACGCAAAAGATACTTTATTGTCTCTCTACACAAAAATTGTTGAAACTTGACTAATGACTAGTGAAATTTTACAAATTTGATTTGCCAAACGTGGGCCACTAAAGATTAGTAAAAAATTACTAATTCGACTAGTCAAGATATTTTCTAATTTAATATTGAAAAACAAATAATTGCTTGGTAAAAATAAATAAAAACATGAGTTTTCAACGAAAAATATAATAGTTAATATTTGATCAGGAATTATTTGAAATTTAAATTAAAAATAGTTAGGTCCAACAAAAAAATGACAAATTTTCAATGAGAATGATCGAGTGCCCCGTCTCTTAATATTTTCTGAATACAAATTTATTTATTTTTATTATTATTATATTTCTGAATTTAATTTCATTTATTATTATTAATTTCCAACGAAAAAAGTTGAATTCTCAACCAAATAGTTGATAAAAGAATACACTAATTTTTACACAAACAGACCCATATTGTTCTACTTACATCCTTGGCCCTGACATATGAAGAAAGTGACTATTCTGCAGAATGAATGGATTAAAAAAAAAATTGTATCCGTGACAAAAAAATATTGAACAACAAAATATCGAAAATGAATAAAATTCAGTTACGTGATAATTTGACTGTAAATCAGTAATTAATCATTCATTAAAAAAGAACAGCTGTTATTGAAAGTAATAGTAGTAAAAAAGTAGATTTCTCATTTTATCGATCATTGATAATTATTTCGATCTATGTATTTTTACTACTTCTTTCAGTGTAAGTTGTTATTAAAGATATTGTATCTTTGTTTGTTATGACTGGCTTTCTCAATACATGGCGTAAAATAAAATGAATTACAGTAATTTTTCTACATTTCTAATCCAGTCGCAGATGTTCTTCTTTATCATAATACGCACGTTATATTTCGGCCGATATTATTGTTGTTACTATATTCTACTAGATTAGATTAGATAAATGACAAAATAGGCTCAGTTCGTGGCGTCACCACAGTGGTATATTATAAAGTACAATTAATGCATTTTTTGTGTCTGATTTAAATTTGAAAAAATATGAAGTCAAAATTAATTGAATGTTTCGATGAAATGTACAGGTCCATACTTCTTATTTTGTGAACTGATTGATTAATTATTTTTTTAGAGTGTTTGTGACGTTGTAAAATGAATATATATGAATTAAATTTTCAAAATGATCTGCACATATATTCTCATTTTCTTCAAATTATTTTTAAAGGTTATTATTAAATTAAATGTATAGAAAAGTAATTTCAAACAAATAAACATATCCATAATGTGAAAATTATTTGAATTATCAACTGATTCTATTAAAACTTGAATCTCCTGGAATTAGTTTAAAATCAAATTTTCAGAAATGAAAGTTCAAACTTAAACAAATATAAAGTGAGAATTATTTGAATATTTCGATGAAAATTATAGATTAGTACTTAAATGAATACCTGAATTCAATTTTCAAAATTATATCTAAATAGTATATTTTAATTTTTTCGAAAATTAGTATAAAAAGTTATTATTGATTCAAATTTTCAGAAATGAAATTTCAAGTTTAAGAAAATATGAAGCAAAAATTAGTTGAATCTTTAAATGAAAATAACAGTTTGAGGCTTTTTATATTGGAAAATTATTTGAATGTTTTAATGAAAATAATTGTGTAATGCTTTTTATGTTATGAACTGATTAATTAATTATTAACTTATTCTATTTTTAGTTGAAAACTGAAAGTTTTTAGTTAAAAATTCACGTATTTCGTTGAAAATTGAACTATTTTGTTGAAAATTCGTCTCTTTGATTTGAAACTTTATCTCTTTTGGGAATTCGTCTTTTTTATTTAAAAACTCATCTCCTTGGTTAAAAATTTAACTACTTTGTTAAAATGTCGTTTCTTTTTATTGGAATTTAATTTATTTAACTGAAAATTAAAGTATTCCATTTTGTTCAAAATTTATCTTTTTTAACTGAAAATTTAACTGTTCTATTTTAGGGTCAAAATTAATCGTTTTGAATTGAAAATACATTAATTTTGTTGAAAATTTCTCTTTTTGGGGAGAAAATTAATCTTTTTGCTTAAAAATTCAAATATTTGGTTAAAAATTCATTTGTTTTAGTTAAAGATTCATTATTTTAGTCTAAAGTTAATTTCTTGAATTAAAAAGGAAATAATTTTTGTAGAAAAAGACAAATTTTCTAATTTGTCTTTTTGGGAAGAAAATTAATCTGTTAGGTTAAAAATTCATTTTTTTCAGTTAAAGATTCATCATTTAAGTTCACGTATTTAGTTGAAAATTCATTTACTTTGTTAAAAATTCGTTCACTTTGGTCAATAATCCATCTTCTTAGTTAAAAATTCAACTACATGGTTGAAAATTAATGTATTTTGTTAAAATTTATCTTTCTTGTAAATAATCAATTTTTTCAATTGAAAATTCTTTTCCCTTCGTTTGAAAATTAATTTATTTAACTGGACATAAAACTATTCTTTTTTCAATTGAAAATTCAACTATTATATTGGTAATTCGTTTTTTTTATTTAAAAACTCGTCTCTTTGGTTTAAAATTTATCTACTTTGTTAAAATATAGTTCTTTTTATGGCAATTTAATTTGCTTAACTGATTTAACTGGTCGAAAATCCATTTCTTTGATTGGAAATTCAAACATTTTTTGGAAATTAGTTTTTTCTTCTTTTTCAATGAAATTATTTTTTGTTAAAAGTTTTTTTTTAAACTGAAAATTTAATTTTTTCATTTTTGGCTGAAAATTGATCTTTTTAAGCAATCTTTCTAATGATATGAAATAATTCCATTTATGAATAGAGGATTTTTGAAAAGAATTATCATTCTGACTTGGAACAGAAAATTTCAAACAAAAAAATTATTATTGTGATTTGAAACAAGGAACGTTCTAAATTTGAATTTAAAACATGAGATTCTTGAAAAGAATTCTGATTATGTTTCGGAAAAGGGACTTTTAAGGAATTTTTCAAAATATCTACTCTAGATGATTCTAATTTGGTATGGGGAATATTCTCAAAACTTTTTGTAAAAAAAAATTCAGATCTAGAACGAGGAATTTTTGAAGAGAATTACAATTTTTACATGAAACATGCGATTTTTGAAAATAATTCTGATTTGCAATAGTTAATTTTCACTAAAAATTATAATTCTGATCTATAAAAAAAGACACTTTTCATAAGAATCACAATTTTTCCCGATCCATCTGGAAATAAAAATTTTAGATGATCCTGAATTTACTAGACGATATCTCTGATTAAAGTGAGATTTCAGTTGGAGATGAAGTTTATCGCAGACGTATAAATATAAATCTCCCTTGTTTCGCAGCTTGAGGTAGGTTAAATAATCGTAAAGATTTTTCAAAGTTTTACTTTCCTGAATTAAAAATAAGAATTTAAATATTTATCAAACAGTTTTAGTTTTAACATTTTGTTTGGTTTCTCGCATATTTTTAAAACAAAATAATGAAATTATTTACTTAGAAAAATAATATTAATTTTTTCGAGCTATATAATATATATAAGTTCAAATTTTATACAAGAATGTTAATAGTGATAAATAGATATGTTTGATAAAAGAAGGAGATTGTGTAAGATTTGCAGCTTTATTGAAGAAATTACAAGTTGATTGCGATACACGTAAACAGATTGCCTCACTTCCAACAAGGTTTTTCTTCAAGTTATTTGTTCTCAAAATAATGACATTGAATTATTTACACACTGAATCTATTTTACCTTGCTTTCTTCATGCCTTGTGTCTAGATTACCCGTAAATATTTGTGTAATTTTTAATGAATTTTAATTAACAGCAGATCACTCTATTCCATAATTAAGTAGTTCAACTTTCAATCAGTTTTTAAGCCAAAAGGGCGAATTTTCTAAAAATAGTTGATTTTTCAACAAGTAATTAAATTTTCAACCAAATAGATAAATCTTTAACCAAGAAAGGCAATTTTTTTACAAATTAGTTCAACTTTCAATCATGTAGTTAAATTTTCAACGAAGAAAGATTACTTTGTAACAAAAAGTAGAATTTTCAACAAAATAATGAAATTTTTAACCAAAAGAATTGAATTCTGATACAAAAATATAGTAGTAGATTTTTCAATTAAAAAGAATTAACTTTCATCAAAAAAAGAAATAAATTTTGAACCAAAAACGTAATAATAGATTTTTCAATTAAAAATAATTAATTTTCAACCAAAAAATAAGACTGTTCTATCAAAAGATGAATTTTCAATCCAAAATGACAACAAAACAGTTGAATTTTTGATTAAAAACAGATGAATTTTTGACAAAATAGTTGAATTTTGAACAAATTAGTTGAATTTTCAACAAAATAGTTGAATTTTCCACAAAAAGGGATGAATTTTGAACCAAAGTAATAATAATAGACTTTTCAAATAAAAATAATTAACTTTTAACCAAAAAGATAACTGTTCTTGCAAAAGATGAATTTTTATTTCCAAATGGCTGAATTTTTAATTCAATTGGATGAATTTTCTATTCAAAAACACGAATTTTCAACAAAACAGTTGAATTTTTTATTAAAAAAAGATGACTTTTTGACAAACAAGTTGAATTTTGAACAAAGTAATTGAATGTTCAACAAAATAGTTGAAATTTCAACAAAAAGAGATGAATTTTGAACCAAAAAAATTATAATAGACTTTTCAATTAAAAATAATTATATTTCAACCAAAAAAGATTACCGTTCTATCGAAAGATAAATTTTCAATTTAAGAGGACCACAAAACAACAAAACAGATGAATTTTCGATAAAAAAATATTACTTTTTGACGAAATAGTTGAATTTTAAAACAAAGTAGTTGAATTTTCAACAAAAATAAATTAATTTTCAAGCAAATACATAATAATAGATTTTTCGATTAAAAATAATTAACCCTAAAAGACGCCCCTCTGGAAGGAGACGTTGTTTGTTGTTTGTACATCTCTCGCTACACAGGCTCAATTCTTTGGACAATCCTGTTGTTCAGGAGTGCTGTACATGTCTTATACAGTGTGTTGGAGCAAGTTATTGAACTGTAATTATCTGGGTTGGAAAAGTTGCCTTTTTTTGGTGGAGTATAGTGCGTCCTAATACCAGCCAATGCGGAATGGCCAATTTTGACTTTAAATACGAGGTGTATATGCGGGCCAAATGATGGTGTGTAGACGTAAACTTCTTCCACCATGATTTCTTGATATCATCTGGTCTTGCAGCGGGAAAGATCTTCGTGCCTCTAAGTGCTTCTTTCACCTCTTCGGCAGTGCCTAATAAAAATTTCTCCTTAGATGTTATGTGGTTGTCTCAAAACTCCTTGAAGGGGGTGATAATATCAGTATCTTTTTTTAATTTCAGTCTTATTGGAATCTTGTAACCTTCTTTCCAAAAAGACTCTACATCCGTGGGCTTGAGTGGATTTTTGACAGAAACATGTTGATCGCTGAAGAGGCGAGATGGGCCAGCGAGAAAAATTTGATTCTCCCTGATCCACCTGTACCTCGTCTGTGTTCTCCTTCTTGGGTCAGATAACAGCTGTATTTTGTTAACAATATGCTGCTTGATTGTCAGCAGCTTTCACTTTTTCAGCGTAGGATTCAAGATCCTTAGTTCTTGAGCAAACTTTCCATCCCTTTTCGTGAACGACCTACCAGATGTTATTTAGTCAATCACACTGAATACGGGAGGCATTCTGTCTTGCTTATCCAATATTCTTGTTTAGTTGATACAAGCATCTTTTCGTCTTTTGATTTAAGTCGTATTTATTTTTTGATTTGAATCAGCCAATGGTCTCGCAGCACCATACAGTGAACAATTGATTTTTCGGAATTCGGACTTTTTCGAGATATCCTTACGTAGGAAGGCATCTATTCTAGCCAGACCTTGGGGCTTAGGAGGAACTTGTATGTCAATGTTTCTCCTTCTCCTGAAATCGCTATCATCTCTCAGAAAGTATATATATATATATATACCGGTGGGGACTCACCCCAAAGGCGGGCGAGACGACGCGCTCGAAATTCCACAAGCCACGCTCTCAGTCGTTCAGCAGCGACGCAGCGAGATTCCACGCAAGCCGACTAAACCTATTCTCTTTTCTTTCGTTGAAGTATCGGGTTAATGTAGAGTTAGTTTTGTAATCTGTATGAGGTAAGGTTAATTTCTTGTCACCGGGAGGCTTGCGATCTTCACAGATCCTTGTGTTCTCTTTTGTGGGATTCAGTCCTCCGTTTAATTATGTAGAGTCTTTATTTTGTGAGTACGTTTTGAAAAAAAAAAGAAGAGGACCTTCGCAGGACTCCAAGACAATCAGCATGTTGGAGTATTTTTCATAAACTATTTCGTGGAAGAATCAGTCATTTCAACGGTTTGTTTTCGCTACGCGGACCATCATGTATCACGCCCAGTAGCTATCACGGGCACAATTTGAGGGCTCTTGGTCTGTAGAGTCATTGGATTAAATAACTAATTTCATGCTTCCGCTTCAGCCCCTTGAGTATCGGCTGAACGACTAAGCAACACTTAATTTAGTTCTCTTTTAATTGCTGTATGCTCCAAAATTTCGCAATGTACAATTTTCGTAGTATTTTAACTTCGATCTATTATAGATAACCACCAAACTGGCGTTTAATTGTGTTACTGGGTAAAATATATCCCTTTGTTGCTTTCTGTTCATGACCGGTGTGGCCATGAGCTAACGACAAATGTAACTTGTTCTCGAATTTCTATTTTTTGTAGAAAAATGTGTAATTCAACTTCATGGCCTCGCCTGCCTGACACTAAAAAATCTTGTCACATCGAGTAGCTGGCACTCTTTTTTGTTCCAAATAAAACTGTACATGTCATTTTACCACATATTCGCACGTTGTTTCATTCACGAGTAAAATGGCATTACAACCCCTTGAATTTTTTTCACATGGCTGACCCATCCCCTCTACCAACAAAATTTACCAAAGGGCCAAAGCCAGCCCGGGAAAAAACCTGGCCCACGATCATTCACTCGTGTTTTGAGTGTCCGGTTGACACATGTGCTCCTGGCGCCCAACTAAATTAATAATTGAATTATCAACAGTAGAAAGTTCATCTGTTGAAAATCGAAGAAAATTAATAATTGAATTTTCAACAGATGAAAATTATATTTTGTTGAAAATTGAAGAAAATTGAATTTTCAAAGTTAAAAATTATATTGTTGAAAATTGCTGAAAATTGAACTTTCAGCTGTTGAAAAATAAAGAAAATTACAAATGGAATAAAATTGAATTTTCAGCTGTTGAAAATTGAAGTAAATTAATAATTGAATGTACAACAGTTAAAAATTCTATTGTTGATAATGGAAGAAAATTGAATTTTCAACTGTTGAAAATTAACGAAAATTTAAGAAAATTGAAAATTGAGTATTCACTTGTTGAAAGTTAGAGAGTTTAATTTTCAGCTTTTAAAAATTAAAGAAAATTATTAATAGAATTATCTACTGTAAAAAATTCATCTGCTGAAAATGGAAGAAAATTAATAATTGAATTTTCAACAGTTAAAAATTCTATTGAAAATTGAAGAAAATAGAATTTTCAACTGTTGAAAATAAAGAAAATTAAAACTGGGAAAAAATTGAATTTTCAACTGCTGAAAATTCAATTTTTAACTGTTGAAAATTTAAAAAAATTGCTAATTGAATTTTCAAAAGATGAAAATTCAATTGCTGAAAGCTGAAGAAAAAAATTAAAAATTGAGTATTCAACTGTTGAAAATTAGAGAAAGTTGAATTTTCAACTTTCAAAAATTAAACTAAATTAATAATTGAATTATCAACAGTAGAAATTTCATCAGTTGAAAATCGAAGAAAAATAATAATTAAATTTTCAACAGTTAAAAATTCTATTGTTGAAAATTGAAGAAAATTGAATTTTCAACAGTTAAAAATTCTACTGTTGAAAATTGAAGAAAATTGAATTTTCAAATGTTGAAAATTAAGGAAAATTAGAAATTGAGTATTCAACTGTTGAAGATTAGAGAAAGTTTAATTTTCAACTTTTAAAAATTAAAGTAAATTAATAATTGAATTATCAACAGTAGAAAGTTCATCTGTTGAAAATCGAAGAAAATTAATAATTGAATTTTCAAGTTTTAAACTTATATTTTTCTTTGAAAATTCAACTATTTGGTCAAAAATAAAACTATTTTGATGATAATTTAAGTATTTGGTAGAAAATTAATTATCTTGGTGAAAAATTGACCTTTTTGATTGGAAATTTTACTATTTTGTTGAAAAGTCATCTCTTTGTGCCAAAAATTCAACTACACTTGGTTAAAGTTGAAGAACTCTGGTAAAAATTCCTTTTTTGTTTGAAGGCTTATCATTTTATTTTGGGATGAAAAGTGATATTTTTAATTGAAAATTGATCTTTGCTAGTTAAAAATTCAACTATTTGGTTAAAATGATATGTGTTTTGTTGAAATTTCGCCGTTTTTGGTAGAAAATGGCCATCTTGATGAAAAACGTATCGTTTTTGTATAAAAATGCAACGTTTTGGTTATAAGTTAATCTATTTGGATGAGGATTCATATATTTTTTTAAACTGTTTTTCATTCAAAATTAAAACCTTTCTTTGGTGAAAAAGTCAACTACTTGGCTTAAATTTAAAGTACTTGTTAAAGAATAATTTTTTTTGGTTGAAGATTCGTCATTTCAGTTGAAAATTCAACTTCTTTATCGAAAATCCGTCTTTTGGCTTACGAATTCAACAATTTGGTAGAAAACTGAACTATTTTGTTGAATATTATCTGTTTTTAATTATTATTTTCAGTACAAAATTAAACTATTGGGTTGATTTATGCATTTTGTTAGCATTTTGTCGTTTTTGGTAGAAAATAATTCTTATTCATTTTGGTTGAGGATTCATCCATTGTTTATTTTATTCGTCTTTTTTTGGGACATTTAACTGTTTTATATTTTTATTTAAAACCTTTCTGTGTGGAAAAATCAACTACTATCTTTAAATTTGAAGTACTTTCAACAAAATAATTTTTTTTTTGGCTGAACATTCATAATTTTAGTCGAAAATTGATGCTTTTGGTTGAAATTCAACTATTTGGTTAAAATTAAACTATTTTGATGAAAATTGTACTATTCGGTTAAAAATTCATCTCTTTTCGTTGACAATTCAACTACTTGGTTGAAAGTTGTATTACTTTGTTTTAACCAACTAGTTGTATTTTTATATAAAAAGATTCATTTTTTATCAAAAAGACAAATTAAAAAAAAAGTAATTGATTATAGTTCAAAATAAGTGAATTTTTAATCAAGAGGATGAATTTACTACTAAGGAAGACGAATCTTCAGTACAATATATGAATCCGCAACTATGTAGTTGACTTTTTGAACTATAACTAATAGATTTTTAACCACAAATGAAATAGTTAAATTTTCAGTTGAAAAAATTAATTTGCAAACAAACAAAGAGCGAGTTTTCAAAAAAATAGTTGAATTTTAAAAAAAAGAAATTAAGGGTGTCATTATTCGAATGATTTTTGAAAAAAAAGAGACAGTACTATAGCTCTATAGATCGATAAAAAACAGTTGAAAATGTTAATACCAATTGGTTCAATATTAAAAAAAAATGAATTCACCATCAAGAAGATTAATATTCTAACAAAAATGATGAATTTGAAAGCAATTACACGAATTTTCAATTAAAAAAACTGAAGTTTTAAACTTAAAAGATTGGTTTTCAATCACAAAGATAAATTTCCAACTTAAATTATGAATTATTAACCAGAATCATGAATTTTTATCAAAAAAGTTCAACTTTCAACCTACCCTACTTGAATTAAAAAAATAAGAAGAATTTTTAGACAAAAAGATCAATTTTCTACAAAAAAAAACAAAGAATTTTTAATGTGAAATATATGAATCTTCAAGCAAATAGTTGAATTTGCAACTAAAAAAAAATCAATTTTTAACCAAAAAAAGAATCGTTAAATTTCCCATTGCCCAAATTAATTTTCAACTCTAAAAAAACGAACAGAATTTTTTTAAATTAAATTTTCAAACCAAAGAGATAAATTTTTAAGTATTCATGAATTTTGAACCAAGAAAATGATTTTATAACCAAGTAGTTCAACCAAGTAGTAAAAATTTCAACAAAAAATGAATTCTCAACAGAAAAATGTAATAGTTGATATTTCAATAACAAAATTAAATTTTAAGTAAAAACAGTTCATATAAAACCCAAAAATATTTCAATATAAAATGAAAAACAGTTAAAGTTTAAATTTTTCCAGGAATCTCAAGACATTTTTTTATTTTCTGGAAACCTCTCAAACTTCTTAACATTTGCTTAAAATTTTTGGAAATCTCTTTAAACTTAAAATCATTTTTTAACCATTTTCAAAACTCTTAAACCTTCTAAATATCTTTTAAAATTTTTCCCAAATTTTTCTTGAAATTCTGAAAATTTAGAAAACTTGCCTTCAAATTTTTCAAATTTTGCTTTAACAATTTTGAAAATCTTTTGAAATGTTCAAAAATTTTTTTGTAATATTATATTAAAAGCAATTTTTCAAAATAAGAAATTAGTTTGAATTATCTCATGAATTATAAGAAATAATTTTTACTATCGTTTCCAAAAAATGCAAACCTTTTAAATATCCTTTAAAATTATTTGAATGTTTCCAAAAATTACCTTAAAATTCTGAAAAATGAAAAAAAGGCTGCAAATCTTCCCGATTCTCTTTTGATTATTTTGGAAATCTTAAAAAATATTATATGATATGACTCAAACTATTCTTAAAGTTTTGAAAAATGTTCAAAAATTGAAAAATTGCCCTTACATCTTCCAGATATTTTCGAGATTTGTAGAAATATTTTGAAATTATAATAATATTTTGAACTATTTTGAAATTTTTTCAAATTTTCTTTAAAAATGAATTTTTCAAAATAAAAAGTAATTACAAGTTTTCTCAGGAATCTCAAATTTACATTTTGTTAGAAATGTTTGGAAATCTTTTCAGACTTATATCCATTTTTTAACCATTTTCAAAACTTTTGAACCCAAATATCTTTTACAATTCTTCCAAAATAAATTTATCTCATGAATTATGAAAAATATATTTTATCATCGTGAAACATTTGGAAATTTTTTATAAAATTTTGCAATTTTGCTAAGCGAAAAAATTTGCTTCAAAATCTTGATCATCATTTTTCGAAATTTTAGAAAATAATTTAAAAGCTTTTGAAATTTTTGTCAATTTTCGCTTAGATATTATTTTCAAAATAAAAAATTAGTTTAAATTTTCCCAGGAATTTTAAGAAAGTTTTTTTATTTTCTTGAAGCTTTTTAATGTAGGTTTCAATGTATGTTACTCAGTTCTTCACTTGATTACTCTGAAAATTTTCCGTTGGGCCCAAATCTTTTCCTATTGCAATAGCAATTATCAAAATAGCTTGAAATATTGCTATGGAGCAATTCCATGTCAAATCATCTGGGGAATTTCAGCTATTGTTAGTAATTTTGATGAAAATTCTAATATTTGTTTTCTGAGTTGTTGACAGAAAAAAATTTTTAATAATTTTTGAAAAATTTTAAAAACTCAGAAGATATTCAAAATTAAAATCACCTACGTTATTTAAGTTACAATAAAGGAGCCAAATTTGGAATTTGGAATAGCACCTAATTTTTGGGAATTTTTCAAAAATTATTTTATGGTTTTTTTCTTTCAACACCTAACACGGATTCTAGAATTTTCTTTAAAACTACTATCAAAAGCTGAAATACCTCAGGCAATTTGACATGGAATTCCTCTATTTTAAGTTTTGGTTAAATAAAGTATCAACAAAAGTGAAACTTGTTTTTGTGATTAGACTGAAAGAAACTCGAGTATTTGAACATTTGGTTTGAAATACCATTTTTGTCCATTATTTCATATCTAAGTTACTATTGTTCATATTATATGAATATTTAAAAACTTCTTAATACGTCTCATTTGATTAGATTCCATTCCAAATGTTACAATTTAAGTTTTCCTAAATTCTATAATGCACATGAATGTGACATTTGTATGCACCCTTGCACTTTAAAAATTAAGTTTCTAAATTTCTAAATTATTCAAAGTAGAAAACGTGCGCCTACAAAAAAAGGGTTTCATAGCCTATTAGGACGTTAATTAGGTAGTTCAAACCTCCCCCTCTCATACATTCCTTTCCTTACTTCCCCTACTTCCCTTCCCCACACTTCAAACTTCGCTTCCCCTCCCGTCTATAACTTCTTCCTTTTCTGCTTTCCTCTCTCCTCACTTCCTCAACTAACACTCCCCTTCCCACACTTCTCTTGCCCACCCTACTCACTCGCGCTGGCCTACTAGCCCTCCCCTCTCTGTCACTACTTTCTTACCTCTTATTTCCCCTTACTTTTACTTGAAAATTTGTCTTCTTGTTTGAAAATGCATCTATTTTCGTTAAAAATTCATTTCTATGGTTGAAAATAGAACTGTTGTGTTGAAAATTTGTTTTTATTGTTTCGTTAAAAAATAATTTATTAAACTGGAAACTTGAGTATAATATGCTACAATTTTCAGTTAAAACATGTATTTTTTTTAGATGAAAATTCATCTTTTTGGTAGAAAATTATTATTTTTCCTTGAAAATTCATCTTTTTGGTTGTAAATTAATTTTGTTTTTGTTGATAACTCAACTATTTTGGTAAAAATTTGTTTTGTTTGTTTCAAATTTATTAAAGGAAAATTTAACTATTCCATTTTTGATTAAAAATTTATCTTTTATTGTTGAAAAGTTACCATTTGCTTGAAAATTCATGTATTTTAATAAAAAATCGTCTCTTTTTGTTGAAAATTAATCTTGTTAGTTAAAGTATTATCTTTTAAGTTGAAAAATCATTTTTTGTTGTTGAAAATGTAACTATTTTTGTGAAAATTAGCTTTTTTTTTGTTGAAAATTTATTAAATAAAAATGTAACTATTCCATTTTTGATTGAAAATTTATCTGTTATTGTAGAAACATTTACGTTTGGTGGAAAATTCATGTATTTTAATTTAAAAAATCATCTCTTTCCGTTGAAAATGAATGTTTTTAGTTAAAAATTGATCTTTTTAGTTCAAAAATGATTTCTTTGCTTGAAAATCTAACTACTTTTTTGAAAACACGTTTTTCTTATACTTGAAAATTTATCTTATTCAGTTGAAAATTCATTTTTTTTTTGTAGAAAATTTGTATTTTTGGTTGAAAATTAATTTTGTTTTTGTTGATAACTCAACTATTTTGGTAAAACTTAGTTTTGTTTGTTTAAAATTTATTAAATGAAAATTTAGCTATTCCATTTTTAATTGAAAATTTATCTTTTATTGTTGAAAAATCGCCATTTCGTTGAAAATTCATGTACTTTTACAATAAATCGTCTCTTTCTGTTGAAAATTAATCGTTTTAGTTAAAATATTATCTTTTTAGTTGAAAAATGATTTCTTTGGTTATGACATGACACATGACATGACACATGACATGACACATGACATGACACATGACATGACACATGACATGACACATGACCTGACACATGACATAACACATGACATGACACATGACATGACACATGATATGGCACATGACATGCCACATGAAATGACACATGATATGACACATGACATGACACATGACATGACACATGACATGACACATAAAATGACACATGACATGACACATGACATGAAACATGACGTGAAACGTGACATGACACCTTACATGACACACGACACGACAAATGACGTGACACGGGACGCGAAACATGACATGACACATGACATGACCCATAACATGACACATGACATGACACATGACATGACATATGACATGACACACGGCATGATACATGACTTTACAAATTACATGACACATGACATGAAACATGACATGACACATGACATGACACACGACGTGATACATGACATGACACATGACATGATACATGACATGCTTCATGACATGAAACATAACATGACTTATTACATGACACATGCCATGAAACATGAATTGACACATGATACGATACATGACATGACACATGACATGGCACATGACATGACACATGACATGATACATGACACGACACATGACATGACACATGACATGACATATGACATGACACATGACATGACACATGACATGACACATGATATGACATATGACATGGCACATGACATGACACATGACACATGACTTGACACATGATAGGATACATGACATGACACATTACATGACACACGACATGACACATGACAAGACACAAGACATGTCTCGTGGTAAGACACACGATGTTACACATGATATGACGCATGACATGACACGTGACATAAAACCTGACATGACACCTGACATAACACATGACATGGCAAAAGACATGATAAATGACATGACACATGACATGACACATGAAATAAAACATGACATGACACATGACATGGCACATTACATGACACATGACATGACACATGACATGACACATGACATGACAAATGACATGACACATGACATGACACATGACATGTGTCTTTGATGAATTATTTGACCGAAAAAGGAAAGCAGTTTTTTACATCATATTTTGCATCATTCAACACCACAGAACTTCCGGAAGAGTCGGACGGCGATGAAAATGATGAAGAGTAGATAAAGAGATCTCCTGAAATTTGATAAATAAGAATAAGTTTTTGTAATTCAAGTAACATTGATTTTAAATTGGTAAGTCTGGTTCAAACCCTTAGTCGAGGGCAAGTTTTGAATTTAGACAAAAATAATCAAGTACCTTTTCTTTTCAAAATGTGTTTTTAATTTATCATGTAAATATAATTTAGTATAAATAGAATGCCCAGAATTTTTTAACATCTAAAAAGTTACGGAAGAGTTATACCTATTCATAAAAATAAATAGGTAATATGTGACAGAAAGAAAAAATTGTTATTAATATAAACAAGAGCAAAATTTAAATCGATTTACCTATCCACACTAACATTGTTAGAATGAAGTGGATAAATTCATTTCTTTAGTTTTTTTCTGGCTAATTCACAGTTATTAAACACAATGGTTTCAAATAGCTTGAATCACTTAATTATTCAAAAAAAAGGACAAAAATATTACTTTAAAGTAGGGGTGTCAATAAGACTTATTTCTCAATGAAGAAACGAAAATAAGTTGTTATATTAAAAATTAAAAGTACCTAAGCCTGTTTATCCCATATTGTAACATTAAAAAAAAATATGCATCCAAAAACTATTCAAAATACACCTTTTTTCATGAAGTTAAAAAATGTGTTTAACTTACACGAAAAATTTTTCATCTTCTTAAAAAATTTGTTACTTGCACGTTACTTGCGTTCGAGACTTTGTTTTCATTAAGCGAATTACATTCTGATTCTAGGGTTAAACAAAAAGCTTGTAATGTCATCCTTAGTTTCAATAAACTTATGACCAATACTAAGATAAAGATCACCAGCTGATTGGAGTTGCCAGATAGAAATTCAAACATGTCATGTCCTTCATGAGTTCTTGAAACTTGTTTTTAAGTTTTTCGAGAAATCTCCTGATATTCGATAAATAAGAATAAGTTTTTGTGATTTTAGTTAGTACATGGGACTCATACACGGAAAAAAATGGAAGGTTAGTTGGGCTATCTAGATGTGGAGACAGACTACATTGAAGGGTCAACTACAGGACAGCCCTTGATGATGGCTAAAGCGACTATCTCTAGAAGGTCAAAACAAGAGGTTCAAATCGATCATCTCAGAGTTTCGACTTGGTCATCTCGAACGGTCGACTCAAGCGTCATTGAGAGTCGAACCGATCATCACAGAGAACGGAATTGATTATTATAAAGGGTCGAATCGCTCATCAAAGAGGGTCAATTTGGTCATATCAGAAAGTCGACATGATCTCCTCGGAAAGGCGACCTGGCCACCTTAGGGGGCCGATTTGATTATCCTACATTTTCTATATTTGTTCTCCTTTCCTACTTATTTCAGTCTCTCTCTTATAAGATACTGGAAATTATAAAATTAGGTGAAACCTATAAAACCTGAAGATTTATATGAAATACATGAATTCTGAACGCATTTTTTATTCTTTGTGGAGGGTGAGGTGTATGAGACATAATTTGATATGAAAAAACAGTGCACATTGACAATATCTTTTTTGGAGCAAGAGAGGCTAAGGACACGGCACGGTGTCACACTGAAATGTAAGATTTCAATTATTGAAGTGCATTCAGAAACTAATATCCCACATCTCATTACTTTCTGCATCATCGATGAATGCTGACATTTTTTGCACGTTTTCAGGTTGAAACGACACGATGACGACAAATTGATAGCCGAACGTCCAGTTACGCCTTTTCCCTAAATCCCTTGGAAGCATCAAATTTGACGCTGGAAATTCTTATGCACTTCACTCTCCACGAATGTTTGAAATATCGAAAAGCAGTTTAAAATTATCAAAAACATGTTTAAGTTCAAAAACAGCAAATGTCATTTACAATTGCATTATTTTCCTGATAGAACTAACTTGAGATGTAATTTTGTACGATCATGATTCTTTTTGTCTTCGACATTTTTTTTTTCCAATTTTTATACAAAATAAAAGGACTTATTTGTGACTTGGATTCCTGTTTCCTGATGAGGAGAGCATTTGACTCTGGGAACACCACTTATATCTACAGACACAATGCGGCCCTAAGAGTGCTTTATAACCATCTTTGTCGCTCTTACGGTATTGGCCGAGACCCTGCCCTGCCGAACGCTCCAAGGGAGATAGAGTCAATTGTCCGAAATGAGAAGTGCCAAATTTTTTGGAACTACGATTTTTGGACAGCAGTCTCCGTTGCACACTCGAGGCCTGACTTTGTTCTCCAAGACTTCGAGAAACAAACTATATTCGTAATCGAATTCTCGGCTTCTTCTGAATACAACATTACTGCCAAGGAGAAAGAAAAGGAGGAACGGTATTTGTTAACCTTCAGTTTTTAATTATATTTATTGTATTATTATATAATACAAACAATATAATACAAACATATAATACATATAATACAAACAATATATTAACAACCACCGCAGGGTCCCACTGGGAGCCACAGCCATATGAAAAATGACACCGGCTCCCAGTAGGACCGCGGTAAGTCCCACTCATGGCCTCGTCTTACAACCGTGAGATAGGTGGTCACAGGACACGACGAAATCACCACGACAGGCCGGCGAAACCCTCGTGTGTTTTGAGGACACGGAGCGTCCCAAGGACGGCAGCTTTCTGCATCCATCTTGCAAGTACCGCGGCATATTTTTGGCACGCGGGTATGGCTTTAAGGTTACAAAATAGTTAAAGTTTCGCACCTCCGAGAGCACATATCACGAGGACAATTACTTGTATCGAATATTTTGGGTACAGTCGTTACAGCACCCTTTTAAGGTCTTGATACCTTTTCTCCTTTTCTTTCTCTTTGGCAGTGATGTTGTATTCGGAAGGAGCCGAGAATTCGATCACGAATGTAGTTTGTTTCTCGAAGCTTTGAAGAACAATTGCAAGCCTCATGTGTGCAACGGAGACTGCTGTCCGAAAATCGTATTTCCAGAATATTTGGCACTTCTCATTTTGGACAATTGACTCTATCTCCCTTGGAGCGTTCGGCAGGGCAGGGTTGCGGCCAACACCGTAAGAGCGACAAAGATGGTTATAAAGCACTCTTAGGGCCGCATTGTGTCTGTAGATATACGTCGAAAAGAGGTTATTTATACCAAAATTTCAGTACGTAAGCTTGATTTTTTCGGTACGCGTAGACGCTTCCTTGAAAAATAGAAATTAACATTTACCAAATTTGTTATGAATAAATGAAGAAATATTACTCTTGATATTCATTAACGGTATCATTTATCCTGGAAGTAATAACTATTCATGATTTACAGGCGGAAAAAATGATTTAAACCAATAATAATTGCTTAACAAATTCAAAATTATATTTAAAATATTTGGAAACTTGTCACTCATTGAGTAAGAATAATGTACCCTAAGAAAATGCCAAAAAATAACGTCTTTAGTATAAATTTGACATAAATCTGTTATTTTTTATTTTTTTAGGCATTTTCTGGACACAGTACATTCTTTCCATTTGTTTTTAAAACCGAGGTTTTCCCAATTGAGACCTTATATTAATTTCAAAACTCCGGAGTTCGTCGGTTTGACGTTACCCTATTTGAAACAAATTAGGAATTCCTTTTTACGGGAAATGAACAAACTGGAGGGGAATCAATCACCAAAAATCGAGAATCTAAAATTTGAAAACTCTGGTGCTGGTCGTTTTATATGACCCGTAAAAGAACTACTCTGCTTTTTAATTTGGCTTGCAAAAAAGCCTATCAGTGGTATTTTTAGTAGAAGAAAGAAGAGGGAGGGTGATAGAATTAATGAGATGGAAAGAAGAATGAAGTTTTGCAAGGATAGAGCTATACAAGATGTGACTGTACATGAAGAATTGTAAAAAAACTGAAATATAACTATTGGAAAGATAGGGGATGACTAAGGAATAAAACAAAACAGTATAAGCTGATGAAAAAGAAGGGGTAAAAAAGTATTTAGAACGGGGTTGGAGATAGAGAAGATGGATAACAATAACGAGATTTAGATTGGGAAACAAGGTAAGGGAAGATATGTATTGGAAAAATATTAGAAGGGATGTATTAGAATATTAGAAGTGTCTGGAAGAGGAATTGAAGGTAGAGGAAACTAGAAAAAGAATGTGTTAAAAATGTCAGGGAAGGGATTGAGTGAGGAGTGGATTGGGTGAGGAACAATGTCATTCTTGGGTCGCTTCGTGTCCTCAAAACACACGAAAGTTTCGCCGACCTGTCGTTGTGATTTCGTCGTGTCCCGTGACCACCCATCTCACGGTTGTGAGACGTGGCCATGAATGGGATTTACTGCGGTCCTACTGGGAGCCAATATCATTTTTTAGACGACAGTTGCTCCCAGTGGGACCCTGCAGTGGTTGCTAACCTTTAGTTTTTAATTATATATATATATATACATTACGAACCAGTGATAGTTTCGCACCTCCCAGAGCACTTATCATAAGGACAATTACTTTTCTTTCTCCTTGGCAGTGATGTTGTATTCGGACGGAGCTGAGAATTCGATCACGAATATAGTTCGTTTCTCGAAGCCTTGGAGCTTTCGGCAGAGCAGGGTCGCAGCCAACGCCGTAAGAGCGAAAAAGATGATAATAAAGCACTCTTAGGGACGCATTTTGTCTTTAGATATACGTCGTTCCTGCGTGGATGGGACACCCCGACAGTATGTGTGTGACAGTTCGTGTGCATGACACGCTCTGCACCTATCGCTGGGAACTTCTTGACATAAAGTGCGGTCACGGTATACTAAGGTGGAAATATCACCGTCCTGGCATGTGAAAATGAAACCTTCTGTACCAGAATGAAGCCCTGATGATCTGAGAAAATCAAAAGTTTGCTCCTTCGACAAGCACTGTTTTTCTACATTTCTGTAAAAGTTTCCGTGCATTTTCTTGTCGAGCAGCTGTTGGCGAAATTTCGCAAACTCTGCTTTCTTCACTTCGGCTTTTAGAAGTGAAGCAGCTAGATAGAGTAATGCACTTTCCTCACTTCTGATCTTAAAATTCAGGCCAAGGATTTCGGACGCTTGCTCCGCGGCTTTGTAAAGAAACGCTCCTTCACCAATCATCTCGTGGTTCCTGACCATTTTTACAGGAGGATCTCTGCCATTGGCAACGATATAAGCCGTATTCAGAACGATTCGGTTATGAAAACACTCGAGATTCAGAAGTCCGCGTCCGCCTTGACGGCGTGAAATGTATAATCGCGGAACTGACGAATTGATATGCAAGCTTTTTTAAGAAAAATATTGTTCATAAAATTAACAATTGTGTGATTCCTGAATAAAATGTTGCAAATAAAAACATTCCAAAGAGATTCTTAGAGAATCCTTCAAAGTATAAAATGAAGTGATACAAGAATAACCTGATTTTTTTTCTAAAGTTCGCCTAATAATAGAAGTATTTTCCTCAAATTTAAAAATCATTGTTAACAATGCTTATTTTTGAACTTGAAATAACTAGTGTACATCCTTGTTTATTGCGTCAAATTGGAAGCCCGAAAAATTGAACAATTCTAGCCCTACTGGCGTTTTGCCCCAAGTAATAAACTATAATAGAATTATGCCTTCAAAATTAAATTATTTCCAGCCATATGACAAACTTGTTTTGTATTTGTATTGTAATCTTTTTATTTTCAATGTCACTCATAAAATGTTTTTAAAAAACTCAATCATATAAATCAAACTGTTCACAATTTCACACTTTTAAATACAACCTGTTTCAAAATGAAAGCATTCTTAGTTGAAATAGTATAATTGTAGAGTCTTAAAAACTAGACATAGTATGCTTAATTGTTAAATTTTTTTTAAATGTAAACTTTCCCAATCAAATCATATCAACTTCAAGCGCTGAAAATGGAAGGAAAAGTTCATTGTCAATGAATGAAAAATTTCATATATGTAAATGGTTTGAAGCTAAACAATTTTGAAGGAGGTCGAAGTGATTAAAAAAAATGACATTATCTTTTCTTGGTTCTATTCTGGCATATTCTGTTATAAACGTACCAATATGTGCACTTGGTTGTGGTTTACGTTACGTTATTAAAAATAGCGAAATCCACGCCGAAATTATAATCTGTTAATTACGCTACAATTTCGAGCAATATATTATGCAAATCGTTCTGTCTTTTATGTAATAATTATTAAAAGATAAACGGATCACATTACACAAAAAACATAAAACGGAAATTCTAATATATATATACATACTATAATATATACTCCGGGATGCCGGGCGACCTCTCAGAGTATGCAGCCTTATCCTTGCATGCGGGGCTCTACAAGGATGGACCAACCCTTTCCCTAGCCCTCGACAAAGATATTATACATTTCCTTGATGCAAAATTTATTCGAAAAATTAAAAATAATAAATTAAAAAATATTTAATATAAAATTTTTAATTTATATTTTGAAGTATGTACCGACTGAGTATCGGCTATTCGATTGACTCGTTCGGGGGGTAAAGAGAGCGGGGGCAAGAGAGTTGACTGGTGCGATCTACGGGTTGAGAAACATGGGGGGTTCGGGCAATTTTCGCCGGGAGCGCTGTCTACAATTAGTTCCTCGACCTATACCCCGTGCCGCATCTAGGCTTATAATATCTTTGACTGCTCCTGTGCAGAGAAATGGCGAAGTTTTAGGACATGCGCGCGGGGACTGTGAGGCATCGGTGGGTGCCATATTAGTTATCTGGCCCATCGCAGATGGCGCAAATTTTCAACGCCAAGAGGTGACAGCGCGTGCGCGGCTAATTGTTTGTTGCAGTTGTGCTGTCAAAATACACGTGAATCGAAAAATAAATAAAATAATTAATCATGGAGCGTAAAACCTGTGCAGTGAGCGGATGTGATAGCAAAAAAGTGGACGATAAGGAAAAACATGAGTTTCCAATGCGACGGCAGATAGGCCTGCAGGTTTTTTTTTATCTCTAAATGGTGCTTTCAATTTTAAAGAATATTATTTCACTCTCCTGAGAAATTCCGATTTTGTTGGTTATGTAGTTTTGTACCGCAATCCAACAAATAAAGGCAAAATGAAGCGAATGAGAAACGTAAAATGGGAAATAGAATGATAATTATCTTTAATTTCCTATTTTTCGATTCTTATTTGCTTAATTTTGTCTTTATTCTCCTTTTTTTGTTGAATTATTTTAGTGTTGAACTCATGTAAGGAAGCGGCATATACATATATAAAGACCAACGCATGCACGCGTCTGTAGTCCTCTGGCTCATGGCAGATGGCGCTGAATTTCGCCATTTATTCAAAGATATTATACACCTACACCAAGAGAAAATTCTTAATTTTTTTCGTATGATCCCGTCTCACGCTACGTTAGCATGAACTATATCATACTATGACAGTATACATTCTTACTATTTGGAGTTTTTGATTTGCTTCGATTTCGCTGAAAATTACGCGTTCATAATTCAGAATGCAGCTCAATCATTCCACTGGATTGAGGACGAAGCTGCAATATTCATTGTGGTGATTTATTATAAAAAAGATGGAGATCTCAAGCATTTAGGTATCGCAATCATATCTGATGATTTAGCTCATGAAACGGTGGCTGTTCACGAGTATCAGAAGATAATAGTAGATTACTTGAAAACTCATATTAGGCCACAGAAAATCCACCTTTTCACTGACGGTGCAGGGCAACATTTTAAAAATAAGAGTAGCTTTGCTAATCTCTGAGCCCATGTATAAGATTTTGGTATCCAATTTGAATGGCATTTCCATGGTACATCTCATGGTAAGGGTCTATGTGATAGTATAGGAGTGAATATAAAGAGACAAGCAGCACGTTCGAGCTTACAATGTTCTATGAAGCATCACATACTCACTCACCATGTTCTGTTTCAGTGAGCAAAGAGTAACTGTAAGGAAACCGAAGTTTTCTCAGCAGCAAAGAAAATCATGCCTTAGCCACCGAGTTTCTGAAAGTCAGATTTGACAAAGCTGTTACGATATCAGGTACACTACAGTACTAAACTTTCATTTGCACTCAAGGTGGAAAACTTCAACTCAAAATGTTTTCGTCCTATGAGAAACACGACATCTTCTCGAATAGCAAAAAACAGAATACGCAAAAGAGGTCTGCAAAGAAAACAACTGTTGAAACTATAGCCAAAAAATCGATCAGAAAGATATATAATATTACAATATTATATTAATTAACTTATAAAACTGGCATTAAAGCGTTGCACAAAGATCCTCGGCGTGAGCGTACTAGGGGAGATCGCGCGACACCCGCCCTATCATGGCATCTTGTTTACGTCCCACTAGGAGCAACTGTCATCCAAAAAATGACATCGGCTCTAAGTAGGACCGCGGTAAATCCCATTCATGGCCACGTCTCACAACCGTGAGATTGGTGGTCACAGGACACGACGAAATCACAACGACAGGTCGGCGAAACTTTCGTGTGTTTTGAGGACACGAAGCGACCCTAATTTCCTCCCAAAAAAGACAAATTTTCAATAAAATACTCGCCAAACAGATGAATTTTCAACCAAAAAGATGAATTTTCAAAACAAAAGATTAATTTTGTATCGAAAAAGACGAATTTTCATCGAAATAGATGAATTTTCAAACACATAGTTGCATTTTCAACAACAAGAACAGAATAAATTTTAAAACCGATAAGATTGATTTCCTTCCAAAAAAGACAAATTTGCAATGAAATACTTGCCAAATAGATGAATTTTCAAGCAAAAAGATGAACTTTTAACACAGAAGATTAATTTTCTGTTGAAAAAGACGAATTTTCATCAAAATACATGAATTTTCAGATACATAGTTGCATTTTCAAAAACAAGAACAGAATAAATTTTAAACCCGATAAGATTCATTTCCTCCCAAAAAAGACAAATTTTCAATAAAATACTCGCCAAATAGGTGAATTTTCAATCAAAAAGACGAATTTTCAACACAGGAGATTATTTTTCTATTGAAAAAGACGAATTTTCATAAAAATACATGAATTTTTAAACACATAGTTGCATTTTCAGGAAGAGGGGCAAAATAAATTTTAAAACCGATAAGGTTAATTTCCCCCCAAAAAATACAAATTTTCAATAAAATACCCGCCAAATAGGTGAATTTTCAACCAAAAAGATGAATTTTCAACACAGAATAATAATTTTCTTCCTAAAAAGACGAATTTTCATCGAAACACATAAATTTTCACACACATAGTTGCATTTTCAACAACAAGAACAGAATAAATTTTAAAACCGATAAAATTAATTTTCCCCCAAAAAATACAAATTATCAATAAAATACTCGCCAAATAGATGAATTTTCAACCAAAAAATTGAATTTTCAACACGGAAGATTAATTTTGTATCGAAAAAGACGAATTTTCATGGAAATATATGAATTTCAAGCACATTGTTGCATTTTCAACAACGAGAACAAAATAAATTTTAAAACCGATAATATTAATTTCCTCCCAAAAAAGACAAATTTTCAATAAAATACTCGCCAAACAGATGAATTTTCAACCAAAAAGATGAATTCGTCCATTGAACCACCCCAAACGAGTAGAGTGGAACCGGGACGGCAAGCATGTTAGTCGCAGATACCTTGTTCAACGGCGACAGATTGGATGACCAAATCTGTCGAAGAAGATGCTTGTATCTGCTTCGGAGCGACTCCTTTACTGATGTTACGTCCTGAATGTAGCTTTGAGGCACGCCCAGGTATGTATAGGTATTTTCAGTGTTTAGATGTGTAACAACACTTATATCCACAAGCTCAGTGTCCTTGGGAACGCCAACAATCTTTCCTTCTTCAGATGATTTTTGGCAAATTATCCAATCCAAAGTCCATCCCAATCTCTCCCGTGTACTTCTTGACGATATTTATGACAGTTTCAAGTTTGCCTTTACAAGAGGCATAGATGTTCAGGTCATTCATATAAAATACATGAGTGACCTTACGCTTTTTTTTGAGCCACGTGCTTCGTACACCTCACGCCACACAGGTCCAGTTCTCCGAACAATCCTGTTGTCTAGGACAGCTGTAAAGATCTTATACAGTGTGTTCAAACAAGTCATTGGCCTGTCATTCTCTGGGTTGGACAAGTTACCTTTTTTTGGTAGGAGTATTGTGCGTCCAAGCACCAGCCACTGCGGAATGGGCGTCTTCGAATTTAAATATGAGGTGAATATGCGGGCCAGATGTTGGTGTAGATGTAAACTTCTTCTACCAGAAGTTCTTGATACAATCTGGTCCAGCACAGGGTGTTCACTGAAGAGGCGACATGGGTCAGCGAGAAACTTTTGATTCTCCCTGATCCATTTCTCCCTCTTCTGTATTCTCCTCCTTGCGACAGATAACAACCGTATTTTGTCAACAATATGCAGCTTGATTGTCAGCATCTTTGACTTGTTCAGTGTGTGATTCAAGATCCTTATTTCTTGGGCGAACTTTCGACCCCTTTCCGTGAATGGTCTACCAGATGTTATGTAGTCAATCATACGTTGAAAACGGGACGCATTCTGTCTTGCTCATCCAATCTTCTTGTTTAGTTGATGCAAGCGTCTTTTGGTCTTTTGATCCATCGTCGGTTTGAGCCTTCGATTTGAGGCAGTCTCGAGCGAAGTCATCAGGTTTTGTCGGACTATCTGAAGCATTATTTGAGAGATTACGACGATTGGGACACCTTCCTCCCATTCGCGATGCTCTCATGTAATACTACGGTGCACGAGAGTACCAAATTTTCTCCACACCACTTGATGTTCGGTAAGGAAGCCCGGCTACCATCAGCCTTTCCATCTGAAGAAGTCCTCGAGACTTACGGCACCTACTTATGCGATTTAATCATACGTCTTGACGAAGTCCGCACGATTGCAGCTAAAAATCTTGTCGATGCAAAGATCGTTCGAAGCATTATTATGACCGTAACCTAAATGAGAAGCAGTTTGAGCCAGGTGATCCGATCCTGTACCTCAGAGGGCCTCGAAAAAATAAGTTCAAACGCTATTACGACGGAACACTGGAAGTTGTCGAGGTTCACGACAAAAACAACCTCTCATTAAAGGATCCTAACTCTGGCAAAAGATTTCTGAAACACATCGACAAAATAAAACATTTTTATTTCAACTCATCCGATGAATTCGATTCTTAGGACACTAATAACCATCTTTGCAAGTTTCTGTTCACAGATGTCACATTCCAAATTTCAGGAAAAACATAAGCCATGGTAGCCTCTTATGAATGGTGCATTTTACAATAACCACTTTGTTCAGATAAATAAGTACGGTACAGAGAATTATTAAAATAACATTAATCAATTAAAATATATATACTAAAGCTAACTGAAATGTTCCGTTATACAGTTTTTTTTCTACTTTCAAATATCCATGTTAAATAATGCTTCGGCTAATGCGCGCGAAAATCTCAAGCCGAGCACCGGAACACATGTCCAATCAATGATAAAGAATATTCACGTGAATACCTCCGAAGTTGATTGTATTTTAATCATCCTGCATCCACTCGTTTAGAAATAATATATTTTACTCAATAATTGTATGCTGTTTGAGTGTGTGCTATGCTTTTCTGTCACAAATTGCCTCACTGTTCATTTTTAATCCATTGCTATCCAATTTGTGTATTAATCCTGTTCTAATGACGCTTATTAGTGTGCCGAATGAAAGCACAATAGAGAGATTCTGCTTTCGGCCAATCACGAGCCGTTTTATTTCTTTTCATCCCACTACGTCATCACTTTTCCTCCCTAGGGAAGAAAAGAAAACTCGGCTGCATTAAGCCACTTTCGCTTCGCTCTACAGGCATTGAAAATTGATCTTTCGATGAAGGTATGATGCGAATTAACTTATAACGTCCTCATATTATCAATGATATCCCATAACAAAGTCCACGCGCCCTCTATATCTTTATTGCTTCTAAGTTCCTTCCAAGTTGCCTCATCTATGCGTTCGTTTATCTTATTCTGGAAATCTATTCGCACTTCCGGTTTCTATACATTTTTGATCTTGATTCGCGTTTGTTTCATTTTTTTTGTTTGTTCAGTTCTCTTAGTCTTTCATCTGCAATAACGAAGTCAATTATACTGCGGTTATTTCCTCTACACCAGGTGTAGGTGTGGATCATTTTATGTCAAAACCGAGTATTTGTAATAAATAGGCCCTTTTTTAAGGATGAGCTAACTGACTTTTCCCCGTTATAATTTTTTCTTGGATCCCCAAAATCACCTAGTACCCTATCTGTATCTGCATCTTGACGTTGGACGCCGACCCATTCGTTCAGATCTCCTAGCAAAATTATTCTGTCACCCTGATCGCAAGTACTTATTTTATAATTTAAAGTGTCCCAGAAGGCGTCTTTGACTTCCCTCGGATCGGTATCAACTGGGGCGTAGCACGCTATGATGAATAATCTTCTGATACCTACCTTCATTCTAGCCCACAACAATCTGGGAGATACAAAATCATGATCTTTGAGATGTCGTCTTGATTTTTCATTCATCATTAAACCGACCCCTTGACTACTATGTGATTCACTACCTACTCCTGACCAGATTTCAAAACCGCCTTTCAACGCCCCATTTTCTGTTTCTACATTAGCGACCCTTTTTCTTCGTCTCAGGTACACATAACATATCTAGTTTCCTTATGTGCATAGTTTCTGGTAGTTCTCTTACCTTAAGATCATTCACTCCTCTAGCATTCCAAACACCCAGTCTCCATTCATCGCCTGAAACTCGAACGTCTACCTGGTGCAGGAGGTTGTTTGCGAGTACGCATAGCATCGTTGACAAGATCAATTATATTCAAATCAGACGTAAGAGTGCCCTCAATTGAAAGTACACCTTGCTCGTCCCAGTTAATGCGACTAGTCGGTAAATTACTGAGATGGCGTAACAAAAAATTAGCATAACGTTGGTAACGTACAGGTACACTATCACTAATGTTTGATACGAAACTATTGTGAAGTTTCTTTACCTCTTCTCCATGTTCGTCTTTAGTTTTTTTATTATCAAAAGAAGTTCCAGGAGTTTGGACAGTTGGTTTTTGCAGAATAGCATTGTTAATGATACCTGCTTGCAAACGCTCCACATTTTCATGTGGTACAAGCACCATTTTTCTCGTATGATTTTTTATTATTCAAACAACACGTTCAATTAAGCTTGCCAACACTGTACTTAATATTGGTGCAAGTAAAAGTGGTAAGAAACCACCACGTTGTAAGATAATTTGTTTTCTTTTTTTCCACGTACCATTCTTTTCAATCAGTTTCCTTAAAACTGGTGCATGTTTCCGTAGACGATTTTTTTGCGATGATTCAAGAGGTACGTTTCCTCGAAGTAAATTGAAGGTACATTCACAAATACAGCGAATCAATTTTACATCAGATGTATTCAGCACAGTTTTTTTTGTGTATCTGTTAGATGACACAACCCCTGTGAAATTATTGCTTGTTTTTTACTGATCGAGCCGCGTGCGTGCAGTGACATTACAAATGAAGAACTGGTACCTGTTCACTCATGTTACTCCTCTTTATTGATTTAACAGGTACATAAACATATTGATAGGGGTCAGTCGGGAAAATACATGTGCGATATCGACAATTTTCGGTTGTTGATTGCTTCAAATCTGAAAGAAGATATCCATGTGGCTGAGAAGCAGCATCGTGATATACTTCTTGCAAGAAATGAGGATTTTCAGGACATACTTGACGTGCAAGATTTTGTATCTGTGATCGATCGCGAGGATTTTTAAATACTACAATATAATTTGCATTTAAAGATATATCGCGTTGCCCGCGCCCTTGGTGAAGAATTTTATTACTATAAAGCAAGAATTGCACAGTGCACCACAGATTTTCACATTATCGAGAGTATATCCGAAAAATTCTTATATCATGGGATTAATTATGATGATTTTTCACTGACACTTATAATATTTTGAGACTTTCCAAAAAATTTTATTACAATAAATCAAGAATTGCACAGTATTCCGCAGGTTTTTACATTATTGATAGTGTATCCGAGCAATTCTTATATCATGGGATTGATCACAATCATTTTTCACTTCATTTCATAATATTTCAACACTTTTTCAAAGAATGTCATTGCAATAAATCAAGAATTGCACAGTATTCCACAGATTCTTACATCATCGGGAGTATATCCGAAAAATTCTTGTATCGTGGGATTATTTATAATTATTTTTCACTGACTTTTATAATATTTTAACACTTTTGCAAAGAATTTTATTTCAATAAATCCAGAATTGCACAGTATTCCACATATTTTTAAATTAGGGAGAGTATGTCCGAAAAATTCTTATATGGTGGGATTAATTATAATGATTTTTCCTGAATTTGATTATATTTCAACCCTTTTCCAAAGAACTTTATTACAATAAAGCAAGAATTGCACAGAAACCCACAGATTTTCACATTATCGAGAGTATATCCGAAAAATTCTAACATCATGGGATTGATTCTAATGATTTTTCACTGACTTTTATAATATTTTAACACCTTTGCAAAGAATTTTATCACAATAAATCAAGAATTACACAGTACTCCACAGATTTTTACATTGTCTTGCGTGTATCCGAAAAATTCTTATATTATGGGATTAATTTGAATGGTTTTACACTGAATTTTATAATATTTTAACACTTTTCTGAAGAATTTTATTACAATAAATCAATAATTGCACATTATTCCACAGATTTTTACATTATCGAGAACATATCCGAAAAATTCTTATATCATGGGATTAATTATAATGATTTTTCACTGAATTTTATAATATTTTTTAACACTTTTTCAAAGAATTTTATTACAATAAATCAAGAATTGCACAGTATTCCACAGATTTTTACATTATCGAGAGTTTTTTTCCCTAAATCGAGATTTTATCAGTTTTCCTACAGACACTCTCGTTATCTGACAGTTAAACTCTTATTTTCAGGAATTGCCACTTTTGGACAACAGATGACGGCAGGCTGTTCCCGCGGCCGAACTAAATAGTTAAATACACTGTTCTGCATTTATCTAGTCCGAACTCCATGTGGATATAATTAGAAAACTGCTGTGTGACATCGATCGCTTGCTGCAGTTTCTAATCTGAACTAGCTTATAGCTTCAGGTCATCCATGTATAGAAGATGTGTCACTCGATGACCATCCTCATTATCATGTATTCTGAACCCATGATACATGCTATTCAGTATTTTGCTCAATGCGTTCAACGCTAAAAAGAACCATAGTGCACTGAAGGAGTCGCTTTGAAAGATACCCGTCGCGATACGTATTGATCTAGTTATCCTTGGTTACACTGAAGGAGTCGCCTTGAAAGATACCCGTCGTGATGAGTAATGATCTAGTTATCCTTGGTTATCCATGATGAAAAAACTTGATTCTTGTACCCCAAAGCATCATCGGAAGACTTGGAAAGTCGATGATGCGTAAGCAGATTTTGTAAATTTGTAAGACTTCAAGAAAATTGTCATGTATTACGGAAGGAAACGCTTGCTTGTAGTCAATGTATGCCATGTGCAAGTTTCTTTGATGTTTACGAGACAGGCTATTCGTCTAAATATAGATGGATTTCTAGCGTCTGGTTCTTTAGGCAACATATACGTAGAACCTTTGAGCATAAAGCCTTTCATCAGATCTGGGTGTTCGATGATCTTTTAAAAACACCTTGCCAACGCAGGCTGCACACTCGTCAGGTATTTGTACCAGAAGTTGCGCACCATGTCCGGACATACGAGTACTTTCCAGTTACTCGCCCTTTTCAAAACCGCTGAAACATCCCAGATAACAATTATAGTCCCATATGCTACGCATATTACTCGCACGCGTGCGGATTTATTCTGCACGCGTTAAGTCACTGATGCAGACATATGTGTCATCATATGCGACGCATATCGCTCGCACGGATGATAGTTGATGCACGCGTGAAAAATCGGCAATACAGCCCAAAAAAAGCCCAAAATTCTGATACAAAGAAATTTGGGAATTTCGATTGTGGAGGTGCTCGTTTGATGGGCCTCGCATATTTTTTTCTGGGCGGTTGTTTAGGTAGTATGTATGCGGTTCCAGTTATGTTTCCAATCAAAATTTGGTGTACTGGGTACAAATGTACTTTACATAGTTGGTAAATATTTCTATCCAAAAGGGGTATATCAATTGATATAAATAGTCTGTTTATTTGATATCCAATGGCTGCTTTTCCAATTTGGTGTAAGTCTTCAGCTTTAACATTTTTACTGGGTAATGGAAATTCATATTTGATTATTTTCTTGTATATTTCCGTTATAATTTCTTCCCAGTGGGCGCAAACCCATAAACAACCCAAGAACGTCCTTGGGACGTCCCTAGGATGTCCAGTGTCAGTCCTATGAATGTCTCTTTGACGTCCAATGCCCTAAAGATGTCCTAAAGACGTCTTAAATACATAGGATGTTCTCGTACTAACATTAGACGTCTTAAGAATATCCCTAGGATGTCCAAAAGACATGTTCCAACAGACGTCTTAGGGATGTCCCGAAGACGTCTCTAGGACATCCTTCATTTTTTTGCCCACTGGGTTGATTTGGCTTTTTCATTGTCCTTTCTAGTAATGATTGCATTTGTTGTATTTCATTAGTTCTTGTGTACAATTCTTTATTTATTTCGTCAATCTCTGCCTTGATTAAGTGCGTTTGTTTACCCATTATTCTACTCAAATTACTTTGTCTGGTATATAGTTCATTAATCATGTCAGAGTATTCTTCTCCATCTTCTGAGGTTGAAAGTCCAACCACTGGTCCCAAAACAGATCCTATGAATCCCAGCATTGGTACTCGACGTTTGTTCATTGTTCTAGGTAAAATTTACTTTCGGGTTTTTGATGTTGGATTTCGGATAATAGCCTGTTTAAATTCTCGTTTTCGTTCTCTATTTTATGAAGCTTCCCAGCTAACCTGTTACTATCATGGAAAGTTCCTAAGTGATCACATGTTATGAGAGGAATTGTTACTTGTATGTCAGTATAAGCTACCTATTGGGTTCTGCTTTATTCCAAATATTACAAGTATGAAATTGCTTCCCTAACAGGTTATATTAGGCTTTTAGTGGACTGTTGGAATCGAATTAATCGGATTAAAATTTGAAAATACATATTTCAAGCGGCTCTATTAGAAACATGTTGGGATCTGCTTTATTCCAAGTGTTTCAATTACGAAATTGCTTCCCTAATAGGTTCTATTAGGTACTTGAGTAGACCTTCAGATTCAACCCTTCCAAAAATGCCGCTTAAGTAATTCATAGAAACCGCTTAGATAGTATGTTGGATCCACTTGCATCTCTATATGGTTCAGGGTATATTCTAAGCCGAATTTGCAACTAACCGAATGTATAGTACCCGAAAACTAAAAAAAAAACATTTTTGACTTTGGAACTAACCATTTTCATTTGCAACTAACCGACTTAGTTACAACTAACCGTTAGAATATACCCTGATATGGTTCTAGATGGTTCTTAAGAGTTTTTTATTTCAATTTGGATCCTTACCGGTTGTATTGGGTATTTAATCTCCTATTCTGACGGAAATCAGAATTGAAAAAATCTTTGTATGTGGTTCTATTAGGCCTTGGAAAACAAGCATTCTTTTTGCTATATTCTTCTAATAGATTCTAATCGGAACTAATGAGGTATTCATTTACACTGAATGTTACAAAGTGCAAACTTGCTTCTCTAAAAGGCTTTATTAGGGATATTAGCGGCTAATCGGAATTAAACTAATTGGATTAAAATTCAAAGTGCAGCCTTCAAGGTGTTACTGTTAGGTATCTATTAGATTGTATTTTATCGAAAGTTGAAAAAGTACAAAACTTCTTCTCTAATAGGCTCTATTAGGATTATTAGTGGATAATCGGAATAAAATAAATTTGATTGAAATTCCAAGTTTCTGGATAGAAAATAATATATTTTCGATGAACAAGTTTTTCTGTAATGCTCATTGTGCAAAATAAAATGAAAATTTAAATAAGTTGTAACTTGTAGCCAATGTGCTTTCATAACTTATACATATTTTCAATTATTGATTAGGAATTGTTATTTAAGAGAATTATCTCAAGCAAAGAGATATTTTACATGAAATCACAAGAGCTAGTGAATCGATTCGAAATAAACATAAAGTATTCAAATTAGGAAAAGAAAGTGCTGAAATAAATTTAAACAATACATTTAAACCGATTGTTTCACCACTTGAGAAAATATTTAACGGGCTTAAGACTGTTAAGGGACTGGATTCGGTAACAGGGAAGAAAGAGGTGAAAAATAAATATGAGGATGACTCAATGGATGAAAAAAAATATCACTATGGTGATTTTGATGATGATGATGATGATGATCAAATGGATGGTGGTGAAAATTCATACAAAACAGCTAATAATTCAGAAGATTTAGAATCAAAAATTAAGAATTCACAAAACGATATTGTGGACAAATATCTCATATTGTTAGGGGAGAGAAATAAAGTTATAGATAATGTGTATGGCGTGCGAAAACTATCAAAAGGCAGATTAATGATTGAAGATTCACCGATAAGTTTTGGTGGAAACTATACCAATATAGTTGATTTACATTTACCTCAAACTAAAGGTTTACTTGAACTCCTCTTCAAGAAAGTACCTAAAAACAGCTATGTAAGTGGAAATGATTTTGAGAATTATCGCAAGATTATAACTACAACAAATGCACATCGAAAACATTACAGTAGAGATGGGGCTGTACGTCAGAATAGGACATATAAATTTAAAAATGTTATAGAAAATGTAATATCTTCTTCCTCTCCTAAATCTGCAAAAAAAACAACAAAGTAAAAAGAACTCTTCATCTGGAAGCGGTGTAATTCCACACTACATGGTTGTTGATGAGAAGGAAAACCCGAAGGATTATATTTACTGGGATGATACCAATAAGTTAATAGATCGACTTCGATTACTTTTAGCTTCCCAATCAGCTGGAAATCGTAGTCATACAAATGAAACTATATCAATCATTGAAGTCAATGAGTCTCGACGTATTTGGACGTCATTTAAAACGAGCTGGATCTATGAGTAGCGGTCCTCCGGGAATTGGATTCAAGATTACACCTGATGGCCATTATAATATAGATAAAAAGAGGTTATACTTAGTAACTTTTCCAGTAAACGCAGTCTCTTAAATTACCGTTAGATCCACTTAGAGAAATTCCGTACAAAATATTTTAGTGTTTTAATGTCCATTTAGGATCCCCTTAGATCCTCTCAAGACGGCAATTATATACTTAGTAACTTTTCCAGTAAACGTAGTTCTATTAAATTCCCATTAAAACCATTTAAAACAATTTCTCGAATAATAATTTCGTGTTTTGAGGTCTTCTTATGTTCCGCTTAGATCCTCTTAGAATGATGTCCCTATTAAATTCCTATTAGATCCCTTTGAAGAAATGTTCAAAAAGTAATTTCGGATTATAATTGAAGGCCGGGCAAAAACCGGGCGAGCACTCGAAAACATGATAAAGTATTGTCCAATCGTCTTGTAATATCTCAATTTTAAAGTTCGAAAAATTAATTTAAAAAGAATACGTACTTGTAGAGAATATTAAAATGGACCTTTTTTCTATTTGAAGTTTTTCTTTCCGATGTATATTTTTAATAATAAAATTAAAAAAGAGGGAAAATTTTTTTCCCAAATTCAATTATTTTTTAAAACATGAATCGTCCTTACTCAGACAAATATGATTGAAACTGTTTGAAATTTGGTATGCACATGCACTATACCCCAGCGATGCCGACAAGATTAAGAAAAAAGTAAAAACTGCAAATTGCTTAATAATAATTAATTGGAAATTGAGACCTTACGGTAAGCACGTTTTTTTAGCTTCGGCGAAGAAAAGTATCAAGGGAACTTTGTAGTTGATAGAACTTCCAGTGAGACATTTGTTCCTCACTATTGAAGGAAGAATTCTAGAAATTTTTAGATCAATTCATTAAAAATTGGCGGAAATATCCATTTTTAAGAAAGTACGCGACGCCGCGCGGTCTACAACTCTCGTTAGCAGGTTCAAAAGTGCTTCTCAACGTTAGTAGTCTCGCCTGCACTCTCCTATAAACATAAAGGACTCGTCTTTTCAATAATAATAATTATTATTATTATATCATTAAGCCGTTTCCCTTTCGGGATAGGCGTGAATTGCTCGGTTGGAAAGTAGTGATGTCACAGTCCGACACTAATTTTGTGATGAACGGAAAGTCCAAAGGGTTTCTATATCATTTCTATACAGATTTTTTTACTTAGATTGCGAATCTTAAAACGAAAATAATGCATCACGTCAAATTTTTGACAAAAGGGGACAATAAGTAAAAAAAAAAACAAAGCATCGTTTTTGTCGCTTCTTGGAAAAGTTGTTAAACACTGTAGTCCAGCGCATAGTGACTATTTTTCAAATGAATCATGCAAACAATTTTGAAGGTGAGAGTCATCTGCATATAATTAACAATACAAAATTATATTTTCGGTGCAACTATGCAAGATGCGGAAAAATCTTGAAAAGTGAGATTGGTCATTTCAAAAATATCTACAAATTTGTATGAAACCATTTTTCTATCAGACACATAGTTTTCTTTTAGTTGTGAAAAATGTTATTAAAAATAATAAAATTCAATTTCACGGTCAAACTACGCAAGATACGAGAAAACGTTTCAAAGTAAAATTATTCACCTAGAAAAGATCTAAGAGTTTTCTTCAGATCATTTTTTAACAGAATTAAATTTATATTATTCATTTTCTTCTTTCCTATAGCATTTCGTATCACAAACTGAGGAATTTTCAAAATATTGTTGGCACCCTGAGAAACGTTTTTAGGGGAAGATGCAATTGAGATAATGGATTTATTGTACCTAGGCACTATTAAGAAAGCTTACACGGAAAAAATTAGTGGTTGAAATTTTTAATGACTGAGTCAACCACTCTAGTATAGGGCCAAACGTATGTCATAAATTTAAAGTATTGTCGTTAGAAACTTTGATTGATACATATTTAAAAAATAGCAAGAATCGTAGAAAGCACAAAAGACATTCAATGAAAATGTAAAGACCAGAGGAATAGAATTCTTGAAACACACATACTCTAATGCTCCGAAGCCAGTCAATGAAATTTTCGATGACTCAAAACGAGCTTTTAGATTTAGAAGACAGTGTTGCCAAATAAAAAAAAAATTATTTCGAGGTTTTATTTCATGATGTTATAGTTACCCACATAGGCTTATGCTTGAGTTATATTAATTTTATCCTAGAGATAAGGTATGGAAGGATGTTAGTTTTAAGGCTTAGTTTAAGGAAAATTGTGTAAAAAGGAAAGTGTAAAAAAGGCAATTTTTTAAGGGCAACAGGCTGAAGAATAAACGTTTATACACACATACTAACAAACTGAAGTCTGGCTAAGAAATGTTATACAGGTTTTGTTCATCATTTTTCCTGCAGAATCTATTGGTATAGTCAGTATTTCAAAATAATGAATTTCATTATAAATTGTTTAAATAATTTTTTAAACAATTGCAAATGACATAAGAAAAAATAATTTTATTTCATTTTTCCATTTTGCTATGGATGGAATAGTTAGTTTGATGCTATCTCCCTCAGTTTTTGCCCGGGCCTCAATGGGTTATTAGTCTTCGACTATCGAATTACTAAATATTTCAACTTTTTTTTCTACTTTTTCGAAGGTCAAACCACAATTTTTTTCGCTCAGCTGAAACGATTCGAATAATTTTATCATTTTCACTCCGTTGTGCTATTCGAGCAAGAGATTATTTTTAACATGGTCATGAAATAATTCGCGCAAATGTCATTTTTAAGGTAAAATTGAAAAGCTTGAAAAAAAGGAGTTTTTACAATGACATTTGAGGAAATATACTCCTGGTCGATCTACATTTTATCGCTTCTTTCACACCGTGTTTATTTGCAGTTGAATCAACGTAATTTGATATATTTCTGTGAGGATATCCGAAACAAAACTGAAACCTATTTTTAAGTTAAAAAAAACTTTCATTTAGTGCCTAAATTTTTAACTTTATGAAAAAGAAATTTTTTATTTTTAGAATATAGTTCATTTGTTTTTTCATTATAAAATTCAAATTATGCTGTTTATTAATGTGATATATAGAACTTTGAATTTACAGTTGATCTTCAAGTCTTTGGATGAATAATTTATTAACATTATCACTATTCATATTTTGGTATATGAAATTCAAGGAAAAATATAGGTATTGATACCCATATGAAATATTATTATTATTATTATATCATGAAGCCGTTTCCCTTTCGGGGTAGGCGTGAATTGCTCGGTGGTAAAGTAGTGTGCCACAAAACTCACTATTCCGCGAAATATTTTCGTCGTGTTTTGATTCTATAATATTGATTTTTAGTTGGCAAATTTTCGTACCCCAATAAAAACACAAACGCCGACAAAGACTAACGGACCGCGACTTTTTCAACTGCGCAATAAGTCGAGACGGCCTGAACCGTTTTACACGAATGACTAGTCGTGCATTCAACCCTTCCGAGGCGCGAGTCGCAACCATCTCTCTCCCTACGTGCTGAGAAACTGTGTCGGCCAGTAGATCTAGGAATGTCGGGTGTATTTATTTGTGTTATTATTGATAAAATTTATTATTTATTTCAAATCACCCGTGCTTTTTGGCTGAAAAAGTAGCGACCGGCGACGCATCGATACAAGAACGGGGCAGCCAACGAGCGTCGCCGATAAAAATAAGCTGCCCACTCGCAGTAAGGGTGGGGGCCCCACCAGCATTGAAATTAACGAATCCCTACGTTTCAAGGACGCTGTAATTTTGGAGACTTTACTGTACTTGGTTTCGACATAAAATTATCCACACGTGGGGCATAATTTCTCAAGTGTACCCACCTCCAAAATGAAAGTTGTCCGATCGGGCTAAAAATTCGCCTAATTGTAGTTCTATTATATAGTACTTCTCACACCGAAAATTAATTCATTTTGACAATTATTTATCATAGCAATTTTCAAAAAAAGTCAAAATTCGACCCTAATTTTCGAAAATCAAAAATAAATTTGACTTTTTTTCAAATTTCGACACTTTTTTTTTCTTCAAAATAGTTTCAAAAGAAAGCTGAGATTTTTTCCTATGAGGCGCTGAATTTTCAGAGTGTTGAATTAATATGTCTTCGAGTAATAGAAAGATACGTTAACAAGATGCCACGATAGGGCGCATGGCGCGCGATCTCCCCTAGTGTGCTCACGCTGAGGATCTTTGTAAAACGTTTTAGTGCCAGTTTTTTAAGTGAAGTAATATTATATGGTAATATTATGTGTTTTTCTGTTCAATTTTTTGGCGATAGTTTCAACAGTTGTTTTCTTTGCAGGCCTCTTTTGCGGTTTCTGTTTTTTGCCGATAGTTTCGCACCTCCGAGAGCACCTATCACAAGGACAATTACTCGTACCGAATATTTTGGATACAGTCGTTGCAGTTCCCTTTTACGGTCTTGATACCTTTCCTCCTTTTCTTTCTTCCTTTTGGCAGTGATTTTGTATTCGGAAGGAGCCGAGAATTCGATCACGAATATAGTTCGTTTCTCGAAGTCTTGAAGAACAGTGTCAGGTCTCGAGTATGCAACGGAGACTGCTGTCCGAGAATCGTAGTTCCAGAATATTTGGCACTTCTCGTTTTGGACAATTGACTCTATCTCCCTTGGAGCGTTCGGTAGATCAGGGTCGCGACCAACACCGTAAGAGCATTGTGCCTGTAGATATACGTCGTTCCTGCGTGGGTGGAACACCCCGATAGTATGTGTTCTAGGCACTCAACGTCTGTATGACACGATCTGCACTTTTCGCTTGGAACTTCTTGACATAAAATGCGGTCACGGTATGCTGAGGTGGAAAGGACACCGTCCTGGCATGTGAAAATAAAACCCTCTGTACCTGAATTAAGCCCTGATGATCTGAGGAGAGCGAAAGTTTGCTCCTTCGACAAAGATTCTGCTTTCTTCACTTCGGATTTCAGAAGTGAAGCATCTAGATGGAGTAATTCACTTTCCTCACTTCTGACGTTAAAATTCAGGCCGATGGTCTCAGCTGCCTGATCCGCGGCATTGTAAAGGAACGCTTCTTTGCCAACCATCTCATGATTTCTGACCATTTTTAGGAGAGGATCTTTTCCATTTGCAACGATGTAAGCTGTACTTGAAACAATCCGGTTATGAAGACACTGGAGATTCAGAAGTCCGCGTCCGCCTAGACGGCGTGAAATGTATAATCGCGGAACAGACGAATTGATATGCAAGCTTTCATGCATATGTATGGTCTTACGTGTGGTGACATCAATGGCCTCAAGTTCTTTCTTTGTCCATTGAACCACCCCAAACGAGTAGAGTAGAACCGGGAGGGCAAGCATGTTAGTCGCAGATACCTTGTTCAACGCCGACAGATTGGATGACCAAATCTGTCGAAGAAGATGCCTGTGCCAGCGTGGCTGCCAAGGCTGCAGTATTGGAACATAGGACAATCACTATACCATCTGAGCCACGATGACTCCCTAATCAGTCAATTTGTTTCATGGATGAATTCAGTCATTTTAAATGATACAATCTGTTGAATTCTCAAACAAAAAAAAAGAGAAATTATCAATCGAAAATGGAATAGGTGAATTTATTTGTAACTAAAGTGATGAATGTTCAACCAAAAAAAATTAATTTCTAAGAAAGTAGTTCAACTTTCAACCAAGTAGTAATATTTTCAATAAAAAAGATGAATTTTCAAGAAAAAATGTAATAGAGGATATTTCAAGCAAAGCAAATTTAATTCAAAGTAAAAAACGGTTAAATTCAATAAAAAAATCAGTCATATTGAATAAATTTCAAGAATTGAATCCTTCATTTTGAATGATATAACCAGTAGCTTTCATTAATTATAAATCAGTTATTTTTAATTCTCTAAGACTCTAAGTCGTAACTTTCAATGTGTAAATTGCTCATTGATGGTTAATTTGAATCATTTATTAGTGTTGGAATTTAATGAAGAATTGTAATTAAGAAATAATTTTACTATTTTATTATAGCAAAAAATTAAGTAATTTCAAGTGACTATTTGATTTATTCGGTAATATTCACTCATTCATCTGTTAAAACGACTGTTTTGTCAGTAGAAATTTCTGATTTTTCAGTCAAAGCACTCTCTAAATATAATTCAGTGAAAAATTCACTGATGGAAATAGTAGTTGGACATTTCACTGATTAATCAGTGATTCCGGACTTTTCACTAATCAATTCAGTAACATCAGAGTAAAACATGCGAGACATAATCTCTAAGTTTTAAAGTAAAGCGTTGTTGTTAATCTTTTACTTAAGTCTTGAAAGTAAAGAAATATGTGATGTTTTTTGTCATTTAGAAGCATCAAATCTTTTCACATTTTTTAATATTTGATTACATTTATGGGTTTTAAGTTTTTACTATGATTATTTCATTATTATTATTATTATTATTATTATATCATTAAGCCGTTTCCCTTTCGGGGTAGGCGTGAATTGCTCGGTTATTTGACCTTTAATTTTAAAAGGTCTGGGCGCAAATGTGGGGGGAATGCAAAGACCGAGCGCGTAGCGCGAGATAAACACATCATCGAGCGTGAAGCGCGAGAACCAACTGTCGCGCGCCCTAGGCGCGCTCAAACTTGCGAGCGAGCCGCGCGGTAAGCGCGCGATGAGAATCGCGATGAGAAGGTTTGGTGATCAAAATTGGAAAAGTTATTGATTTTTCAAAATCGAGGTCCCAACTTCATAGTGGCAGAGCACTTCGTATTATTTTCAAAAAATTGTTTTTGGTATTGTTTGGTAGTCAACTCTGAACGTTTGGTGGTCAAAATTAAAAAAGTTATCGAGTTTTCAAAGTTGGTGCATCAACTTCCGTTAGCACCCCACTTTAATTTTTTGTTTAAAAATCTTTATGGTGCCGTTTGGTAGTCGAAATTATTAGAATATATCGGATCTTTCATAAAATACATGTGACTAGGGTTCTAAAGTTTCATGAAACTTTGGAATATAGATGAGCAGTGACCGTAAATTACTAAATTGACCAAATTTACCGTAAATCCGGTAAATCGTAGTTTTCAAACAAAATATAAACAATTGTGTCATTATTTATGTCTAAAATTAGCTATTATTAAATGCACGAGTCCATTTTGCGAAGAAAATCCTACTAAAATTATTGGATGAAGGAAAAATTGACGAAGTGTCAGAAAAATTTAGTTTCCTAGAGTTATAAATGAATACATTTATTGTTTACAGCGACCCACAACAGAACGAGATTTCGCTCTCCTAACAAATTCCGATTTTGTTGGTTATTTACATCTATACTGCAACCCTTCATATTATATTTTATTTTTGCTGTGTCTTTTCATTACTTCAAATTGAATTTATTTTATTAAATTATTTCATGAAAAATACGGACATGATTGTTAAAAACATTACTTTATTCTTAATCATATTTTTTTTTTAAATTTATAGTCGCGCTGTTAATGTAAGTACATATACATTATTATTATATCATTAAGCCGTTTCCCTTTCGGGGTAGGCGTGAATTGCTCGGTTGGATAGTAGTAATGTGTGGAAACCTTCTAATAGCCGCCGAAAGCGAATCGTGAAGTCGGGGTCGGGCCTCGGGCGAGCTCGGCTTCGTGCTCGTGCACTTTCGGCTTTACACGAGGCTGACCGACTCACCGACGCTACGGTTGCATGTATTCTCTCAGATGGGAAAGTGGTGGGGGCCGAAAACTCCCACGTTCTGGAGACACTGTATTAGGGTGGTCCTAACAAATTATTTTTCTGATTTTTTAAAGTTTCGCGCCCTTATTTTGTGTCTTTTGGTAAAAAAAAATTTTCCTAATTATTTGAGATTTAAAAAAAAGGTTTAAAGGTAGTGCACGACCTTTGAGGTACCCCAAAGTGTTCAAAATTTAGTAAGTCCTTGCATATTTAATAGAATCGTAAAAACTTTACAACGATGATGTAAAACTATCACGTGAGCAGTACGAAACCTGCAAATTTTATTGTTGAATTAAACTTACCCCTAAGTTTGCCAAAGCTCATCCCTCATGGCACATAAATGTACACAGAAAAAACTAAGTGAGATCTTTACCCGGATTTTGGGGTAAAGATTACCTGCAACAAAAATTAACCCATGTGGGTAAACTTTGCCCGCAAATCTCGGGTATTCTTCTGCGTTTACCTAAGTTTGGACAGTAATTCTCAACGTTTACCTCTAAGGCCTTGTAAACTTCATATTGTCTGCTTGCAACCAGCAACACGTCGCATTTTTACATCCAAACAGCGTCACTCAAAATAAAATTACCGAGTAATTTCTTTCGTTGTTCGTTTGCAAATCTATAATAGTTTGCTCGGACGAGCAATTTCACCACCAATTTTGCAAATACAGCTGTTTTTCCCAGCAAATTTTACAACTCTTAAACATCGCCACGGACTTTAAAGATAAATAGTAGTCTTTCGGATATGACAATGTAAAGTTTACGACGGAAAATTTCCAATAGAAAGTTCTGAGCAGGGATGGGAAAGTGTAATACCTGATATAAATTACATGGTCACTTACTTTGATTTTACTGCGTATTTTACGTACAAGAATTTAAAATAGTACAGAGTGGAATTAAAATTCTCTCCCTCTCTAGTTCACAATAAACTTGTAGAATTAACGCATGAATCATAGTAAAACGTTTACAAACTAACTTGCAATTTTCAACCACTCTTTTTACAGTGTAAGCAAGAACGGGACGCGAGACAACATCGTTGAACACTGTTCCTTGGAGTCAGGTCTCTATCCGCGGACGACCTTACGCGGCAGACGGGACAGTTGGAGATGAAGTTTTCATCTCTCGATGCTTCTTTAGAGCTAGCAATCTTTGTATAATGTTATGAGGAACAGTGTTGACGGACCAGATGAAGTGATCCGAGAGGAACAGCCCTTTACATGCGGTTCGCGATGGGATGAGCCTGACGCTGGCAAGCCGAGATTTTGTTGAGTAGGCTAAGAAATGATGGTTTCATACCTCCAAGACAGCCGATTATGAGAACTACAAGATAGACTTTGTAGCCTTGGTACAGCCTGCTCCGCTCGAAAAGAAGTGCTTGATATTTCGCCCGTTTTTCTTCCTCCTTTGCCGTGATATTGCCATCGGCTAGTGCCAAAAATTCAATCACGTGAATGATCTTGGTTTTCAGATCTTGGAGGACAATGTCTTCGTAGTACTGATACGTTGAGTGGTGGAGAATGAGAAACTCCAGTAGATATTACACTGATCATTCTCCACAACGGACTCGAACTCCCCCTGGGCGTATGGCAAGACGGGCAATATATCAATACCATACAAGTGCCTAAGGTAGTAATATAATACTTTTAGAGTCGCATTGTGTCTCTTTATGTACCAGTAACGTGCATACTTTGAGCATCCACTGAGAACATGTCTAAGTGTTTCTGGCTCTTGCTTGCACGCTCGGCAGTTAGTATCGCCTACAGGTATATTCATTATGCGTTTGCGGCAAACTAAGGTGTCCATAACGTCGTCTTGATAGGAAAAAAGAAATCCATCAGTCTCCGAACTCAATCCAGCATACTTGAGAAACATGTTGAACAGACCTATCGAGTGCTCTCCTCTACGTATGAAGCCGTAGAATTTACCATGAAGGGGCTTGTCAGCATGTTCTTTTAGTAGAAGCGTATGTTCTGCTTCCTGTACACGAAATAAATACATACTTATATGTAATATTTTAGGATCGAGGCAGTATTTAATACCATAATTCAGGTCCCTACGATTCGGTACGTTGAAACCAGTTGAGACTCTGAGGTTAGAAAATGTTAGAAAACGTGTTTTGTTTATCTTTTCAAATTGAAATCCTGCACTACTCGACACATACGTCACTACATTCAGTGGTCAGTTTGAGAAACTTTCTGGCTTACATTAGGGAACTTCCCCCACCACGAGAGCCCCCGGACCTGTGTATACGATCGCAGTTTTATGTAAAATTTGACTTAGTCGGTTTTCATCAAATCTCCACGTTTTGATACCCTCTGAACTAGAAAAAACTATTTTTACCAAGGTGTCTGTCGGTAGTCTGTCTGTAGACACGATAACTTTCGAAAAAAATGATGAGATTGGATTGAGCTTTGACACATTTTTTTAAGCCCCTAAAGAAAAAGACAAGTTCGTTAGCCAGCTATTTTTGATAAAAATTCAAAAAGTTAGAGCATTTTCAAAATTTTTTAAACCATTTTTTTTCAAAATTCTATATACGGCAATTCGTAGTAATCGAAAATCTGAACAATTTATCACGATATGAAAGAAATTCACGAGAAGAAAAACGTTACATTTTTACATTTTGAATGCTCTACAAGATTATCATAAAAACTTTTTGAATTTTATTGAAAGATCGAAAATTCAAATTTTGACCCCATAAAACATAATAAAAAAAATCTGCCCGCCGTGCGGGCATATTCTCATCGCGCGCGGCTGGCAAGTTTGAGCGCGCCTAGGGCGCGCGACTGTTGGTTCTCGCGCTTCGCGCTCGATAGAATATTTATCTCGCGCTTCGCTCTGGATGATGTATTTATCTCGCGCTACGCGCTAGGTCTTTGTATTTCCCCCACATTTGCGCTCACACCTTTTAAAATTAAAGGTCAAATCATCGACAACTGTAATTTGGTGATTGTGACTTCTTTTTGTTAAAGCTCCTTTGGATTTAACGAACACATTCTCATCACGTATCTCGTGCTTCGCACTCGATTTTGTCAAAAATCTGAACTTTTCTACATTATTCTTCGATGATTTGCGATCCTAAAACACCTTCCTGTTGTTTAGGATCGTGCAAATCTTGCCCAGATGTGAAATCTTTCATGGAAAAAGTCCAAAAGCTTTTTGAAAGCAGCTTCATTCAAAGAGTCACCTAGAATTGGTGGACTTCGACAGACCGTGCCTCTTTAGAGACTTTGAGTGACACAGCTGAGGATTATTATGAGAAACTCACTAAACATTTAACTGATCTTCTGAAACACGACTTTATAGCGAAAAGTCAAAGCCAATTTCTTAGGGACTCTAAGGAATCTCTTGGAGAGGGAGTACTTATAGTACTTTTTGATTTTTCTCAGAATCACGAAACTATTATTCAAAATGCTGTAGTATTATTATTATTAGTATTATTCCCGCTGTAGTTTATTTTAAGAAAGATGGCAAAGTCATGTGCAAAAATTATGCGATCACTTCAGAAGATCTTGAGCATAATACTAGTGCAGTTCATCTGTTTATGGAAAAAATTATAGCTGAGTTGAACAAAAATACGTTGTCAAAAAAATCATGTATTTCGCTGATGGTGCAGCTTCCCAATATAAAAAAAAAATCTGTCCGCTGCGCGGGCACATTCTCATCACATGCTTCGCGCTCAAAGATGTGTTTACCTAGCACTACGGGCTCGGTCTTTGTATTTCCCTCACATTTGCGCCCAGACCTTTTAAAATTAAAGGTGAAATCATCGACTGTGACGATTGTGACTTCTCTTTTGTTAAAGCTCCTTTGGCTTAAAGAAGAAAATAATGTACAAATGTTCTTTTTCATGATTACTTCAATATTTACTCCTTATTTTACACTAATTTTTATCCTCAGCTACTCTGGAAAATATATCATTTCAATAATTTTATATTATCACAATTCATAATATGCATTGGTATTGAAACATGCGTATTTTCATTGTCTTATTTTTATAATTATAAAAAATTGTGCATCCTATACAAAAAATATGCCCGCTGCGTGAGCACTTTCTCATTGCGCGCTACGCGCGCGGCTCGCTTCGCTCGCAAGTTTGAACGCGCCTAGGGCGCGCGACTGTTGGTTCTTGTTGAGAAAGTCAGGCATAACAACCAAAGATATAATATCTTTATTAACAACTTACATTGAAAGTAATACTAAAAATAAATAAATCGAAATAATTACCGGCGATCGATAAAATGAGAAACCTACTTTTTTATTTCAGTTGATTTTAATTTTAATATAGAAGTCACCCTATGACTTAGAAAGTAATGACCAGGGGGGTGCTTTCACTGTACTGCCCAATTAAAAAATGTGTCATGAGAGTTAAAAACGGCCGTGCGCGGCGCTAGTAGTAACTTGTTCTATAAAACCATGCAATACCATAGGAAAAATGCATAAAAGTTACAAAATTAATATGAAAAACAATTTTAAATAATTTTTTCTTGATTGTGTAGTCAGATAGTAAATGAGACTTATGTACTTACTTATTATTTTGTTTAATACAGAAAAAAGCGGCATAATTGACATAATGAGAAATAAAATTGCATGGATATTCGGGTCAACTTATAAAAAATAATGAAAAAATAAATAACGAATACACAAATTAATGAAAAACATTGTCGAAAATATAAATGACCTAATTATAAAATCTCAAAAATTTCAAATAACTACAAGATTTTTAATTGACAACAAATAAAATACCGAATTTAAAAATATCCGAAAATAAAATAGACCGACTTCAAGACTGAATTATAAAATCGCCGAATTATACAATTACCAAATTATGAAAATTAAATTTAAAAATTATGAAATTATAAATAAAACCAAAATTTTAATTTACACTTGATTTCATTTATAATTCGGCAATTTTATAATTTGGTCAATTTTATAATTTGCTAATTTATATTTTCAGTATTTTTTTCGTTAATTTGTGGTTTCGATATTTATTTTTTCGTTATTTTGTATTAGTCCCGGATATTCAAACGCTTTTAAATATAGTGATGAACTAATTTTTTTGTATATTGCTGTTTTACAATATAATGCGACTATATAATAAATATAATTATCATATCTATATACCACAAACAAGTAATAGAATACATCATAAAATATTATTTTCTATTACAAATAAGGATCTCTGAAATGTGATATTTTAAGATGGAGGTAAATAGACCTCGGATTCGTATTCAGCGCGTCAAAATACATAAGGATAAAGTGGTCTTGTCAAATAGTTTTAGAATTTGGACAAATGTTTTGCATTAAAGAATGTTGAAAAAATATCTGCGATTTTTGTCAGATTTTTCATGACGTCGCCCTCTCTCTGGGAACAGGTCAAAGTGGACGCTGGAAAACGGAGACCGAAAAACCCTATTTTTTGGGCTGTTTCGCCCTCTAACTATTGACAGATATTTTGTAGGATAAAAGTGATCATATCGTCGAATTCGGAAGACCTTAAACTTTACCTTACGTAAATATAAATAAGTGCTGAAAAATATTAAAATTATTTAAAAATTTTAATTTAAATCGGAAGTGCGAGTCCTTAATTTTGTTAGATTATTATGTAATAATAGTCATAATGATTTCAAATATTATAAAAGTTTTATGACATCCCTTTTTAAATCTTCAAAAGCCGTAAATCAACAAATTTAACTCCTTTTCCTTCCTCTTTTTATCTTCTCATGTCACTCTCTGCAATGAGCCGGTCACACTGATCACATTCAATTATTTCAACTGAATTAGTTTAATATCAAATAACTTTGAATTGAAAGCGTATATCGAAACATTGAAAATGGTCTGAAAATTATTATATTTTATTGTTAGTATTACTACAAATGAATGAATTAATCAATTAAATGTGATGATTGTCTTGATGTACCCTCATTATATACTTATACCGTTTGGCTGTGACGTCAGGGCCGGACAGGAGAAACACCCAAAAAAAGGGTAAACTTGACGTGAACTTCCGACTATATACCATATAGCCCTTATGGAAAATGTGACTTCCATTGTTTTTGGACAGTAAACCAGCAGGCTGCAGCAACGTAACTTTGGCGTCAGGCGCGACGTAACTTTGAGTTTCGGCGGTGTAACTGTTAATCAGATAGATTTACTCAAATGTTTTTTTTTTTTAAATTTAAATAATAAATTTACTCGTGTGCAAAACTACGAAACTTGCCGACGTTTCGTGAACATTGCAGTTCACTTCTTCAGGGTTGACCTGAAACTGATGGTCGGCAAACTTTTTGCTCACTTTTCAGGTATGGTCAGGTTCGTCCCGGAATAATTTTTTCTACTACTTTTCGGTGTGTTCATGAACCTCAGTGTGAGTGAGTTTGCTCCAGCAAGGGTCTTTTGTCCACAGACAGGTAAATGTAAGGAAATTTAAAAACTTTTAATTTTTCAATTAGCGATTTGAAAATAGCATAATCAGCATCTACGAATTTTTCCGATCTCAATGATATATAACTTGCATAGAAAAGTTGAAAATTTGAAGGAGTTTAATATCAAGAAACTTTGGCGCAAAAATGATAGGCATCTGCCTTTGAAGCTTAACAACTCAGCAAAAGAAAAAAAAAAAAAAATGGTAGAGTAATAAGTTAATAGTAATTTAAAAGCTGAAAGTGTTCCACGTAGATGAGCTTGAAGACGTAAATGTAAAAAAAATGTTGTGCTTTGCAGACTGGGCAATGGGAAAAATTTGAAAAAAGTCATTAATATGAGAAAAACATCTGTAAACAAATTTCAGTTGACCAATTTAAGAAATAATAAAAATTGTCGCTTAAAATTACAAAAATGTACAACTATACTATCTTAAGTTCTAATGAAGATATTAAAGCGATTCAAACTTCAAACTGTAAAGGATTGGCTCTATAATTATTTACAATATCCCAGAAGGATGTGATTGTTTTATTTTTGGTGAAAATCGCGATATTTTTAGACATTTTTTTGTTGGAAAGCAAGTGTCAGAAAGCAGTGGGGGTGCCTTTTTTACTGCCGACCGCTGATGCCTTTCTTTGACCCGTGCTTCCGAATTGTTGCCCAGGCTTCTTCTGATCGACAGCAAAAAAAATGCACCCCCGCTGGTTACTAACACTTACTTTCCAACAAAAAAATGTCCGAAGATATCGCGATTTTCACCAAAAATAAAACAATCTCATCCATCCGGGTGATTGTAAATAATTACACAGCCTATCCGTTATAGTTTAGAGTTTGAATCGCTTTAATATCTTCATCAGAACTGAAGATAGTATAGTTGTACATTTTTGTAATTTTAAGCAACAATTTTTATTATTTCTCAAAAATTCTTATGAATTCTTTGAAATATTTGTGATATCTTTCTGAAATCTTCTGTGTGCTTTTGAAATCACTGGAATATGTGAAATATTTTTGAAATCTTATAAAAAATTTTGAAATCGATAACAATCTTCAAAATCTAGTGCACTGCACGCTTGTTAAAATCTTAAAAATTCTTGAAATCTTTTGAAATACTTATGAATTCTTTGTGAAATCTTTTGAAATCTTCTAATAAAAATTGAAATCATTTAAACTTTTTGAAATGTTTTGAAATCTTTTAAACCTACTATACTGCACCCTTGTTCAAATCTTTGAAATTCTTGAAATATTTTGAAATCCATATGAATTCTTTGAAATATTTGTGAAATCTTCTGCCTTGGTTTGAAATCATTGAAGTATTTAAAATCTTTGTGAAATATTTTGAAATGTTCTAGAAAAATTGTGAATCGTGTAAAATCTTTGAAATATTTGAAATCTGGTGTATTTCACCCTTGTTGAAACCTTGAAAATTCTGGAAATATTTTGAAACCCTTATGACTTCTTTGAAATATTTTTGAAATCTTGTGTATTTTTTTAAATCACTGGAATATTTGAAATCTTCTTAAAAAATTTGAAATCGTTTAAAATATTTGAAATGTTTGAAATCTGTTATACTGCACTCTTGAAATCTGTGGAATTCTTGAAACCTTTGAAATCTTTCTTGAACCATTGTTTGTGAAATGTTTTGTATTCGTCGAAATCATAGAATTATTTGAAATATTTTTGAAATCTTTTATAATCTTCTAAAATATTTTCAAAGATTTTGAAATCGTTTCACATCTTTGAAATGTTTTGAAAGCTTTGAAATCTAGCGCACTGTACCCTTTTTTAAAATATTTGAAATCCTTCAAATATTTTTAAAGTTTTAAAATCTTTGTGAAATTGTTGTGAAATATTTGAAATCTGGTGTGCGCGACTTTTTTAAATCTTTGAAATCCGTGAAATCTTTGTGAAATATTAAAAATCCTTTCGAATATTTTAAAATCTAATTTTGAAACTGAATTAACATCGAAATATTGAAGTCTGTTCATTGCAATGTAATGGTAACGCCTCGAGGACGTCATAGCGTCTACTCCATCGTAGTGAAACGAAATCATTTCGATGAGATCAGTTGGAAGGACGTGACCGTGGGTTTAGCTAATCTCCACCGAGCACTAAAACGTGACAATCGGAAAACCTGTCGAATGGCAAGTTCTAGTGATTTGTTAGGAACATTATTCCAAAACAAATTGGAAGTATTGCTGAACGACATATTCCGGGGTGGTGAAATTAAATTCACTCTATGTCATGGAAAACTGGAAGTAACCCCAGAGGACATGCGTAGTAAAATACTTGCTGGATACCACGACAGTCTTATGGGTGGGCATAAAGGAGTCACGAAGACATATAGACGAATTAGGGAACGTTTCACTCGGCCGGACATGCGCGATGATATCGACGAGTACATCCGAGGATGTAAAAGCTGTTTAGAAAATAAACTTTTCCGGACAAAAACACGGGAACCAATGGTTATAACAGACACCCCATTAGGAGTTTTTGATAAAGTATCACTGGATACCGTGGGCAAGCTTTCAACCACTCCAAGTGGAAATCGGCACATATCAACTATGCAGGACAATTTCAGTAAATTCTATCTTGCAGTGCCTATAACACATTTTAAAACAACAACCATTGCCCACGCAGTGGCAACACACCTTATTTCTCACTTCGGGGCCCCGCGCTGCGTTCTGACTGATCGAGGTGGTAGTTTCATCAGTAACTTGATGCGGAATCTTGAAACGATTTTTGGTGTCAAACAACTAACAACTTCGGGTTACCGTCCGCAAACAAACGGGCCGTTGGAACGCAGCCACGTAGTTTTAACAGACTATATAATAAATTACGCCACTGATTACGATAACTGGGGCCGATTACTGCCCTTTGCTATGTTTGCCTACAACACCTCGGTGCATGAAGCAACAAACTTTACACCCTACGAATTGACTTATGGGCGAATCGCGCGTTTGCCGAGCGCTTTTCCATCTGACGAGCGTCTCGAAACCTACGGGTCCTATTTAAAAAATTTGATCAATAAATTAAATGAGATACGAAAAGTCGCCGCGAGAAATATAGAACATTCTTCTTCTCTCATGAAAATCGGCCAAATGTGAGTTGATTCATTTTGCCGTACAACCCTTGAAATAGTTATTTAGGATTTCATTTTATTGAAAGGAATACATTGATAGTTTTTTTTTAAATTTGTTTGTTTCTTGGAATTTTGTAAATGCTATGACTCCAGTAATTTTTGTTTAATAAAAAAATTAATTAATTATTTAATTAGTTACAAATTTAACCTCATGAATTATCATTAATATTATGAACTACAATTATATTGCAATATTTTTACATTCTTATCCAGAGAAGGTATTATATTTGTGTAAAATTTGACTCCCCTGTTTTTTGCCAAAGGTCCACGTTTTGGGACCCCCTGATACCAAAAAACAGGTTTTTTCGAATGTGTCTGTCTGCCTGTATGAACTTATGTATGTATGTATGCATGTATGTATGTATGCATGTATGTATGTCTGTCTGTGAGCACGATGACTTTCGAAATAATTGACCTATTGGATTGGCCTTTAGTATACTCTTTAAGTCTCGTAAACGAAAGGTCAAGTTTGTTAGCCAGCCATTTTGGATGAAAATTCAAAAAGTGAGCGCATTTTGAAGATTTTTGAGACCATTTTTTTCACAATTTGAAAATTATATGTGCGCCTGTTCATAGTACTTAAAAATTCAAACAATTTATTTCTATGACATTTTTTGATAAATTAAGAATTTTCAGACTTACAGCATTTTTAAAATCCAAAAGAGGAAACGAAAATTAACATTTTCAGCCAATCAATGCAAGAAACGGAAAAAAGTCAGCGCAAAAAAAATTTTTCTTTTTGCACGCCCTACAGGATTATCATAACGACTATTTTTCTTGAAAAATCGAAAATTCTCATTTTTATTGCACAAAAAATAATGAAAAATCAAAAATTTCATTTCGCGGTCAAACTATGCAAGATACGGCAAATGATGATTGAAAATGATGATTAAAAAAAACAGAAAAAAAAAGTGTTTTTGGTTCCATGTCCAGGGGTAGGCCGGGAATTGACAGATAGGAACATATGAACTCCTATCTAATATAACTCTGCTGAATTTAATGCGCAAAATAATTCGTGAAAAACATTCTTCTAGAACATTCTTGATGACGGCATCAAATTAAACTGCACAAGTTTTTTGGTAAACAAGTTCAAGGTTATTTTTCATGTCGTATCCTTTTTGCATTGTAAAAAATTATATATCAAACGTGTTGATTATAATGTAGAATCTTCTAGAACTTAAGGATAAAGATGAAGATAAACACATTTAAATTAAAAAATATTGAAACCAATCGAATAATATAGGTAAGAGATTATCTAAAAGCATAAAGCATTTCTTATGGTAGGTTATGTGCTCAGGATTCTTATCGCTTTATTCTGGCGTCGAGTAGCGAGCGAGCGAGGACTCGAGATAAAATCCAGATGTGTTAAAAAGTTTTGATTTTAGAAAACATTTGGTGCACTGACTTCTAAATCTGCATACATTTCATTAGACTCTGCTTTCGTTCTCTAGAGATCACTATGAAGGGCGGAAAAACTATAGGGGGTAAGTGTCATTTCCGAAATTTTACAGGGCGACGAAAAAACGTTCGCAATACGTTGTATGTAGTACCAAAGAGTGCGTGATTTTTTTTGCGTAAATCTAGTGTAGATCTATGTCCTTTGTGAATTTTATCCCGTTACATGAAAAAATCAAGGCGCCACGAATTTTCAAAGTCTAGGACGGGGGTAACTACAGGGCAGCGGAAGAACTAAAGGGGTTAACTCCATTGTTTTCTTTTCTTTTTCTCGTGCAGTGTGTTTGTTTCGTCATGAACGACCGTACGCGTTTCTGAGATGTGAAAAAAAAGGAAAAAAAAATTTTAAATACCAAAATGTACAAAAGATGTGCTGTTGATCAGCTGTTTTCGACTAATACCACGTTAACGAACGATGAAGAAGACGAAAACTCTCCGCCACGATAACCTACCGACGCTTTTTGTACCATGTAACACCAACAGATAGAACCTCAGTCCCATAGATTTCGAGTGTACCGCCCCCCCCCCCCATTCCGTTATAAAACGCGAAATTTCCATCAGACCACCCCCATGAGGAGTTACCTCCAATAGAATTTCCGCTACCGTGGAGCTAGAGAGAAAAATAGTGTTAGAGTGTTAGAGGCTTAGTGTGTTCGAGGGTTTAAGTGCTGAAGTGTTGAAGTATTAGAAGGTTAGAGTATTAGAGTGTTAGAGTGTTGGAGTGTTTGAGTGTTATAGTGTTAGAGCGTTAGAGTGTTTGGGCGTTTGAGTGTTTGAGTGTTAGAGCGTTAGGGTGTTGGGGTGTTGGAAGTGTCAGAGTGTTAGGGTGTTTGGAATGTTAGAGTGGTAGAGTAATAGAGTGGTAGATTGTCAGTGATAGAGTAATAGAGTGGTAGATTGTTAGTGTTAGAGCGTTTAGGTGTTAGATTGTTAGATTGTTAGAGTGATAGAGTGTTAGATCATTCGAGTTTTCGTGTGTTAGAGTGTTAGAGTGGTAGAGTGTTAGAGTGTCAGAGTAGCTAAATGTCAGAATTTTAGAGTGTTAGTGTTTTGAAGTGTTAGCGTGTTCAAGTGTTAACACGTTAGAGTGTCAAAATGTTAGAGTTTTAGAGTGGAAGAGTGTTAGAGTGTCAGAGTAGCTAAATGGCAGAATGTTAGAGTGTTAGTGTGTTGGAGTGTTAGCGTGTTCAAGTGTTAACACGTTAGAGTGTCAAAGTGTTAGAGTATTACAGTGGCGCAGAGATTGTGAAAGCGAATAAATATCGAATCTTGATTCAAGCATATAAACCCCTGAGTATTTTCCTTTTCCGGTATTAGTGTCAGAGTGTTGGAGTGTTTGAGTGTTGGAGTGTTGGCGTGTTGAAGTGTCAGAGTGTCAGAGTGTCAGAGTGTCAGAGTGTTAGAGTGTTCGTGTCAGAGTGTCGGAGTGTTGGAGTTTTAGAGCTTTAGAGTTTTAGAGCTTTAGAGTTTTAGAGTGTTAGAGTGTTAGAGTGTTAGGTAGTTAGAGGGTTAGATAGTTAGAGTGTTAGGGTGTTAGAGTGTTATAGTGTTAGAGTGTTAGAGTGTTAGAGTGTTAGAGTGTTAGAGTGGCGCAAAGAGATTTTGAGTGCGAATAAATATCGAATCTTGATTCAAACCAATAAACCCCTGAGTATTTTCCTTTTCCGGTGCAAATACCTGGGATAATATTGGTGAAATGTCTACTTTTGACGGTCTATTTCTTTAAAAAATTAGATACACATAATGAAAGTAGAAAATCAGGTTCAGTAACGTTCTACAGAATCTAATGCTGAGCATTTCTAAATATAAGCATTGAAATAAGTCAAGAATTCTCGGAATTGTAATAGTTAAATTCCCGATTCAGCCCACTATGCAGCGGTTCAGTGGTTCAACTGTAGGTAGAAAAGTGGATTTAGTTTTTAGAAAAAGTCAATACTGAATGTAAGAATTTCTGTTTAATTTGTTGCTTAAACGAATGTCTTTATGTTTTCCGGAGACAAATTGGAAAATTTCCATTTTCGTAAAATGTACTTGTCAGAGTATTTTATTTTGAACTGCATATAGCCTTATCTACATGAAAAAAGTGAAATATGTGACCTATTTAAAGCAAAAATCAGCAAAAATTTACTAATATCTAAACCAAAAAGTGACTTATGTGCATTAATAATGTGACTCAACGATTTTTAATTTCTGAAAAAAGATCTTTCTCCTTCGCTCCGGTTGGAATCAAAACTTACGTATTCGAAGGCAGATACTTTTTGCAAGTATACGCTTTTCATAGAAAGGAGTTATGTTTTGAATATAAGTTAAACTAGAAGGAATCTGTATAATCATCGGAGTTGGTAACGATCGATCATATGTAGATAACTTCCACGAACTGTGAAACTTGAAATCAACAATATCGATCTAAGGTAACTCCTTAAATAACAGAAATTCTTAACGTCATTTCAGACTGGATGGAGTTTAAAAATTTAAATATTAAAAATGTTTTATTTCTGGAAAAAGATGTTTCTCCTTCGCTCCGGTGGGAATTGAACCTCACGTCTTCTCATTGCCGGTCGGGTGCTTTGACCACTAAGCTACTAGAAAGATCGGAGGCAGATTCCCACCTGAGCGAAGGAGAAAGATCATTTTGCAGAAATTAAAGATTCTTAATTTATAAATTTTAAAACTCGATCTAGTCTGAAATGACGTTAAGAATTTCTGTTATTTAAGGAGTTACCTTAGATCGATATTGTTGATTTCCAGTTTCCTTTCGTGATTGCGATGCGTGCGTTTGTGTTCGGCTGTGCCAAAATGTTAAGTGCTAAGCTTACTTGTGTGTTTGTTTATCGATACTCTATGTGAGCCTTTTACATATCTGCCACGTCTACCAGAACTTCATAATAAAACGATTGATTTTATTACCAGGATAAATAGTGTAAAGTGTCTTCATTTATTCAAACCTGACCTATTTTTCGCGGCTAGTAGTTTCAACCACTCAACGGCGGGTAACGAATCCCACCTCCGACGTATCAGCGTTTAGTTCCTACAGACATTTAACGATTGTAGCGCTGTGACGTAACAAACTGGTGGCAGCGGTGGAATTTACCTGTGTCGCGAAAAAAAAGAATAGGTCATTAGTTCAGGCTCAAGGATGTAAGCTTAATATGGAGAATAAATCCTGCATATTCAACGGATCTTCATGACTGGATCACCGGACTCGTGAAGAGTTGCGGCTTCGTGGGACCTCCTGAATACTTCGGCGATTCTTCAAGACATCTTCTAGGACTTCAATTGAATCTACGAGCTGGAACCTTCAATATCACCAAGGAAATTTGAAATCAACGTTTTGTGTGGTGATTTCTCTCGTCTTTTGTGTTCTATATTGTAATGTTTAGCGATTTTTAATTGTGATTAGACGAAAGACCGAGCTTAGGCAGCGTGGCGTCACTTTTACCAAAGATATTTTACCTAGATGCGGCAAGGGTCTAGTTGGGCCAAATGCTACAAGGGCAGCGCTACCTTCACTTTTGTGGCCTCGGCTTTATTCGGAACTACTCAGCTAAATTCAGCATTGCTGCTTCGTTTAAAGGGGTCGTTTCCACCACATACCGCAAGGCGACGCGATAAACGTCGAGCTGATATTTAAAATTTTTGCTTTATTATGAATTATTTATGTATATTAAAGGACTAAAACGGACTTTTTTTCTATTTGAAAATATTTATAGTACATATAATTTAATCTTATGATTGAAAAAGAAAAGAATATCCTATAATATAGGACGTAATAAAAAATGAAGAAGTCATTGAATATAATAATGAATTCAGCATTTTATTCATTGAACCTATGTTTTAACCTAGGTCTAAGCATAGGTCTAAACCTAGGACAGACCTGGCTTTTTCTTCAGGCCACGTGGACCAAGTCCCAAAAAAATACCAGGTTTTTTCGGTAAGTGTGTTACACAGAAAAAACTGAGGGTTCTGTAATGTTGCGGTTTCAGTAAACGTTGGTATCATTTAGAACTGAGACTCCAATAGGACTCTTTTTGAGGTTTCCTTTTAGTTCTTTGATATCCGATAGATGGCTATTCACATTTTCAACGGCGGGTGCGCCGAAAAGCGTGGGCTTATTTGAAATAATTAAATGCTATGAATAATCATATAGATAAATAATAACAAATATTTGTTATGCTGTTTAAAACCAAATTAAATTAAATGACGGAAATACATAACTTCCTAAAAAATGTAATATTAACGTAATATTGCAAGTGTATATTACATAATTTTAAATAGTACCGCGCTTTCTTGATACATGCGCAGTCGAAAACGTCGGATTTTCAACATAACCTCAAAAACTGGCATATTTTATGTGCACTACCTTCCTTTCCAGAATGACTCATGTCTATAATTTTATTTTCTTTATTAAATTTTCCCCAGTGCGATATTCTTTAATCCGAATTACAAAGTAAAATGTGCATCATTAACTTGTAAAATTTTCGAAGTGAGTTAAGGCAGAAGTGACAAAAAGGGCTCTATTGGAACCTTTTCAATCTATAATTTGCGTTCATTTAGAAGCCATTTACCATTTTGGGTTCCTTTTCAGCAAGAGAGGCTCCTTTTTGTTGCAGCTCCTTTAGAACCAAAAATTGGTTCTGATAGAAACCCCAGTTTTTTTATGTTATGTGGGTTTATTACTCTTATTATATAAAATTGAAATAAAATAAATATATGTATATATTACAATAAAAAGAAAGTTACGTTAATATTAGGTACATTTTAGAGATGCACGCCGATACGAGAATTTCTACCAAGCCCAATTCAAAATCTAACTAGCTCAATTTCTCATAACCACTAAAATAAGAAAACAAATATAAAATCTTTTTAGACAGAAATGAAATTCATTTTAGTAACAAGTTCAAATAAATCCCAAGAATGATATTATGCATTGAACTATATAGCATGTGACGCAGCGCCACCTGGTGAAATGTATATTGTGCAGAGAGAGCTCACGACGCAAAAACGTTTCTCTTCCTCACGCATCAGCTCGCGTGAAACTCTTTGAAGCTGCCTGACGGCGAGCACCTGTCTGTGAGCAGGAGTAGACGGCCGCCGGTGAACACGAACACGATTGCTCTCATCTGTTCTGCTCTGCTGGCCTAACCGTTTTCTACGCGTTCACGTGGTCCCTAGATAGTAGATAGGGACAAGTAAGTCTTGCGCTAATCTGTGCGATTAGAGAGCTTCGCCGAACGAATTCAGCCTAGCAGAGTTCACGTGGTCCGCTCGAATGCAATAATGCCTACTTTTCGGGCAGCCACGACCATTATTCACTCTCTGTTCGCCACATCTGAACAGGCGAGGAGTGCGTTTGGAACGCATCGAGCGTTCACCCAGCATTTCGTTCCCAATCCCTGAGAAATAGGAAAAATAGTTCATTTTCAATTTATATTTTTTTAATTTGTTCAAAAATATACTGATATTAATGATTTCATAAACAAAGCAAGATATGAAAAGAAGAAGAGGGCATGTTTGTAAATATCCTAATAAAGAAGAATTAATTTTTATTTCTTGACTTTGTAAAGCCTGAATTTTTAAAACGGCTTTCTTTCCAAAATGAATCCTATTTTTGTGCTTGTTCAAATGTGTTCGGTTTTTATTCTTGCATCTAAATTCGATTTTAGTCTCTAAGAAAGTTGTCAGTCACTCAAAAAAGCCTGTTTAAGGTCATATGACGAGTGGGTCACGTGACCGACTTCCTACCTTACTGACACTTTTTTTATTTGTAAACTTATTTTCACACGAATAGCCACATCGAGTTGTAAATTTGGGATAATAAATAAGAAGCACTAAGAAACGCGACTCTGGCCCTAAATTTTTATAATGATGAAAAAAGCAAAAAAATTATATACAAAAAAAAACTTTTTTCATAATTATAAAAATTTAGGACCAGAGCCGCGTTTCTTAGTGCTTCTTATTTATTATCTCGAATGAAGAGGTCATCACCGAAACAAACGCCTATTTTGAGGGCCTTGAGAAAACCTATTATTTGGAAGGAATGAACAAAATTGGAAAAACGCTGGACTAAACGTATCGAGCTAAAAGGAGATTATGTTGAGAAGTAAAACGCTCATTTGCCGAAAAAAAAATCTTCTAGTGGAAAGGTCACTGACTTATCAAACAGCCCTCGTACTAATGCTTAGCGCCGTGTTGGGTCATGCAGGCCGGTTCTAATGTGTGGCGTGTTCTCAAATAAGTCTCGTGTAATCCATGACAGAGATAGCAGTTATTTGATAGTCTGTCGGGTAGGGATTATGTTACGAGAGATTTTCTACTTTGGTTAGAGGGCGTAATTTTGTCTTGCGGCACAAACTCTTTATCAATTTTGACGAATTAGTTACTGTTGGCGCACCCATTTCAAATGATTAAATGTGCAAATAAATTGTTTACAACAAATAATTATAATGTGCATAAGGATATTAAGAATTATTTAAAATGATTATTTGTGATAAAAAAGGTATTCCTTCCTGCGGATTTAAAGTCGATTATTTAATTTAAAGAAGAAAAAATAAATAATTATTTTAACTTCCACTTTATAAGTCTATTTTTTGATCAAACAATTCTTTTCAATTATTTTAAAATTATCATTGGTTATAGACAATTGACTTGCACATTTAATCATTTTCAATAAACCCGTCAATAGTAACCAATCCAGTTGCTAACATGACGCATGCGCAGTGTGGAAATATACGAGAAATATCGCTTTATAAGGAAACTATCATATGCTGGTAAAGTATAAATATTTAGATATACATACAATTTCATTGGCGCTCGTTTTTACAAGGAGGCTTTTCAGTGAGCGTTCATTTATATTTCAAAATGTTCGAAAATTTTAAAGACTTGAGTACAATTTTTTTTGTAATGCAAGCCTTTGAAATTTCGGAAAGATTTTAGTGTTGCGATTTTTTATAATAAATCTGTTAATTAATATAAATTTTGATGTTAAAACGATTACTTCGGACAAATAAAATTTGAGAAACAAGAAAAAATCTGCCTCTTTGATTGAATCCGCGAAAGTCATTTTTCACATAAAACCAATACCTTCTCATTGAGATGAGAATGTAAAAATGTATTGACGAAAGTTTTTCACCCAAAAAAGATCTATCTTAATTATTTTTCTAAGGAACGCGTAATTTTTGTTTTACTCATAAAAACAACATTAAAAAGAAATGTAAAATAATTGGACAAACGACACAAGCTGCCAAAACAGATGAATAGACAAAAATTGTGCACCCAAAAAAGATCTGAAAATTTGGTGTCAATCAATTTTTGATAGGAAGCGCAGTTTTTGTTTTAATCGTAAAAAATTATTTGTAAATTTTGTTTGGAAAAATTGTCAAAAACGACACAGGGTAAGAAAAAAAATTACCAGACAAAAGTTTTTTACCCAAAAAAGATTTACAAATTTTTTATTAAGTATAATTGACGAAATGCATACACACGGTAAACTTAAAGGTCGAGTTTCATGTGATGAATGGAGACTGGGTGTTTGGAATGCTAGAGGAGTGAATGATCTTAAGGAAAGAGAACTACGAGAAGCTATGCACATAAGGAAACCAGATATTTGAAGAGAAAAATGGTCGCGAATGTAGTTACGTAGAAAATGGGGTGGTAAAAGGCGGTTTTGAAATCTGGTCAGGAGTAGGTTGTGAATCACATGGTAGTCAAGGGGTCCGGTCGGTTTAATTATGAATGAAAAAGCAAGACAGCATCTCAAAGATCATGCGTTTGTATCACCCAGATTGTTGCGGGCTAGAATGAAGGTGGAAATCAGAAGATTATTCATCATAGCGTGCTGCGCCCCAGTTGAGAGCGATCCGAGGGAAGTCAAAGACGCCTCCTGGGATACTTTAAATGACACAATAAGCACTTGCGATCAGGGTGAAAGAATAATTTTGCTAGGAGATATGAACGAATATTCATACGGACACCGTCAAGATACTGACAGATATGGTACGTACGAGAGAACGTTAAACATCAAAGATCTTAATGATGAGGAGAGAAATAGACTTGAAAATGATTACAGGCACAAAAAGAGGAAAGTTAAACGACTAGTCAAGGAAAGTAATAAATTTGCATTGGATTTAAAATGAAGTAGGAAATTCCTTTACTTCAGCGTATATTTCCGTATCTTTCTAATAAATCATACAATCAGAAAGATTTCTTTCAACTATCTGGAAAGGAGATAAAAAAAGTATCTAACTCGTTTTTGGAACATATATATGATAAATTCTTAAATAATTTTGAAAACCCACATGCCGTCTGAAAAAGAAATTAAATAAGAAAAATGTATATGAGAATGTGCCCACTTATTGGGCGTATTCCATAACAAATTTGTAGATCTTTTTTGAGTACAGAATTTCTGTTCAATCATCATTTGTCGTATCTTGTATAGTTAGACCGTAAAATTGAATTTTTCATTTTTCATTATTATTCCGAGGCTATTTTATTGTTTGTATTATTCATTGTCGAGATTGTATACCCAAATATCACCGTTATGCACGAAATTTGTTTAGTAAGTTGAAATCATGTCCAAGTTAACTAGTTATTCGCCGTCGCCGTCGCAAAAACGCTAAAAGTGGAAGCCACATTTTCCTGTAAAATTTTCAACACATGCTTTCCGCAGTCATCTATTTTATTTTCCATTAAAATTGTTGCACTATCTTCAGTAAAATTCAGAATTCTCGTAGAAATGCCGAAATTCGAACTTTCTAGCTGTCAGTGTCAGTCCAGATACTGCAACATCATGCAGAGTGTCAAATTTCACCTCAGAGCTTTTGCGAATCGCGACTTCGACAAATCCTGTGTAAATGACAGACGAGTACAAAAGACAGACACAAAGTATAGATCCAAACACGATTCTTTCGGCTGCATTCCGAGGCTTACGGGGTGTTCCCCATCCAAGTACAATCTGGAATAAATACAAAAATCGCCAGTTGGATCTCTCAAACTTCAAAAAACGAGAGAGAATCCAGATGAGGATGATCAGACCTACAATAGCAAATTCATAAGAGATCTTATTCCATTCTACTAGGAACAGAGCCTTCTTGTGGCAAACTGGTACCACGACAACGATTCCGATAGGGATGGTATTTCCATTTATTTCCAAGAGACTTTCGTCGCAGGCACCATAGCTTCCTGAAATGACCTTGAATCTGACGTGATGGTGGTAAATAGACCTCGGATTCGTATTCAGCGCGTCAAAATACATAAGGATAAAGTGGTCTTGTCAAATAGGCCTCACCTTTTTTTTTTGTAAACCAGTGTTATTGGTTGTTATTAATTATTATTAATTATTGATTTTTGTGATTATTATTATTAATTATTGATTGTTATTGAATATTAATAATTATTGATCATTATTAATTATTGTTATTTATTGATTATTATTAATTATGTGTAATTATTATTGGCTCTTAATTATTAATAATTATTATTAATTTTTAATTATTGATTATTATTTATGATTATTAATTATTTATTGGTATTGATTATTAATTATTATTAATAATGAATTATTATTAATTATACATTCTTCTCAATCATTATTATGTATTAATTGTTGTTAATTATCAGTCATTATTATCAATTGCTATTAACTATTATTCATTGATTATTATTAATTTTTATAAATTATTGATCATTATTAGTTACTATTAATTATAAATTATAAATTATTATTATTCAATAATAATTAAATAATTTTTAATTAAGTGATTAATCATTTCATTTATTAATTTTACGCTCCATTGCATTCATTTTCCTCTGCGAAAAGATTTTAGAAACATCATATAGCTTTTTATTTTGCATTTTGTATACTCTAAAAACTCAATATGTATTTTTTTTATTAATTTAGTTAAATGGTGGGAGCAGAACAATTTTAAGAGATGTTCACAAGTCCATTTAAAAGAAAAGAAGATCCACAAACTGGTATTAGGAAAAACTTTGCAAGGTACTCAGTTTTTAATAGAACTGAAAGAAATTTGATCGAGATATTCAAAGGAATAAATGCGAGTGACATTAAAAACAGATTTCCAGCATTATAACTAACGAAATGATTTGAATTAATATGTTAAACAATTAACATACTATATTTATCGTTGGGAAACGTACTTCCAGACTAATTCTTAAAACACTAAAAGTAGCTAAATAATGCATTTTATCAACAGTTTTTAACAGAAAATAGTAAAGTGAATAGTTAAAAGATATCTTTAAAAATCATTGTTAACAATGCTTATTTTTGAACTTGAAATAACTAGTGTACATCCTTATTTATTGCGTCAAATTTAAAGCCTGAAAAATTGACCATTCTGGCCCTACTGGCGTTTGGCCATAAATGATAAACTATAATAGAACTATGCCTACAAAGTTAAATTATTTTCAACCATATGACAAACTTCTTTTGTATTTGTATTGTAATCTTTTCATTTTCAATGTCACTCATAAAATGTTTAAAAAATCTCAATCATATAAATCAAACAGTTCACAATTTAACACTTTTAAATACAACCTTTTCCAAAATGAAAGCATTCGTAGTTGAAATAGTATAATATTGTAGTCTTAAGAATGAGACATAGTATGCGTAAAAAGAAAATAACAAAAAATGTGCAACTTTACAATTTGATGGGCTTAAAATAAAAAATGCAATTTCCAGTAGTTCCACAATTCTGCAATTGTTTCATTTTAAATATAAAGGCCTAATTGTTAAAATTTTGTAAAATGTAAACTTTCCCAATCAAATCATATCAACTTCAAGCGCTGAAAATGGGAGAAAAATTTCATTGTCAATGAATGAGAAATTTCATATATGCAAATGGTTTGAAGTTAAACAATTTTGAAGGAGGTCAAAGTGAATAAAAAAATGACATTATCTTTTCTTTGTTCTGTTCTGGCATATTCTGTTATAAACGTAACAATATATTCAGTCGGTTGTGGCTTACGTTACGTTATTCAAAATAGCGAAATCCACGCCAAAATTATAATTGGTTAATTACACTACAATTTTGAACAATACATTATGCAAATCGTTCTGTCTTTTATGTATTTATTATTAAAAGATAAACGGATCACATTACACAAAAACCAAAAAACCGAAATTCTAATATATATATACATATAATATTAAACTGAAGTTTAACAACCACCGCAGGGTCCCACTGGGAGCAACTGTCATCTAAAAAATGACATCGGCTCCCAGTAAGACAGCAGTAAATCCCATTCATGGCCACGTCTCACAACCGTGAGATGGGTGGTCACAGGACACGACGAAATCACAACGACAACTCTGGATACAAAAGTGGTTCAAATCAGTATCCAGAGTCCGTCTTGTAATTCATATCCAGACTCCGTCTTACTTTTGTAATTAGAAACCCCCCTGTACATCTACTGGTCTTCTCCGGTCGAGTCTTCTCTTCGCGTCAGGCCCAAGTCTCCACCTGCTATTCCTTTTTTTTGTCAGCCTATCTCATCTGGAAATTCAACAACTTAGATCTATTCGGCTTATTCCTCACACGAATTCAAACCGGTAATTCAAAATTAGAGGAAACACTTTTCCCGCGATGCCCCAATTCAAGTGAGAGGAAAACGGCAGTCCCTTGCGCCCATGCCAACCGGAAAACTAACTGTATTATCGACGTCCAATGACGATGTTTTTGCAATATTGGAAGGAAATAATACACATCTTCGTGGATTTTATACAATGAGACATGGCGTACAAAAACGTGCAAAAATAAACATGCGCAGCGGTAAGGTTGAAGAGATGACCACAGAAGAAATCGTTGAGTCTCCCTTAAGCAAAGATCGCCCAATTTCAAGAAATTTTAACACAATAATGCTGAATGATATTCGCGAATAACATTAATTCAATTCAATTTTCAAATGCAAGAGTAATATCCTGACTAAGAACAGAGAATTCCTGTGACAAATTATAATTTTGACTTTGGGACAAGCAAATTCCGTAAAGAATTAGAATTTTGACTTTGGAACAGGCAAGTTCCATAAAGAATTCTAATTTTGACTGTGGGACACGAAATTTTCTAAAAGAATTATGAGTCTAAGATAGAACTGGGAATTTCCGTAAAGAATTACAAATTTGAGTTTGAGTCAGGGAATTTCAGTAAGGAAATATAGTTTTGAGTTTCTCATCGGGAATTCCCGTGAAGAATTATAATTTTCAATTTGGCGCAGGGAATTCCGTAACGAATTATAAATTTAAGTTTAAGACAGGGAATTTCAGTAAAGAAATATAATTTATCCAATTGGAAGAGAGAATTCCCGTAAAGATTTATAAGTTTGTCTTCGAACAATTATTTTTTGGCACCAATTCAAGTGAGAGGAAAACGGCAGACCCTTGGCCAGACCGTTATAGTCAGTAAATTCGTAACGTCTGATAGCCTTCCTAAAGTCGGACCTGAGATTCGCGTATACCCTATTAATTTGGACCTCGAGATCCATTGGCCTAGTTGAGAGCTGGTAGAGCCCGTACATGTAGGTCAGGTAGTCTGCTACCGGTTCCTCTTGTCCTTGCCTGCGTGCGAGGATCTGCTCTTCGAACCAGTGCCACGCAATATCCTTTAAGAGTAAGGGCACCACAACTAACAACTGCTGGTCCGTGAGGGAAGAGGCGGTTCTGCCCTCTTCGACCCTCCACAATAAGTTATCTACACTTGAGCCCTTGTCCGTTGAAACTGACCTTCCACCCTTCTACGATTCTTGTAACGTCCCTTGGTTTACTGAGGAATCGCATGGGGCCTCGCCCCCAATCCTGAGCATGCCCGTGACTCGTGGTGGCTTCCGGTTCAAATTCCCGCGGACTTCTCGGCCCAAGTGAGTGTCTTTGCGCATAGCCGTTGTATACCGGTTCTTGCTCCCAACCGTGGGTACGTTATGCCCCTGTCCGAACGTGCGGACGCACCGTACTCTATTGTCATGACTAGCATTGTATCCCGTGCTATAGTATTATCGTGTGGGCTCATGTCCCCTATACCCTGTCATGCACGACTCATGCTTGTTTCCTCTTGGCTCGGTAAAATCTTGTGCCTCGTACCTATTATAATTCTCTAATCTACCCCTAGTGTGAACTAGTCGCTCTTGCTCGACCTGTTACCCCCTAGCTAAGGTCGGGTTCGTATGAGGGAAGAGGCTCGACGCTGGGTAGTGGTGGGTGGTCCGATCCATTCGGAGCCCCTCACTTTCCCATAGCCCGTGTTCGTGGTGGTCAGTCGGAGCGAGTTCTCGCGGGTGAGACTCTGGATAATACCCTGGGTACCGGTAACGCTCTGTTTCTGCGATCCAGCCCCAGCCTTCGGTTTCGTAATGCGGTGTCTCTATCTTCAGCGGAACTCCCCGATTCCGGCTATGCCAGTCATTGCTCGGGCGCGTGTCTCTTATTACCGCGGTGGTGAAAATCGGTTGAGAGGTGGTTTTTAAACAATTATGATTGTTAACTTGATTTAATTATTACCTTACTATAATTTGAATGTGGACCAAAAGTGGAAAATTTAAGAATAAACCGCAACTTTCTAGCATTATTCTAAGAGAATATTATTATTTATATTAATTTTTTCAAACAATTACTTCTGTTGACTTATTTTGATTATTGTCTTGCTCTAACTGAAAAGTTGAGAATCAGTTAAAGATTCAGATTGAACCGCGACTTTTTAACTCTATTCTAAGATAAAATGGCTATAAACAATAATAAATTATTTGAACAATTTATTCAAACATTAAATTATCAGTTTTAAATAATATTTCATGTATTAGAAACAGTTTCCACTAAAATAAACCTCAAAAAAATAATATTTAGCGCCAAAAACTTGCAGTACACAATTTTTCACTTCTGGGGTTTATTTGGGACCCTATAAAATAGACTTATGCGGTTGAATTTTAAAAAGTAATTTCTTGTTCGTATTCTATGGCTAATTCTGTAGAACATTTTTCACGCTCAAATTGATATGCCTAATATTGACAATTCTGAATAAAATGTACAAAAACGTCTTGCTTTCTTATGGAAAATACGTGTTAAACTATACGGGGCTTACGGAACCTCTGAATATCGTTTTTTTTAACGCATTTTTTTTTTTTTTTATTTGAAACAATTTCCGGGCGATGCATGGAAATTGAAAAAACAAATTTTGGACCAGCTTATTAGTCCACGTGGACTTTGGATAGACCCCTTCGACCCCCCTCGTGGACAATCGTGGACTTTTGCCCCCTCCCCCAACTGCCCACGTGGTATATGGGTGACCCTAAATGAATTCAGATGATTTCAAGTCACTTCACATGAATTCACGTGACTGCAGGTGAGTTTACGTGACTTCATGTGAATTCAAATGGCTTCAGAGATTTCAAGTGACTTCAAGTGAATTGAGTGACTTCAGATATTTCAGGAGATTTCAAGTGACTTCAGGAGAATTTAAGTGACTTCAAATGTATTCAAGTGACTTTAAGTGAATTCAAGAGACTTCACGTGAATTCAAGTGACTTCAAGTGACTTGTAAGGTAGTATAAGGCTTGTTTGTACGAATATATGTAATTGTTATGTAAAGACTCTCAAACCTGTAAAAGGGAGAGGGTATAAACAAAATAAAGAACTTAAAAAGATTTAAAAAGATTTCAAAACAATTGAAACGATATCCTAAAATTTCGAAAAATAGTGTAGAATATTTTATAGCAAAACGTTTCAATTTGGTAAGATTAAACAATTTTGAAAAATCGAGTAAATTCAATATATATTCAATATTTTTCATAATGACAATAATGATTGATTATATAAACCATTTGTTTATATAAATAACAGTTTCTGCAATAATGAAAATAGGACTGCTAAGAGTCTTTGGCAAACATTTCAAGTTGAATCAACAAAAACAAATGAAGCCTATTCATGGAAAAATAGTTAAAATGTGGATTTGTTTATAAAAATTGTTTAATTTATTAGTAAACAGCAGTTTTCCTTAAAAAGATTTAAGTGCGTATTATTATCTTTTACATTCAATAAGAAATCTATGGATTTAAAATAACTAATCATTGTGAATAAAAAAAAACTTATTTTGTCCAATAGTTTTTTTATAACATTATAAACCATTTTTTCTCATTGTAAACTGCTGGACATTAGTTCTAGTTACTCCTGTTCAATACTTCTGATTTATTGGGAATTGTATGCAAGAGTAAAGGTCGAATGTAAGTAATTTGTACAAAGTTGAATGTTAGTTTCAATACTGTGTTTTATTTATAATTTTTCGCATGAAAAAAAGCTCTAAAAAAATATCAGATTCTATTCTAGGAAGATAATATATTTTTTTATTGAGCCACTGTTCTGTTCGAAAATTCTGATTAAAAATAACATTTTTCGTTTAAGAAACTTCACACATACTTCTATTTTTAAATATAATTCGTAAACATTATGAAAAAAATGACTAAAATTCATAGAAAATAAATTTGGTGCGAAAATTTTAAAGTCAATATTCTCGAAAATGATGGAAAAGCGAAAATGCTTTGGCAAAATAATACTCAGAAAATGATAATTCTACATTTTATCTGGAATGTTTCGGAAATTATATAAAACCCTACAAGAGTTTTCATTTAGTTGGAATATTTCTTTTTGCATCTTTTGTACTCAAATGATGTACATAAACGTACTTTACTATCGGCTCTTCTTGGATTCAGAAAAAAATTCTAAAAATTGAAAAAGTGAGGCCGGTAAGGTAGGCATTTATGCGTGTCACATGCCCTTAAAATCTACGAAATATTTGCATTAGATCTAGGGTACTCGAAAATTAATTTCTTGTTCGTAAAAGATTTTTTTTAATTTCTAAAGGTATTTGTCACGTTTTCTGTACTTCATCATTTTTTTTACTTTTCTTGGCTACTTTTCAGATTTTCAAATAAAACTTAAAAGTCATATACATATGTGACCGTCCGCGAAGAAAGGGACCTGACGCGAAAAAAATCGATTTTCATTTTCTTACGCCAATCGATAGTTTCTGAGTTACTCTTTCATTTCCAATAATCAGAAATCCTTCAAGTTAATTACTTTTCTTGTTATTAAGCTACAAACATAGACATGACAAGCGTACGCGAAGACCGAACGAGAGGCCTACGAAAGTCAGCCCCACCACTTACCACAGAACTGTACGTGACGTGTCCGTGAGTTCCACTGGCTCGTGGCTATAAGTGTGTGGCAACTGGAGGGAGTGCTTTTCGTAGACGCATCCCCACTACTCAAATGCTGGCTTGCGTGCTCTGCTACGATCGCCCGTCCTGTAAAATTCAGCTTTGACGCATTAGCTCCCTTTCTTTGCGGACGGTCACACATAGGAAAATACTAAGACACGAATGTTTGTTCCTCCACAATCTGACGTCGTGAAAGAGGTGTCTAAAAAAAAAGAATCACTTCACCAGTACGAAAATCGCAATACAAATCAGCAAATGAAGACCTTGAAATATCTTCCAACGACTCATCACCAGCAGCGCAAGAAGTGCAATGGAGAATTGAAGAGAAGAAGCGTGAACTTGAAGAACTAAACAAAATCTTACAGAAACATGATGCTCAGAAGAGACAAAAATCAAGGACGAATAGAAGATTGTCATTCGACAAAGGTGATATATGTAATATGTATATATATATATATATATATATATCAAGTGTATATTACATATATTTATTTCTGTACCTCGGTCTGGGGCTGCTTATTCAGATATTGCAAAATAATGTACGCATTTTATTTTTCATGAGGCACGAAATATGTTGTTTTTCAAAGAATTCTGGATGATACGTATTTCACCGATTACATGAAGAATTTTGTTGACACCTAATTTTCTCAAAAACCCCAGCGTTTTTTTCTCTTGATTTTTTTTTAAAGTTGGTACTAATATGGTTAATATATTTCAGTAGAATTTATCTTGTGTCCGCGTCTTGGAGAGACGTTTTTCCAAAAATTTAATATTTTTATATTTACTCTTATATTTTACGATTAAAAGAAAGTCGTCATGTCCTATCTAAAAATTACTAATAAAAAACTTGTAGATTCTTTTTGGGTTAACAACTTTTATCGATTAATTTTTTTTCGTACGTTGTGTCGCTATTCAACAAAATTTAATTTTTTTACATTGCATGTTATCTTTTACCATTAAAACAAAACTACCGCCATAGGGCGGTCTGTGATTGGTCGAGAGGCGTGGCCTAAAATGAGGAGTGGGGGCAGGAGAGGGAGCGTGGCCTCTCCTGATTATTCGAGGGGCGTGGCCTAAAATAAAATGCCGGTCATTAGGTGCGTGGCCTGAAAAGAAAATGACGGCTATTCGGGCGTGACCTAAAAACAAAATGGCGGTTATCCTGATTGATCGAATGAATTATTTCGAGTTGGAAGAGGGGGTGGGACCACATATGATTCCGTCGAATTGATGATTCCCAGCTGGAAGAAGGTAGGGGGCCCCACCCGCTCCCTGTGCGAACCTGCGATTTTTCATAAATGGAAACGTTCCACCTCAAAAAGGGGAGAGGGCCCCACCCCCTCCTTGTTCGTCTAAGAGTAGAGGATGTAAGCTATCGAGTTGGGAAAGGTGAGATCTAATTATAACGCAAATTAATTATCCTAATCTTATTTTCCATTAAGGTTGACAAATGAGAGTTGAAATAACAACAAAGCTACAATTACATAAAAGGTATGTATAATATTCAATTTACTAATTAAAACCTAAAATTATCCTATATATATATATATATATATATATATAAATTCGCGAAGTATCGTAGAAAATAATCCTCAAAAAGACATTCTTAGTTGCCTCGGATTTACTGATAAAAATTGTTTGAATAATTAATAATACTTGAGAATTTATAAAGTATCACAGAAAAAAGTTATCGGAAAGATATTCTTAGTTAATTCTTTTTAAAAATGTAGCCTATTCATTGATAAATAACCAAAATCTGAATTTGTATATGTGAGTTGTTTAAATAATTACTAATTCTTTTAAATTGACAAATCAACATAGAATAAAGTCATCAGAAAGATATTGTTCGCTGACTCCGTAAACAAATTGTGTCCATTCCTGGAAAAATATCCAAACTCTGAATATGTTTATGAAAATCGTTTACATGAATAATAATTATTGCAAATGTAAGTAATGTGGGGAAGTCTTATTGGAAATACGTACTTTTTTGCTTCCGTAAACAAATTGAGCCTATTAGTTTCAAAACAACTAAACACTTCATTTGTTTATAAAAATTGTTTTAATAATTAATAATACTTGAGAATTTACAAAGTATCACAGAAAAAAGACATCGGAAAGATATTTTTACAAGAGGAAGGCCTGCTCTACGACATTGACTTTGAGATGAGACTAGTATAAATCGATACAACGTCGAAAAATATTAGACACGTATATAGCGGCTTTCTTGTAATTGGGCCCTAGTTTATTTAAATGAATTTTTGAAAATCACGTTTTTCGTGCTACAACGAGATCTACCGTCGCGCACGAGATTTTCCCAACCGAAGTCAGTGGTACAGCGGTAAGGTCGTTAGCTGAGGAGCACGGTGTCGCGCGTTCGAATCTTTGTGACGAATTTTATTTATTTTTTGCTCTTTTTATTAAAAACGTGTTGAATAATTATTTTATAAACCCTCAGGGTGATTTCATTTCTCCCCCTTTTTTTGAAGAACCCGGTTTTCCATCATAGCCACGGACTAAGTCAAGTGACTGACGCGATTAGAATATAGATAGTTAAATTATTACGATGTATGAAATCATTTGCGATGATGTTTTAGATACAAAATTAGGAATATTATTAGGTAATGAATTTCGTAAATTTATTTTAACATTATTAAAATTTTGTTTTAAATAATCTAAATGGATATTCAAGTTCTAAAGAATCTGTAATGAAATTAACATGTTTTTTTTGCACTCTGACTATAAAATTGTAAATTTCTAACATTCTTAGTAGCATTAATATTCTTTGGTAATAAATTATGAATGCGGCAATGACCAATAAATGATTATCTAGTTTTTACATTAGTAATCTTCTTGTTCAAATTGATGAACCTTTTTACATCTGTGAAAGAATTTGAAAATTGTTTTTGATTACATTCAGATACATATTGTTGAAGGGAATTTTGTACAATGAACAAACTTAGTTCAAATTATTTCAAATACTAATACCTTATAAATGACATAAATAAACTTCTAAATTTGACTATGAAATATAACAATTGTGTTAAATCATATAACAGTTAGATTAAAAAAGATGTTAGAAGAGATAACATGAATCAATAATATAAATAAACTTCTAAATTTGACTTTAAAAATATAAGAAATTGTGTCAAAACATTACAATAGTTAGATGAGTGATATAATTTATAAATATAATGTTAGAAATGGTAAAAAATGACATACATCAAACCAGAAATAGTTCAATTGTTTGATCCTTTTATTTCATAATTCGATGATACGGCATTGCTATTTCTGTCTTTTTTACGGTTTCTCTTTTTCCTTTTTTCGTTTGAAAAAATGGAGCAAAACGACAGTTTTGTTTCCCTTTTTTTCGAAATGTTTGTCTTAAAATTATTATTGCTAATTACAATTTGAATCTAATATTGAAATATAAACGTCAAATTTAGGTTAATAATAACAAACAAAAATGCAATTTAAAAAAAAGATATCCTAATGTTAAATATGTCAATTCCATTTCTTAACCTCACTTTTTCACTTCTTTATTACACTTATTTTTATTATTATTATCACTATTATTATATCATTAAGCCGTTTCCCTTTCGGGATAGGCGTGAATTGCTCGGTTGGAAAGTAGTAATGTGTGGATGGGTATATAGGTATAGGGTAGATAGGTATATAGGTGCTGTATCTTGACGTTGGACGCCGACCCATCCGTTCATATCTCCTAGCACAATTATTCTTTCACCTTGATCGCAAGTAGTAATTGTGTAATTCAAAGTGTCCCAGAAGGCGTCTTCGGAGACACGACTTTCCTCTACTCAAGCACGCCCGCGACTGATTTTGAGAATAAAGGGTGGTCACGTTTCAATGATCAGTTTACAATAACGTCTTTTTTTAAGTTAACTGTTGGAAATATTGTGTGCTTTAAGTGGAGCATAGAAATGTATAAGTTCGATTGACTACTGTAGCAGTCTGTAGCACGTTTGCGTTCTCTCGTTTGGGACAGCAGAGTTCCCAGATGTAAGGGAGCAAAGTTGTATCACATTTTAAGGCCGCCGCTGCACGAAACATGGCGCTGATGTCGCGTTAAAATCATAGTTCTGTTGCCCCACTACACCGAATGCAACAGGTGTCCTAAATTTATTTTTGTGTACTGGGAACCCATGTTATTTTTAGATGGGAGTTGCTCCCAGTGAGACCCTGCGGTGGTTGTTTGACCTTTTTTTTAATTATATATCAGTTTAATTAATGTTTATCAACTATTTCCCAGGGAAGGCCGTTCTTATTTTTATTATCTACGTTTTCCAAACGTTTCCTTCAATTATACTAATCCCCCAAATATTTACATATCCTGCTTGCCCTTTCTTGGTTCAAGGCTAAGGAAGCACCTCACTTTGGTAGCACATTTACCTTTTGACCGGAGAATTTTCTGGCCCTTCACAGGCGAGCCTCACAAGAAAGGAAAGTTGGACTAAAGATTATGACTCACTTAGGGTGAGCAAGATCGTAATTTGCAAACACGAGAATTTCACTCAAATTCTCACGAAAATTTGAGTAAAAAATCACTTAGGGGACTGCTGATTCCAAGGGTTCTCAATCTAGCCGTTGGCCTAAAACAGGTTTTTTTCAAAAATATCCCACTTTTTGTCCAATTTTTAATCAGATAAAGGTTGCGATGGATGGTTCGTTACCACTTCGCAAATTGACGGTCTACGTCACATATATATATATATATATATATATATATATATATTTAAATTCGATTATGCAATACACCGGTTTGAATATTCATTATTTTCTGATTCATTATGTATATTTGTATTTTTTTTTTACACGAGTCGTTTTTGAAAATTTGTGAACGTTTTATTTGTTTAAAAATTGAAAATAGTTGAAATTCATGATTTGATACTATATTCCAAAATATAAATTTACAAACTAAAATTGAAAAATAATTAGAAGAAAATTCCATGAATGATTAATCCTTATAGGTACGAGTCACTACATTGATTTTCTAAAGTCATAAATCGAGAACAGTATTTTACATTTTAAGATGTTTATAAATGAATGGTATCAGATAAAAACCACCTATTTGACAAAACTTAATTCGATCGTTTTTATTGGTTAAAAATTCTTTAAATTAAAATTTTGTAAAAATATTATACTGGCGAACTAAACTAATACTGTATTTTTAAAGACTCATTCCTTGATATTACTAAAGATTGCGAAACAATATTTTTTTTAAACATCTGGCTATGGGTACCGAAATGTCTGTAAGAATAGCTGGATTTTTTCGGTGCAAATAGAGTTGGAAATGGGACTATTTGTCCCGACATTTCGGTACAAGTAGCCAGATTTTTTCGGTTCGTGTAGACACTTTCTAAAAAAATAAATTTTAAATCTGATTTTTGAGATTTTTTATTGTCTTCTGTTTATTGTCAGTGCAAAAATATAATAATAAAAAATAAACTAAGGTTAATTTTTTTGAATATATTATTTAAATAAACATTAAATCTAAAAAGTGGGGACATAGAATTAATCGAAAGAAATATCTTAGTTGATTGTAAAAGTTTTTTCCGAAAAATTGACACAACATTTTGGCAACGACTTTTATGCGTATTTTAGTTAAAAAAATTTCAAATTTTATAAGCACTTTATATTTTCAGCTGCAAGAAGACTTTGAGAATTACATGAGAATAAGACTGGATCCTTCTGTTAAAATAAGGCTGAAGAAAGGGATATTACCTCATTTATTTGATTGTCAAGCAGATAGGACTCTTACATTTTCGAAGCCTGGAAGATCAGGAGCAAAAAAATTATCAAAGGTTGTATATAGCGTGTAGCTATTGTAGCTGTGTTGAGCATCTGTGTTGCTCACTTCTGATTGGCTTATTCAGGAGGCTCGCACAATCAACATTGAGTCCCATTGGTCGTTGGTCTCTGACGTCAAATTGTGCGATGAAGACTTTGACGCAATTATGACTAATTAGTTTGTTGACCTTACTTGCTATTTCTCAGTCACTATGACTTAAGAAGTTAGTCTTTGGACCCGCGATCCACGCCAAAATGTAGGTCCATTAAGCTAGCACCTTCACAATCGAATTTTAGAATTTTTCATGGCTCAGAATTTTTGGGCTTTTTAGGGCTTTTTTTGGGCCCCAATTAAAATTTTTGGGCTCCTTTACTTTTTCCAAAAAAAAGCTAGCACCTCCACTTCCTTAAAACACAAAATAATAAAAATTCAATTCCACCAGAATTTTGGGCTTTTTTTGGGCTCTTAGAATCCACAAAAAAAGTTTCCCCAAAAGAACCCTTAAACTCCAAAATCAACCCCTTTACAAAATTTGAATTTTTCGCGAATTTAATCCAGGAATATTTTTGGGCTTTTTTTGGGCTCCTCGAAAATACCCACTCCGATTTTTGGGCTCCAACCCTTAACATTCAAAATCAACCCTTTGGTACCTCGCAGATATGCAGTTGTTGAATTTTGAATATTCCTTTCTTTATTTAGGCATTTCACTTTGTACATTTCAACTAAAATCTGTTAATCTTCTAATACTTATTTAAAAAGTACTATATATTTTGTAACTTCCAATTTTTCAACTTGCTTTAAAATTTTTCATTTTCAAATTTTTAAAAGAGTATTTATTTTTAATGATCTGTACTTGAAGCATGTACCTTATTTATTCATAAATAACTTATTTATGTGCTATAATTGCTTTTATTATTAAATAATGGGTACAATTTCAAATATCGTATACTTAAAGAGGAAAGGGGGAAAAGGGGAAGTTTTTTGAGAATAGGGGGGAAAAAGGGAAATTTCAAGAAAAAAGGGGAAAATAAGAAAAAATGGAGAAGACTCTGCACCCTGTGATTATATTTATAATTTTAATTATATATGCCGAGAAAACTCCAGCAAAACTGGACGCTATTCGAATCTCCGCCGTGAATGAACAGCTTTTTCAGCTCCTCACCGAAAAAATGGGCATAGATTTTGGGAACATGAAATTCATGTATATTGTTGAAAATTTGTCTTTCTTGGTTTAAATGAAGTGGGTTTGATGTAATATTAAATCTTTATCGGTTTAAATATATTTTTGTGGAGAATTCATATTTTATGGTTTAAACTTCAACCACTTGGTTAAAATGTTAACTACTATCTTAAAAATGCATCTGTATAATTTACAAGTAATTTATTTGGTTGAAAATTCGTTTTTTGGAATGTATTTCTTTGGTAGAAATTTCATCTTTTTAATGTAAACTTGAACTGTTTGGGTGAACATTAATCTGTTTCTGTTGAAAATTGAACTATTCTGTTAAAATTTTTACTACACTGTTGAAGATTAACTTCTTTTGGTTGGAGATACATTTGTATCCTTTGATAAAAATTTTTTTTCCTAAACGAATTTTTGTAACTTACAATTACAGTATTTGCTTAAAGATTCACCTTTGTAGGTTGAAAATTCAACTATTTCCTGACGAAAAAGCATTGTAGGAAAATATATACAGGGGGTTTTATTTAACTTGAGACATCGAAATATTAAAAAAAAAATACGAATCCTATGAAAAAAATGTCCGTGATAAAAACTTTTTATTTTCGAGGGGGATAAGCGACTTTGAACCAATGTACCCCAACCCACCTCCCCAGGATGCGGGGGGGGGCACTGTAATTTCAAATAGGAATGCCAATTTATTATCACAGACTAAGATTCTCCTTTATGACATTTTTTTTCATTCATAAAAGAAAAATGAAAAAGAAAACCCCTCGACAGTAAAAAGTTTTTATAATGGATATTTTTTTCACAGGATGCGTATTTTTTGAGATATTTTTATGTCTCAAGTTTCAAAAAACACCCAGTATAATACGCCTAAAATGATTCTCCTACCATGCTTTTCCTTTACTTTTTTCATTACATTAATCATAGGAATTATAGGAATAAAAATAATCGCCAAAAAATTATGAGAAATTTTTCTTAATTAATTATTTAATTCCATTCAAAGTCCTAAAATCAATTCACAAATATAAATTGGTATAATCTACTTATATCAGAATTATTACGTGTAGCAACTTTGTACAGCCGTTCCCTCTCTCTCAGCATTGATATTAGTTCTTAGTTAGGATTAAGCAGTGATGATTATTTTAAATTATATTCATTGAACTTTATTCACGATGTTCTGGATAGAACGTTAGTCGGATCATGAAATGGCTAGAATTGTTAGACAGATAGTGAAACTCCGCAGAACTGTCTAGACATTTCATGAAATGTCTAATTACACTAAGTGGCTACGACATATATAATTTTACATCGCCATACCCCTCAAGTCACTTTGTTGGATCCGCGCCCGGAGAAAGACACAAATACACTTGTATGAGTGAAAGACGAGAGTTGACACTGCACGTGTGCCTTCCCGCTTTCGGGAAAGTTTCCCTAAACTTCTAAGAATGCGGTGTACAAGTTTGCTGTCTAGGTGAAGCTGCACACTCGCCAGTGCAGTCAAGTATAAGCGTATTAGTCCTGGACGGGGGGCGAATCAATATCTTATAAATTGGCCCATTAAACCGTATTTAACGGAAGATAAGCTTTTGCCCACTTGTCTGGCCGATTAGAGTGTTCAAGAGAACTAAACTTAATTCTCTGGATCATCCAGATGGCTGCGGGAAGTCAGTGTCCTCCAGCATAGAATATATGTATTATAATCGCTCTCGCAAGTACGCCGCTGCTTCGTGGGAAATCAATTCTCATTATATTTTAAACCCGGATTGACCTCGATCAACCCGGATTGACACTGAGCAAACGGCGTATCATGTTATTAAAAAGGAATATTATTACTCGATCAAATTTTCTGGAATATTGTTCATTTATATCCTTGTAGAGCTGATACGGTGATATTGAAATGGAAATAAAAATGCAATAAAATATAATAACATATAATATATATATAATATAATATATAATATATATAACTGCCATAAATATCGTCACGAAGTACACAGGAGAGATTGGGATGGACTTCGGATTGGATAAATGTGCCAAAATTCTTTATTGACCGTTTAACTTTTGAGATGAAACCGCTGAATCGAGAAGCTTCTTTTAAGCTAGAGTTCAGCTTGAAATCATTATCCAGAGCCGAGATAATTATTTTTTACATTTTTAGCTCTACTAGTTGAAATAATCATTAAATTAACGTAAAACAAATTGCCATTTGTTAAGCACATGTTACTGAATACTTATGAAATTTTTTCAAATTTCTGGTACCAATTTTGAACGTGTGGAGGACTTCAAAGTCGACGTAGTGAAAGTTGAGGGTTACTTCTCCTGTTTTCACACATTTTGCGTCACAAGAAAGTTAAAAAATATTTCTGTCTTTGACTCAACATTCTGTGATTTTCTCTCGCGTAGTAATAAAGCTTCAAAGCCAGGTGTCAGGACTTTTGAATCCCACTGTAGCAGGTGGACTAGTAAAAGCTTTGGTTTGAATTACAACCAGAAGTTTATTGCAAAGCGTAACAAAAAAATTTGGAATTTTACTTATTATAATATTAGCCCCCCCCCCTCCTCCTTATCCCGGAGAAAACATGTCTTGTCGATGATAATACGAGGGCTGTTTGATAAGTCAGCGACTTTTCGACTAAAAGATTTTTTTTTCGGCAAATGAGCTTTTTACCTCTCAACATAATCTCCTTTTAGCTCTATACATTTAGTCCAGCGTTTTTTCAATTTTCCTATTCGCTCCAAATAATAGGTTTTCTCAAGGTCCTCAAAATAGACGTTTGTTTCGGTGATGACCTCTTCATTCCACTCAAACGTCTTACCGCCCGGCCATTTCTTCAGGTTTGGAAACAGGAAACAGTCGCAGGGGGCTAAATCTGGAGAATATGCTGGATGAGGTAGCAGTTCGTAGCCTAATTCATGGATTTTTGCCATCGTGACTACACACGTGTGCACCCTTGAATTGTCCTAATGGAACAGCACTTTTTTCTTCGACAAATGCGGTCGTTTTAGCCTCAAATCAATATCGAATCTGTCCAAAACCTCTGAATAATATTGGCCGTTGATCGTTTTACCCTTCTGAAGGTAATCGATGTGAATGATACCGCGTGCATCCCAAATGGTTAAAGAATCATTCTACTAGCAGATATGAACGGGTGGGTTGGCGTCCAACGTCAGGGCACAGAAAGGGTGCTAGGTAATTTTGGGGATCCAAGAATGAATGATAACGGAGAAAAGTTAGTTGACTTATGCTTCGAAAAGGGCTTATTTATTACAAATACTTAGTTTAGATATAAAATGAACCACATGTATACTTGGTGTAGAGGAGGTAGCCACAGAAAAATCGACTTTGTTGTTGCGGATGAAAGACTAAGAGAGCTAGTAAAAGATACAAAGGTTATTAGGGGTTCTGAATGCAATATTGATCATTGCTTATTAGTCTCCAAAATAAAATTATGTCAGGAATGGAGAACAAAGAGGATCAAAAAACATAAAAAAGGTGAATCAAGATTGAGAATCTACAGAAACCGGAAGTGCGAATAGATTTTCAAAATAGAATAAACGAACGTATAGATGAGGCAACTTGGAAGGCGCTAATAAACAATAAAGATATAGAGGTCGCATCGGCTATGATCCGGGAGTACATTTTCAAGAGTGCGACTGAAGTTAGTAATACTGCGATTGTAGGAAGAATATCTGGTGATGCGTGGTGAAATGATGAAATCCAAGCAGCCGCCCAAGAAAAGAGAAAAGCGTATGACAAAAAGTTGAACATCACAGGTCTTAGCGATGAGGAGAGAAATAGACTTGAAAATGATTATAGACACAAAAAGAGGAAACTAAAAGTACTAGTCAAGGAAAGTAAAGATAAAATCAGAACAGAAGAAAATGCTAAACGACTTTTAAGGATGCAAGAAACTGTTTTATAAATTGGCGATGATCAATATAAAAGGAGGCACAAGTACAGAGTTTTTCAGCATGAGAAATAGCAAGAGGGAAATTCTATATGATACATACGAGATACTAGACGCTTCGAGAAACTCATTTTCTTCTAGGTTCTCGAAATGGAACATTTTTACAATTAAATATAAACGTCTGCAACTCATAAGAGCGAAGTTCCAATTGCGTATAGAATAATGAGAAAAAAGATTTTCTTGTATCTGGAAGTAAAATAGTTTTACAAATAAATAGAATATTTCAGAAATATTTTACAAATATTTCAAAAGATTCCAAGTAATTCCACAAAGATGTCCATGATTTCAGAAATATTTCAAACGATTCCACAAATATTAAAAAAATTTCACAAAGATTTCACAAAGATTTTAAAGTGTTTCAGAAGATTTTGAAAAGATTTCAATGATTTCACAAATATTTCAAAAGATTTCACAAAGATTATCAAATATTTCAGAAGATTTTAAAGATTCCAATGATTCTACCAATATTTCAAAAATTTAAATTATTTATCAAAGACATCAAACGATTCCACAAAGACTTCAAATATTTCAAAAGATTTCACAAAGATTTTAAAATATTTCAGAAAATTTCTAAGATTTTAGAAATATTTCAAACGATTCCGCAAAGCTTTCCCAAAGATTTCAAACATATCCGCAAATATTTCACAAACATTTCAAAAGATTTGCAAATATTTCAAAAGATTTCAGAAGATTTGAAATATTTCCGAAATATTTTACAAATATTTCCAAAGATTCCAAGCAATTCGACAAAGATTTCCATGATTTCAGAAATATTTCAAACGATTCCACAAATATTTAAAAAATTTCACAAAGATTTCAAAAAATTTCACAAAGATTTCAAAAAATTTCACAAAGATTTTAAAGTGTTTCACAAGATTTTAAAGATTTCAGAAGATTTTAAAGATTTTAGAAAGATTTCAATGATTTCACAAACATTTCAAAAGATTTCACAAAGATTCTCAAATATTTCAGAAGATTTTAAAGATTCCAATGATTCTACCAATATTTCAAAAATTTAAATGAATTATCAAAGATATCAAACGATTCCACAAAGACTTCAAAATTTCAAAAGATTTCACAAAGATTTTAAAATATTTCAGAAAATTTCTAAGATTTTAGAAATATTTCAAACGATTTCGCAACGCTTTCCCAAAGATTTCAAACATTTTCGCAAATATTTCACAAAGATTTAAAGATTTCAGAAGATTTGGAATATTTCAGAAATATTTTACAAATATTTCAAAAGATTCCAAGTAATTCCACAAAGATGTCCATGATTTCAGAAATCGACAAATCGAATTAATTATTTTCTGCTAATGCTTGTTAGCTCACTTTTCTCTAATCGAATCTGTAAAATTTCACTATTTATTAGTTAAATTTTAGCATTTTTTATTTAAAGATACCTAAAAGTATCTTTTGCATACTGAACAAAGATTGAAAATTTTTACTATTTGGTTAAAAGTTCAACTAACTTATTGTAAATTTGTCTCTTCTGCTTGAAAATTCAACTGTCTCGCTCATAATTACACAGATTGGTTAAAAATCAGTCCGAGTCCACAAAAATTACATAAATAGATCTTGAAAATTGAATAATTTTCAATTTTATGTATCTTTTACAAATTCAAGAATCTTCTAGTGTACTCTTCAAGTGCACAATAAAACATTTAAGGATTTGTATTTATACATCTTTAAAAAGAAAAGAAAAATGGCCAATTAAACTGTATTGCAGAAAATTCGTCTTTTTGGTTGACAAGTTGTCTTTTTTGGGTCAAAGTTCAACTACTTTGTTAAAAACTTATTTTTGTAATTACTGATTCATTATTTTTAATGAAAATTCTTAGCATAGCGCGCTAGGCAACTTATATTATTTTTTACTTCTGTAATAAAATAAATATTTTCATTCTTTACCGACTGTTCCGTCTTTATGTCACGAGCATTTGGAATGATACCTTGAAAATATGATCGTGACACATATTTCTTTGTTTTCCGGATTATTTATAGCACGATGCTTTTGATAAGCGTCCATATCGTCTAAACATCAAAAAGAAATTGTATTCAACTGTTTCCCAATTCTTTAACAATTGGAAAAAATCATATTCGTGCTTTTCCTAAGTAAGTCATATTAATCAAATATATATGAAAATAATAATTCTAATTCACTACAGTTCAGACCTGGTTGAAAATTTCTTAACTTAAAAATAACTGGTATTTCTCAAAAAATGAATACTGAACAATCATTTTGGTATATTTTCTTTTTAAAGCAGTGGCAACTTTATTAACTCATTCCTTTGCAGAAGGTCCTGGAGATGCAGTAAGTGGCACAGCGGGTCCGAATTATATGTACATATGCACATATATAATACGCATCCTATGAAAAAAATATCCGTAAAAAAAACTTTTCATTTTCGAGGAGGTAAAGCGACTTTGAACAAAATTGCCCCCCCCCCCCCCCGAGGCAGAGGGTGGTTTTTTCGCGAATAGAAAACAAAATTTCGAATACAACTTACGTATTTCATAAAGGAAAATCTGTTTCTGTGATAAAAAATTGGGGTTCTCATTTGAAATTACAAAGTTACCCCCCCCCTGCCTGCGGGTAGGGGGGAGGGTAAATTTGTTCAAAATCGCTTTTCCCCCTCGAAAATAAAAAGTTTTTATTACGGTATTTTTTTAGATATTTCGATGTCTCAAGTTAAAAAAAACACCCATGATAATTTTATATAATGAATGTCCTATAATCGCGAAAAATAATAGAAAAATCATTATAGGACTATGCTGATTTTCTAACAATATTTTTTCGTGAAGGAAAGTTGTAATATGTAACTTGTAATTTGTAACATCATATTTTTTCATACCATATAATGCTCGAGGCTTTGATTCTTCGCACAGTGTACGTTTTTGCCCCGGCCATCGAGCCGCAGCTTTTAAATCAAGACATTTATTTTTTAGATCGTCCTTCCAAATGGCTACAGCACCGTTCCTCAGTAGTCAGTTCTAAGGAATCCCATACTGATGGGTCTAATGAGACGTCGTCATTGATGTAAATCTGAAAACATTTGCTTCAAACACTATGTGCACACAAAAAGAGCTGTAAATGAGCGCCTTAATAGTATATTGTCCACCAGGGCAGCGAAGTAGTCTTTCGACCGCGTTCGCCTCGGCTGCGACGAGTTTTTTCAAAGACGCGAGACCATACAGACTTCGCTGCCTCGGTACACACGATATTTTATGTGATAAGAGGTTCAGAGTATGGTTTCCGAGTATCCTCATGAAATTACACTACCGTCGGAAATTGTGCGCACAACTCTTGTGAGCGCTATTAAAAATCACTGCTGACTTCGAACCACGATATTTCGGCAATCACGTTACATACAGAATACTGGTTGGCTTGAAATAAATGATAATAATCAATCACTAACCATCGCTACTGGTAAATTTCACGTGAAAAATTATAGTACAATCAACATATTTTTTTTTTTATGAAAATTTGCCATGTAGCTTCAAAAGGAATCGAAAATTAAATCAAGTTAATTAAGGTAACTAAAATTATATTATCATTCACAAATGTCATTGTCACTGAATTAATAATAAACTAATACTTAACTAATATTAATAATTTTAATCGAAAGTTAGAAGAATCACATAATTTTATATATAGAATTGGTTTGTGAAAATCGTCGCTTTGGTGAAATCGTCCTTTTTCTTCCTCAAATGTCTCCCAAGATTAGGAAGGAAACAATACAAAACTTGCAGGATATCTTTAGATGTGCGAAACGGAATAACAATGTGGATGAAGATAGCTTATCAAATTCAATTGCTTTACATTTTAAATTGAACAATTTTTTTAATTTGACATTTTTTTTTGAAAAGAGAAATTTTTTCGATGTCTAGTTTAAAACCTCAAAATTTTGTATTCTAAAGCATGGAAATTCGAAAAAGAAAAGAATTTATATCACTCTATTGGGAACAAGCAAAATATAAAAAGAAGGAAGCCTTAGGAACCATTATACGTTGAGGTTTTAACGTTTTAATTCAATTTTTATTTATATTCGGATTACAAGGAATATTACTTTGCCTTTCATAGTTTGTATAAAATCAATGGTACACAGTCTGCAGAGAATTTTGATTTTCGACGACTTCAAGAAAATTATGTGGAAAGATTGGGTAGTTTTTGCCCACATGACATTCCCTAATTTCACCTGTGGACATATCGTCAACTCTACCGCTTATCATATTTATTTTTACCCTCAAACGATTTCCGCGTGTGCTATATATGCCACGAAGAATCCCACTATGCTCCAATATCGCAAAAACGTCACCATTGGATGTTGATAATACAATATATTCTCGGTCTGCCGCGAGACCATACATCCTATGATCTAGTCGCATTCGAATTGGTGTATCGACTGGAAAAATGTATCTTCGAAATTCGAATCGCCGGTATGGATTTCTGCGGGGAATGAGCCGAATATATCCAAGTTGTCCTAGTGCATATCCAAGTATATTTTAAAAAAACCTACTTAATTTTTACAGTAACTCATTTTACATAGAAATGTTAAGTTTAATACATTATTCACTTCAAACTTCGGATCCTTTGATCTTTTTAAACTGAAACTCTAACAAAATTTGTTAAATGTTTAACTACTCGTAACGATTGTCCTTCCTACTATGTACTCCTGATGAGGCTCAACGTCGCTGGGCGAAAGCTCGTGTTTCAATTAACATATTAACAAAGACTAGTAGATCGAAAACCGTCATTCCATCGACAAAAAATTAATTATTTTTCTTCATTAAGTTACAAGTTTTTAGGTATTTTTTACCAGATTTAAAATTTGTAATTAAAATTAATTTCGATATGCATATTGTAAGAGATTCGCAAAAACAATTGTTAAAATGGTAACTGAAAATGATTGATTTCCAACCAAACACGTGGATCATCAATTGATCAAATTAATTTTTGACAAAGTATTTCAAGTTTAGCTTCGAAAAAGTCAATTTTTTTCAAATAAATCGGAAAAGTCACACGATCCTAGCCCGGTACCTTTTCTCAATGATTTTCCTTTTCAATATTTCTAGATACTGCGCGCAGTTTCCTGTAAAATAATGAATTTTATATGTATTAACAGGATTTCGACTTAAATTAAGTCTATAGTGTTTTTATCTTGAAAGTAAACTAAGGTTCGCATCTTTTTAAATCTTATGCGTCACAGTAGGTTGTTTTCCTCTACTCACACGTATGACGTGTATACTTTTTTATTATTAGTGGTGAAACCCTTGCAAACTGTAAATTTTTTTTTTTTTTGTTAAAATATTTGATTTCATTTGGAGAATACAAAATAAAGCACACGTATTTCATCATGATATTGTTTGTTCTTCATTCGACATTGACTTTTCTCTGTAGTTTTTAATGATTCAAGTAACTTTACTTTTCACAATCTTTTTTGTTACATACATAGTTTATAACCAATGAAAAGCGATACCTTTGAGAAAAATTTTTATAATTATATCTCCAAAGGACAATCTTGGAACTAATAACGTCGTTATCTCACATATATGCGAGATAACGACTACTTTACAACTTTTCAAATCATGCAATTGTGCTGTTTAATGGAACTTTAAATTTTCCACTATTTATTCATTATTTCGTTTTTCGGGTTCCTGTACCTGTTTAAAAACAGTAATAAATTAGTTTTCACCCTTTCCATTTCACATTGTGAAATGATTTATGAAATGCGGTATCGTTTTTAAATACGGAGTTCCTTGTCATTGTAATAATTGATAACCCAAAATGTAACTAAAATCAACTAAAAATGACTTGGGTATGTCTAGAACAACTTGGAAATGTTTGAAATACACATATGTACGTGCCGACCCGAGGACATATTGTATTCTGAGTACCCAATTGTGATGTTTAGGCAGCCCTTAATGAATGTTTAAAAAGTAATTTTCGCCAAATAACTTTAAACTTTGTGAGCAGAAAATGTCCCAATATAGGAAAAATAGCAGTTTTGTGCAGAACTTATGCCATCAACTTTTTTCTTCGTTTTTAATTTTTCAGACATTCATTATTTTTTTCATTAACTTACAATTTTTCAAGTATTTTTTTCCAGATTCAAAATCTGTAATTAATATAAATTTCGATATTGAAACGATTACTTCAAACAAATAAATTTTAAGTGACGAGAAAAAAGTCTGCCTTAGCCCGGATTTGAACCGGGAACGCCACTATCTATGAGTGGAGCGTTAACAAATTACGCTACCGAGACATCAGCAGATATTTTTTTGTTCTCCGTAGCTAACTTTTTACACGGAAGTACTATAGGTATATCCGGGCTGAGGCAGATTTTGTCTTGCTCTTCCAAATTTATTTGCCCGAAGTAATCGTTTCAATATCGAAATTTATATTAATTAAAAATTCAAAAACTCGGACCTTATTATCTATTACACAGCCACAAAAAAAAAATTTCTGAAGCCCAAGCTAAATCACCATACCATACGTTTTTGAGGTCGCTGAATTAGAATCCGGGGTCAGTTTGACCCCATAAGGTCAGAATAAAGGTCAATTCAGGGTCAAAGTCAAGAAAAGCGTTAGATCGGAGAAAACCTCTATTCTAAGACGTTTACAGGGTCGTTGAATCCGAATCCAAGCACTAAGAAACGCGGCTCTGGTCCTAAATTTTTATAATTATGAAAAAAGCAAAAAAAAATTATTCACAAAAAAAACTTGTTTCATAATCATACAAATTTAGGACCAGAGCCGCGTTTCTCAGTGATTCTTATTTATTATCCCTAATTTTTAACTCGATGTGGCAATTCGTGTGAAAATAAGTTTAGAAATAAAAAAAGTGTCGGTAAGGTAGAAAGCCAGTCATGTGACCCACTCGTTACATGGCCTTAACTTGAAAGTTAACTATTCAGTTTTTTGTGAAAATTTTATCATTTTTAGTTTAAAATTCCGTGGTTTGTTTGAAAATTGATCTTCTTTAGATAATAATTCAATCACTTTGTAGAAAATGTAAATATTTCGTTGAAAGTTTGAAAATTCAGAAGATTATTATTTAATATATTCCATATCCCTCAATTTGTACCAGATATCTCAAATGAAACGAACATTGAACATCCCAACAATGTGAAATTACATAGAAATCTTGGATTGTTCGATTTCGCTCTGGAAGTAATAACGTGGAAACTATGACTCGAAGTGAAACTTGCTTCTGGCTGGAAAATTAGTTCGCGAGAGTATCTCCTCTCGTGAATTTCTGCCATCGTATTCGAGTCCAATTTTGCAGTTTCTGACATGAGAAAGTATACCTACGTATGTGTGTATATTACAAACATTATATTTCAATGTGTCAGGAAGACATTTCCGTCGAGTATCAATACTAAAACATAAATAATTAACTCATTAGTTCACGTCAAAATAAGAATCTTCATGAAGTCGACTTTAGCGTTTTGAAATTAAATTTTTAATTTAAATTTGTCGATACGTCAGTTTTCTGACTGACCCATTGATTGATTTACAGTCGAAGGGTCTTGGGACCCGGGCATGAGTCTCGCGGCGGAAATCTCTCGGCAGGGGGATCGCTGTACTTTTAGGCCGACAATTATTTAAATGCATGCGAAAAATACAAATTTAATTTATTTTAATTGTTAAAATACGTTTTTTGCATATATTTATCTCGGAAAAATATTTTTTAGCATATTAAATATCCAATACTGAGCAGGCCTGCTCTATGCGACTCGGCTGAACTCTAACGACTCTAAAGAATCGCCGTGACTTGTGCTTTGGAGTAGTAACTCCTAAAAATCATGCGACATGCTTTGACTCGCGCTAACTCGCATGCGAGTCTATATCTACTTTACGTCTTCTCTAGACTCGTGCTTACTCCAATTTGCATCTGTGTGACTACGTTTTGTCGATTATGACTCAAGAATCAGAGACACGCTCGGACTCGCACCAACTCGAGTAGAACTCGGCTTGGCTCCTGTGGGCTCTTAGCGACCCTTATACATCAGCTAAGTCTTTAAAATCTTGCAGACTCTCTATTTTAGAGTCGCGATAGAGTAAATCTCGGAGTATTTAGATCGCTTGAGTCTCAACTTAAGAGTGAACACCCATTTGTTTGATTTTTTTCTTAAACACGTTATTGTTTGATTGAAATTATTTCTTTTGAGTAGAAGCGCTACTGTCCCAGTTACTCAGGCACTGTGTGTAATCATTCTCTTTTCAATTCGCACTATAGCGAATTAACGCGTTCTTGTAGTTCGTTTCGAGGGAATGTCTTTTTTCGTTAAATTACGCTACCAGGTTCCTTAGTTTTGCATGCGTGAGATTTTCAGGGCTTTACCCACGTCAATCTTCCGTGTAAAATTTCAACGCTTAGGAACGTTCCACTGGAACCTGAAGGGAGCTTATCGTTACTATTATTTTTCACAACAAATATCTCTTACACCATCACGGGAACGTGCCGTGCTATTAGGGATAACAATTTTTTCTAGTAATTTTCATGAATGGAACCAGGAAAAATACCGTTATAAGTTTCTAAATAAATGTATACAATTACCATTCAAAATTTTGTTGTAATTTTTATTGTAAACTCAAATAATCTTGTATTTTTTCCTTTTTTCAGGTAAAGAAAATGATATTTTCGAAATCGATGGTAACCATATTCATGGTTATGTGGGCATTAATTTATAGTACTATGGCCGGCTACAACGATCACCCCAAAGGATGCAGTCCACTTGGTCGAAATAGCAATTTTTGCCAAGGTTATGTTTATGTGTCTTATAATATTGAGGATTCTGAATAAGATTTACAAAAACGTCTTTTTTTCTTATGGGAAATGCATGTTAAACTTCATGGGCCTTGCGGCACCCCTAAATATAATTTTTTTACAAAACAAAAAAAAAATGGATTTATTTTTGGGAGGATTCGAACAAATTTGGGGGGTGTCCCTATAAAAATTCAACAACAAAATTTCCAATGCATTTTTGGACCACCCTAATGCACAGACTTCCCCTTTTTTTTCTTAGTTTTCCCTTTTTCTTCAAATTCCCCTTATTCCATCTATTCTCAAAAAACTTCCCCTTTTTCTTTAAATATACGCTATTTGAAAATACAATATTTGAATTACGCGGAAAATTCTCTGAAATTAGTAAGTGTACCCATTATTGAGACAGAAATTATCTAATATAAAATTGGAACAGTTACAAAATATATAGTACTTTTTAAATAAATATTAGACGATGAACACTTTTTAGTTGAAATGTAAAAAGTTAAATACTTAATTAAAAAATGGAATATACCAAATTCATCAACTGCAATGTTAAATTTTCTAACTTGAGCAATTTTTAATTTAAGTTTAAAAGTTGGCATTCGACAAAAGTGAAAAAAAATTTTTAATCAGTAAAATTTAACGATTTCAAATTCAAAATATCTCCTATTGGTTCAAAAATTATGACAAATTTGTTATATTTACAGCTTTTACTAGTGAACAATAATAAAAAATTATGAAATTTGAGAAGAAAATGTTTTGCTCAATAACAATATTTTTTAAAATGTGCAAAAACATTTTTTTTTAATTGAGTCATATGTACACATTTGAAAAAAAGTTGAAAAAGTCGAACCTGAAATTTATTCAGCTTAAACCAAAGAAACATTTGATCATTTTGTTGATTTCCGGTCAAGTGCTCTAACCACTAAGCTACTAGAGAGATCAGAAGAATAATTCTTTTTTCTGAATCACGCTTTATTTAGCAAGATGTTATATCTCAATTTTATTAGAATTCTGTATTATCATCGGAGAAGGTAACGGATCGAGAAGAGAAATCCACACATAACATGGAAATCTACAATATTGTTTTTTGGCTCATTTTTAATTAATTTTTATGTGGACCGTAAGACATAAAAAATTCACAATTTAAAATTCTTAATTCCGTGAATCTCATGAATTCCATCGATTTCATAAATTTCGTGAATTCCTTTAATTCTACGAATTCCGCGAATTCCATGAAATCCGTAAATTCCGCGAATTTCATAAATTCAATGAATTCCGTAAATTTCATAAATTCAGTGAATTCCATCAATTCTGTGAATTCCATCAATTCTGTGAATTCCACGAATTCAGTGAATTCCACCAATTCTGCGAATTCCATGAATTCTAGGAATTCTGTAAATTTGATGAACTCTGTGAATTCCGTGAATTTAGTAAATTTCGTGAATTCCGTGACTTTCATTAATTCCATCAATTCTTAGAATTCCGTGAAAAGTTCGAATTCAGTGAATTCCGTAAATTTCATGAATTCTGTGAGTTCCGTGAATTTAATGAATTCCATTAATTCCGTAAATTCCTTGAATTTTGTGAATTCCATTAATTCCTTGAATTCCATCAATTTCGTGAATTCCGTCAATTCCATGAATTCCATGAAATATATGAATTCCACAAATTCCATGAATTCCGTAAATTCCATAATTCCGCGAATTCCTTGAATTCCGTGAATCCCGTGAATTTGATTAATTCAATCAATTTCATAAGTTTCGTGAATTCTTTCAATTCCATGAATTCCACGAATGCAGTGAATTCCATGAATTCTGTAAATTCCACGAATTTCATAAATTCAGTGAATTTCATAAATCCAGTGAATTCCATGAATTCAGGGAATTCATTCAATTCTGTGAATACTTTAAATTCTGCGAATTCCGTGAAATTCATAAACTTCGTGAATTGCTTAAATTCCGTGCATTCCGCGAATTCTGTACATTCCGCGAATTCTGTGAATTCCGTGAATTCCATCAATTCCGTTAATTTCCTGTGCACTTATAAACGCTACAATACATGTATTGGAATGTTCGATGGTGACTTCATGATTTACAACACTTACCATACATGTTATTGCAACATTTCGTCATTCCAATACCGTGTTTGCAATATTTTAATATATTATAAGGGATTTCAAGAGATTCGCGAAAATTCCAACAAATTTGAAAGCTTTCAATGAATTTTTAAGGGATTTTGAGAGACCTCATAAAATTTTAAAATATTTCAGAAATTTCTAGGATTTTAACCGATTTTGATAGATTTGAAGCATTTTTCACCATTTTTAAAGGAGTTTAAGGGATATTAAGGAATTTGAAGGAATGTTAAGTAATTTCGAGAAATTTCAAGGGTTTTAAAGAGATATTAATATTTCAGAAATTTTAAGGATTTTAACCGGTTTTCATAGATTAAAAGGATTTTTGACAGTTTTCAAAGGGTTTTAAGGGATAATAAGGAATTTTAATTAATTTTAGGGTTTTTGAAGAGATTTTAATGTTTCAGAAATTTTAAGGGTTTTGAAGAGATATTAATGTTTCAGAAATTTCAAGGATTTTAACCGATTTTGAGAGATTTAAATGAGTTTTCACAGTTTTTAAAGGATTCTAAAGGATAATAAGGAATTTTAGGGAATTTTAAGGGCTTTAAGGAGATATTAAAGTTTCAGCAATTTTAAAGATTTTAACCGATTTTGAGAAATTTGAAGGATTTTTCACAGTTTTTATAGGGTCATAAGGGATATTAAGGAATCTTTGAGGAATTTTTAATGAATTTTAATATATTATAAGGGATTTCAAGAGATTCACAAAAATTCCGACAAGGAAAGCATTCAATGAATTTTTAAGGGATTTTGAAAGATCTCTTGAGATTTTGAAATATTTCAGAAATTTCAAGGTTTTCAACTTATTTTGAGAGATTTAAATGATTTTTCAGTTTTAAAGGGTTTTAAGGGATATTAAGGAATTTGAAATAATTTAAAGGAATTTCAAGGGTTTTAAAGAGATATTAATGTTTCCGAAATTTTAAGGATTTCAACCGATTTTGAGAGATTTAAAGGATTTTTCACAGTTTGTAAAGTGTTTTATGAAATATTAAGGAATTTTGAATGCATTTTAATATATTATAAGGGATTTCAAGAGATTCGCGAAAATTCCAACAAATTTGAAAGCTTTCAATGAATTTTTAAATATATATATATATATATATATATATATGTAGACACTTCGTAGTTCCATATTAATTATGGAGATGAAATTGAAAATTTGATATAATAAATAAATATCCATTAATGCACAGGTAGAAGCGACTAATGGATCTTCATTCATTTAACCAGTCTAACCAAATAATATTTTTAAATAATTTTTCTGAACAGAAACTGTGATATAATGCATTTTTTGCAGCATGGCCTTTACAAACTAGTTTCAACTAAATTTTATTCAAATTCTGATAAATTCATTTGCGAAATTAATTTCACTGATCTAATTTTTAAGTTTTAATTTCCGAACTAAAAAGGCATACAAAAATAAATATTGAATCTTTAGAATTTTGTATCGAAAAAAATGCTAACGAATTTTGCTTCTATTTGGAATTTACTATAATAATCTGCGAATTTCACGTGTTTTTTTGTCTCACAACTTTTTTTATCATGTCAACGTGAGTGTCTATTAGTATACGTCAGTATGACATCTTATAAAATTGTCTTCAACATCAAATTGTTCCCCTTGCATGAAAATGCTTTATCATTGATTTTCAATTTATTTATTTTGCACTTCGGGTTAAAGTGAGTGCATTTTTAAAGAAAATATTTTTAAAATGCAAAATTATAAAATCATTAATTTTTAATGACTTATTCTTAAATCGTAATTTAAAAGAATACTTCAATTTTAAGCAAAGTTTGGAATTGTTTAATTTTTAACGCTTCAAGTTTGCATTCACTTACATATTTTCAAAGCTTCCAATTCGAAATAATGTAATTTTCTTCGTTTTTAGAATTACTCAACTTTAAAGGTTCACATTTTCAAATTCTTGAATTTTCAACAGTGAAAATGACACTGAATTATTTTTTATACAGAAATCTCATTTTTTAGTTTGGAAAAATCTATAATCCAACCACTTTGAACTTTGAATTACTTAATAAGTAAGGAAATTTATTGAATTAATAAATCAGTTTAAAGAATAAATAAAGAAATTTGGGACGCTATGATTTGAATATGAAATCAATAATTTTAAAGAATTTTTAATAATTAATATATATATATGAAAAAAATGTGAATAATTTGGTTAGGAAATTTAAAAATGATATTGGTAGGTTATGGTAGCTCATGAAAGGTTCTTAAATTGGACAATCGATGCGTCGCGGAGATGCGAGCAAATCCATGACATAAATTACTGATGTATTCTTGATATTAAAAAAGTTTTCGCCATATTAACAAGATAAAAACTCTATTTTTTAAATTTATATATCGGTATTGCTAGATGATAAGAGGTCACACAAGGTTCGTCAATAGGTCATTCGAAGAGTTTCGAAAACGCGAGTGAATAAGTGAGATACAATACTGTGGTATACCTAATATGAACAAAGTTTTTCTCATATAAATCGAATATAAATTTTTTTTTTAAACCTAATAAAGCGATACCAGTGGGTCATAAAAGGTTCAACAATGGGTCTATAACTGTAAAAATCCAATAATTCTAAAGAAGCATTAAGAACCGCACATTTGAAATTAGTTTTATCTTATCAAATTACCTAAAATAACAAACTAAATATTAAAAGGTAGTAACGTTCCCGATTAGGTATTTAAAAATTAAGAAACTTTGAAACAATGATTAAGAGGTATCATATCACTTAGTATCGAATGGTATTTAAAGTGATTGGATAGATTTCATTACGAAAAAATGAGATTTATATATAAGAAAAAGTTCACTTTCGTTTTTACTGGTCAAAATGGAAGAATTTTAAATATTGCAAGCCTTTAGAGCTTAATCATTCTGAAAACCTTGAAAATTTCATGACATCTAATTGAAAGCTTTAAAAATAATGAATTCACGCTTTTTAAAATTCATTACTTTAATCTAAAGTATAGAAGCAACAACTTAAAAATTAATTATAAAGCATGTCCAAGCATGCAAATCAACTTTATGTCACTAAAGGTCAAAAAGACGATGTCAACACTTACATATGCTATAATAAGAGGAATCAGTATAGAATTACTAGTGTTAATAACAGTATTAGAATTTTTATTAAATATTAAAAAATATTATAATATTATAAAAATAATTGAAATAATACATAGATGGCATTGTAAAATCTATTTTCTATTTGATGAATAGAGAATGGTTTAAGAGAATCGTTTTAGAGAATATTTTAAGAGAATGATTTCGAAAAATGGTTGAAGAGACTGGTTTGAGAGAATAATTTAAGAGAATGGTTAAAGAGAATAGTTTAAGAGAATGATTTTGAAAAACGGTTTAAGAGACTGGTTCAAGAGACTGGTTTAAGGAAATGGTTTAAGAGAATGGTTTGAGAGCATGGTTTAGGAGAATATTTGAAGAGAATAGTTCAAGAGAATGATTTAAAAAAATGGTTCAAGAGTCTGGTTCAAGAGAACAGTTTAAGAGAATGATTTAAGAGAATGGTTTGAGAGTATGGTTCAAGAGAATCGTTCAAGAGAATAGTTCACGAGAATGATTTTAAAAATGGTTCCAGAGAATAGTTCAAGAGAATAGTTTAAGAGAATGGTTTGAGAAAATAGTTTAAGAGAATGATTTTAAAAAACGGTTTAAGAGACTGTTTCAAGAGAATAGTTCAAGAGATTGATTTAAGAGAATGGTTCAAGAGAATAGTTTGAAAGAATGATTTTAAAACACGGTTGAAGAGACTGGTTTAAGAGAATAGTTCAGGAGAATAGTTTAAGAGAATGGTTTAAGGGGATAGCTTAAGAGAATGACCTTGAAAAATGGTTTGAGAGACTGGTTTAAGAGAATAGTTGGAGAGAATGGTCCAACAGAATGGTTTAGGAGAATCGTTTAGGAGAATGTTTAAGAGAATGGCTTGAGAGAATAGTTTAAGAGATTGATTTAGGAGAATGATTCAAGAGAATAGTCTAAGAGAATAATTTTTAAAAACGGTTTGAGAGACTGACTTAAGAGACTGTTTCAAGAGAATAGTTTAAGAGCATGGTTTTGAAAAATGGTTTAAGAGACTGGTTAAAGAGAATAGTTTAGGAGAATGGTTCAAGAGAATGGTTTAAGAGGATAGTTTAAGAGAATGACCTTGAAAAATGGTTTGAGAGACTGTTTCAAGAGAATAGTTCAAGAGATTAATTTAAGAGAACGGTTCAAGAGAATAGTTTGAGAGAATGATTTTGAAACACTGTTCAAGAGACTGGTTCAAGAGACTAAGTTAGATTTAATGAAAAATTAACTTATAGAGATACTCATGAGAAGCATCAATTAGATAAGAAAGAAAAAACAGGGAATGAAAATTGGATGAAAGTGTTTGTAAGTGAGGAAAAATTAGAGACACAAAAAGAAGAAATTCAAATTGAGAGAAAAAGAGGAAGACAACGAAATCAAAAATTAGAATCAGATGAACAAATAAAAAGACAAGCGAAAAGGCAAAAACTATAAGAAAGAAAAGCAAAAGCAGGAAAAGTAAAAGGAAATTATGCTAAAAAATTAGAAAGTATAGATGAAATAGGCAGAAAAAAAAACAACTTCGATTATCACACAAATAGACACTTCGAAATTGATAAAGAATTAGAAAAATACGAATTAAAGCAGGCGTTGATTGCCATAATAAACGAAGACCCAGTTACCTACCCAGAAGCTATTACAAGTGAAAACAAGTTAGAATGGAACGAAGCAATGAGAAAAGAATTTAGATCATTAGAGGAAAACAAAGTTTGGAATTTAATAGAGCGGCCAGAAATAATGAAAGATGGAAGCAGGGCAAATATCATAGATTCAAAGTGGGTATTTAAAAAGAAAATAAAACAAAATGATAAAATTAAATCCAAAGCTAGGTTAGTCATTAGAGGTTAGAGTGTGTAAATTGGAGAAAGCAATATACGGATTGAATATCAGTGGAAAAAAGTGCAATCAAAAGTTTTCAGAAGAAGTATTTGAACTGGGAATATAGAATCATTAACACGAACCATGCTTTTTCATATGAAGAATGCAAGATAAGATTACAGTGTTAGTATTATATGTAGACGATACGTCAGTAGCCAGTAACGATATCAGAAAATTGCACAACAACGACAACTAGACAGGTGAAAATTGAGAAACTAGAAGAGAGAGAGAAATCCGGAAAATAGATAAGAAAGAAAAACTTAGCAATGCAACATTTAGAGAAGACATCGCTAGTTTAATGTATTTGTCAAACGCAAAAAGGCCAGATATTGCTCACGCAGTAAACTATAATGCCAGAAAACAGGTTCATTCTACAGAAGAAGATTGGATTATTGCAAATGTGCAAAATACGTTCTGCATGTGAGTTCTTTTTTTGTTGTTGATATTTTCTAGAATAAAGAATGTTAATTATAGTTTAAGAATTAAATTATGTGGTAGGTACGTGAAATATTACAAATCCACATAAAAGAATAAAAGATATATATATATTTTTTTTTCTTGGCATTATTGTATTCTCGTTTATTAAAAAGAAACGAGTATTTTTGCATGCAATGTGCAAAATACGTTCTGCATGTGAATTCTTTTTTAATATTTTCTAGAATAAAGAATGTTAATTCTAATTAAAGAATGAAATTATGTGGTAGGTACGTGAAATATTACAAATCCACGTAAAAGAAAAAAATATATACATATATTTTTTGGCATTATTGTATTCTCGTTCATTAAAAAGAAACGAGTATTTGCAAATTCAATGTGCAAAATACGTTCTGCGTGTGAATTCCTTTTTTATATTCTCTAGAATAAAGAGTGTTAATTCTAGTTAAAAAACGAAATTATGTGGTAGGTGCGTGAAATATTACAAATCCACGTAAAAGGAAAAAAAGAGAAAATGTATTAATATTGTTTGTTTTTTGTTGTTGGAATTATTGTTCTGTCTTTTATTAAAAAGAAACTAATATTTTTGAATGCAATGTGCAAAATACGTTTTGCGTGTGAGTTCTTTTTTAAAATATTTTCTAGAATAAAGAATGTTAATTCTAGTTAAAAAATGAAATTATGAGGTAGGTACGTGAAATTTCACAAATCGACGTAGAAGGAAATAAACATATTAATATTGTTTTTTTGGCATTATTGTACTGTAGTTTATTAAAATGAAACAATTATTTTTAAATGCAATGTGAAAAATACGTTCTACATGTGAATTTCCTTTTTTTTATATTTTCTAGAATCACATAAAGGACTATCAGTTTAGAGAATGAACTGATGTTGTAGGTGCCTAAAATATTACAAATCCACGTAAAACAAAAAAATGTATATATATTTTTAAATGAAATGTGCAAAATACGTTCTGCATGTGAGTTCTTTTTTTGTTGTTGATATTTTCTAGAATAAAGAATGTTAATTATAGAATATTTAATTAATTGAAATACACTCAGGAACCTTTTGTTATTATCCAGAGGTAATAGATCATAGATATTTCCGAGTAAAACATGCGATGATTATATAAAGCATTTGTGATAAAACAAGACGATAGTAGTAAGAGGTGGCCTTACTACTATAAGGTGTAAAGCTGTCTCAAGTAAAATTCAATTCTTTATTTGAGTTATGTTTATTCACTAAGTTAAGTAATTTTCTGGTACTTATGGACAACTTATATTATTTTTTTCCAAGATATTCTTAATGAATTAACAGAAAACCATATTTGATTGATTAAATTACAACCAGGAACATCTTGGTATTATATAGAGGGAATAGATCATAGATATTTCTAGGCAAAACATGTGATGATTATTTAAAGCATTTGCAAAGAAACAAGACGATAGTAGTAAGGAATCCCCTTACTACTATAAGATTTAAAGCTGTCTCAAGTTCAAGATATTATTAATTAATGAACAGTAGGAGATATTTGATTAATTAAATTACAGTCAGGTATCTCTTGGTATTATCTAGTGTGAATTCTTATAGATATTTCTAAGCCAAACTTGTGATGATTATTTGAAGCATTAGCGGAAAAATAAGACGCTAGTAGTGAGGAAGTGCCTTACTACTATATGGTGTGAAGCTCTCTCATGTAAAGATACAATTCTTTATTTTAGTTATGTCTTTCACTAAGTTAAGTAATTTTCTTGTATCAGTCAAAACTTATATTGTTTCTGTCATAAGACATTTTAACTAATAAACAAAGAAATATATTTGATCAATCAAATTACAGCCAGGAACCTCTTGGTATTATCTGGAAGGAACAGATCACAGATATTTCTAAGCAAACCATGTGATGATCATTTAATGGATTTTCGATAAAAACAAGACGATAGTAGTAAGGCACTCTCTTACTACTATAACGTGTAACGCTGTCTCAAATCAAAATACAATTTTTTATTTTAGCTTCCTGTTTTTATTAGGTAAAGTAATTTGCTGGTATCAACATACAACTTATATTATTTTTACCAAGATATTGTTAACTAATGAACATGAGAAGATATGGCGAGTTGGCCTTATCGTCTTAGCAGATCTCCAACGGACCCAGTTCTGTTAAATGGGAGTACGTCTTTCCTTTGATTCACAAATAAGACATAGATCCTGTCCACATATGACACTAGAAATTCTTTTTCTAATTATTTGTTTAACAGAGTTTACTCTGTCACAGATAATTATGCTATTCTCGAGTCAGAATGTCTGACAAGCCACTTTGTGTAGAAAATTTGGCTTGGCAGGCTTGAAACTCTTGTCATACGATGAAAATGGATCTGATTAATTCAGCGAACAATATCAAATCATTTTCAGGTCAAAATTTTAGGTAGGCCCTTATGTTGAAAGATCCAAATGGTCCTAACGGTTACGACAATCATAACTGATTCAGATAGTCTGAAAGGTTTTTCATCTCGGATACCCATTAAGGGACACATTCCTTACCTGAATTCATACATACTATGACCTGCATTTTTCCTATTATCTTAACTTTTTTATAATTTAGTTCGATTTCACCATTTTCAATTAATCTCAAAATTATTTAAAATTCATTTTGTTTCTAATTAGTAAAAGTCAATTGCTCAGTCTTCATCAACACCTCACTCGTTCTTCAATTCAGCATGACGTGTAGTGACTTATTTTATGTTACAACTAGTCACCTCAAACTTCAAAACAATTTTATAATTGGAACTTATTTGTTCCGATTTATTTTCTGATAAACTGAACTTGCTTCATATTTCAAGTATTAATTTAAATCTATTCTGTAGTGAACTCTCTAAAAGTTTGAATTCATTTAATCTCCAAAACTCTTCCTAATTATCCCTTTGCTTTACTCATGCCCCTATGGAAGGCGCTATTTATAACCTGCTTCTTGTCGATTATTTTATTTTTAATGATTTGACTTTTATTTATTTCTTGATGTGTACTCACAATGAGTCCATGAATTGCCTGAAGGACACCAGATAGTTTTCCTACTTCAAAACTATCAAAATGCTAATGTCATTTATTTTATTTCAAACTTTAGTTGTTCACTTTTATTTTCATTCATTACTCTAGTTTGCCCGATAGCTCCAGCAGAGTGAACTGATTATTTGATAACGAGAAATAGCTTACAATGTTTGATATCAAATATTATTTTCGAAAGCCTATGAGATCTCTTGAAATCTTGTAGATGTTATCTATAACATAGCTGATGATAATAATAATTCGACATGGTGGGCTGTAAATATCCTAAACATGAAAGAAAAAAACATGATTCTAATATTCTTCTGATAAAAAATATATTCAGGTATTACAGTGCTAGTAATTCAAAATCGAGGCCAGAGAAAGATGCTTTCATTCCAATATAACTTATTTTTCTCTGAGTGATTTTTAAAACATTATATAAAAAATATAGAATTACGAAATCCAGAAAATCTAGTGTGGCTACTTTGATCGAGGAGAAAAATATTCAAATATTTCCTGGTTCAAACAAAATTTTCAAGATCATTGAAAACAAAAACTTTAAGCTCAAAATTTTTTCATTTGACAAAATAAAAACTAAACTATCAATTAAAATTTTTAAATTGAGACTATTTTGAACTTTAAACTTTTATAATTTGAACTGATATAATTTTTATTTTGCAAATTTTTTATTCAGACGCTCGCTAATTCATAAAACACGCTAGTTGTAATTTTTCCGCCTGAGATAGAAACTTTGAACACCTTTCAATTGAAATTGTTTTGATTAAATGATGTTAAAATGCCAATGAGAATTGGCATCGGGCAGATTCTTTATACTTGCACTACAGTTCAATGATGAAAATCATCAATCAATTCATATTCACAGTTAAACAAGCCAAAAAGTTTTTATAAAAAGCGCGAGCTTAGCAGATGCGAGTTTAGCGCGAAGAGAATGTTTTCGATTTTTTAAATCAATAAACTGTATGAAGAATCGTGATTTAAACACGCGCGAATTTGAAACACTTTCGGATTGGGTTATGGTTGTTTAATGGAGAAGCTGCGATTTCTTCTGAAGACAGTGCTTTAATTGCGCCACTGTACATGTTTATTTTTGCCCGAATCATCCCCATATATGAAGGTGTATATATTCCGCGAAAAATATGTTGACGGTTTAATTTTGCTAACATTGCAAATACGTCACCATTGGACGCATGAAAGGCATTATATGGCTTTTAAACGAGTGGTTCGGCGAACTCCATCAAATGACATTAATGCCAATTCACTTAAAAGTCTGACCGTGACGTTAGTTTATTTTCTTTTCATTTGTGAGATTTCAAAATGATTAAAACGAAACGAGACTCAAGTCATGAAACGAATTTAGTGGCATTTGAATACAAATGCAATCAGTACTCCTTCAAAGAATAAAAGAATAGAAAGAATACAAAATTTAAAGCGTCTACTTTTTCAAATACCATTCTTTGCGTCACAATGAACTCCTTGTTCACGGCAAGCAACGGTTGAAATTATTAACCTTATTGGCTAAATTCTGAGTCTCATATAATCAATATAGTTATTTATTCTTATAATTTACTTTCAACCAAAAAAATAATAGTATATTGTGTGACAAGTGCGCGAAGTAGGTAATGCAGGCTTCGATAATTTCTGCTGGTGTATTCACTTCAGAGTGAATGTCCAACCTAGCGTTTGAAGAAAAGCAGAGCTGTGGATAAATATGAAAGCTGTATTTTGATTGACTATAAGCACTGTGCGAAGAAATGGCCAGTTTACTTTGAGCACTGCTAATAGCCAATCAAAAATCTGCATCTGTTTGTTTTTCCTGGCAGACCGTATTCTCCAGGCAGGTCTTCTTCTGCCGAGTCACCTCTTCGAACCAGGTCCAGGTGTCCTCCTGCCTTGCATTGTTCTTCTCTTGTCTGTGGATATTCACCTGATCAACTCAGATTCGTTCGACTTATTAACCACAAAAATCTGCAACGGCAATTCGACATTCGCAAATACACTTTTTAGGATGATGCACCACTTTGATTGAAAGTAGAACGTAGTGTCTCAGGGTCAATTCCAGACAAAAAATAAAATGTTTTACCTACGTCCACTGGTTACGTTGTTGCTATGTTGGAGAGTAATGCAGTTCTTCACATGTAAACCAAAATTCTCTACAGAGCTCAAAAACATTTAAAGATAAAAAAGTTGTTAGTTTTCTTCTGGCACCTTTTTTTCAATCAGTATTCGTCCAGTTTTCCGGACTATTAGCTCATATAGGCGCCTCTGTATACATAAAATGTGACATAGGGACGAAACTCCACTCTTTCGATTATATTATATGGTCCAATTACATTCCCTCTTGCGAGCGCAACTTCTTCTGCTAATTGTGTTCCAGGAAGTAGCGTTATTCTGAAGTGTGTATTACAATAAGTGATAAACCAAGTTGTAAGATTAGGTTCCATGATGTCTGCAGCTTGAAAATAAAATAAAGATTTGTTATTTGTTCCGAATTCCCTCCGAATGATTCCGCACTGATCAGAATGCAATTTCCATTCCGTCAAAATCTGTCAAATAATGCGGGCTCATTCTGACTGTTTCCAGAACATTCTAAATAATTCCACACTTATTAAAATAAAACGCCCATTCCGTCTGAATCCGTCTTATGACTCAAGTTCATTCTGATTGATTGCGTGCTATTCCGAATTCACTCCGAAAGATTCCGCACTTATCAGAATACAATGCCCATTCCATCGGAATCCGCCAGATAACTCGAGCTCATTTCGACTGATTCCGCCTCATTTAGAATAAATTGGAGTCATTCCATTTTTTTCCTTCAACTTATGTTTCAAACGCAATGTGGCAATTGTATTTGGATCAAACCAGAATCATTCAGAATAAGTCAGAATGAACCCGCGTTATTTGACAGATTCAGACGGAATTGGATATGGACATGTGTGTGTGAATTTCAGAATCGTCTGGATTCATTCGGAATGAATTTGATCCAAAAAGGTCGGATTTACGCGGATTCAATCGGAATTACTTTTTTTGAGAATGGGTAATCATTCGGATTCGTTTGGAATAAATTTTGTAGCAAAATTCGGAATCATGTGGATTGATTCGGGATGAAATTATACATGAGCTCCTGCGGAGTCAGTTGGACTCATTTAGAATAATTTTCGGAATGAAACAGACTGGTTCGGTTTGCATTTATAAAATTCTTCGCGGACTCAAACGGACTAAATTCGGAATTATTTGGAAACATATTTCGCATTCGCACGGAATGAAATAGATTCAATCGCTCGGAATCAGGTGGACTCAGACGAAATCATTCTGATTCCGAATGAGTCCAGGTTTACTTTCACCAACACAGTGTTTAGATTTTATTATAGGCTAATCTGCAGATATTTGAAGCTATAAATGTAACAAATGAATAAAAGTGTAATTCAAAATCTTGATCAAACCTGTAAGTGACTTCAAATTCATTTAAATCCAAGTGTTGAGGCTCAACAATTATGTCTAGATCAAGAGTTCCTTTTGTGCTCAAGAGTCGTATTTTCGAACATGATACCTTTCCATCAGCGAAAAATCGTCGAGAAAATGAGAAGTACCGGAGCGAGAAAGACCAGGGCTAGAAGCGCCATTAGGTGAACTGTCGATCTGAGAACTCAACTCTGCAACAAGGAACAACTTGTATTGTTTTTAATACTATATGCAATGAGACGGCTTTTATTCAATATAAATCATAATTCTGTATTGTTTTCAAATATCCTATAATTTATAAATCAACGTCTATAATCTCTTAGTGCAACTCTGTAGACGCTATATGGTCTCAAATGTCTGATACCGGCTACCCTCTGGAGAATTCTTATTCTCTTACCATGACCAGCTAGGTATCCGGTATGGAGAATATTCCCAATATTCTCATTTCAAGTAAACGTTTGAGAGAAGTGGTTAAACAAGCCCCACTCTAAAGCATTTCACCACTATAAGGTGAGCTTCAGAGGTTTCTAGTGGCCAGGATTGAAAAAAGAATTATTTAATCATACAGACCAAATAAGCAAATAAAAAAGCTTCTCTCTATAAACGACGCTTCACTTCAAAGAACAATCGACAAAAAGGTGGTCTCGATATCGTCATATTTCTGGCCGAAAAAACGTAGCATCTCCTGTACTTTGTGTGTTTTAATGCATTCTCTATAGGGATTTGACCGTTGAATTATGGAACATTATGTATAATTAACAATAAATCATGATTGAAAACTAATCTAAGAAATGGTAATAGCTACACTAGTTTTGAGACAATTATAATTAGGAATCTGAAAGTACATGCCTCACTTTGAAGGCGAGTATCAATGTCGAAACTAAATTTACGATATTAAAAAAACAACCGTTTGAAAGGTCAGAAAACTTTATATCATAATTGCTCATGTTCACTTACTTCCTCTACTGTCTCTCCCCTCATTTCCCTTCAAATCGTTTCCCCTCACTTCCCCTACTTGCTTCCCCTTTCTTGTTTTCCCTTCGCTTGTCTTACTTCCTCCCCTTTATTTCCCCTTGGTTATCGTACTTTCCCTCCATTCATTTTCCCTCACTTCCGCTACTTCCTCTCTCCTGATTTTCCCTCACTCATTTTCCCTCACTTTTCCTTCCTTCATTTCCTCTCACTTCCTCTCTGCTCATTTCCGCTCACTTTTTCTACTTCTCTTCTTCTTATTTACCCTCCCATTATTTCCCCTCACTTTCCCTACGTCCTCAACCTTCCCCTTCTTCTTGTCCCCTAATTTCCTATCACTCATTTTTTCTCACTTTACCTACTTTCTCTTTCCTTATTTACTCTTACTTCCTCTCTGCTCATTTTTACTCACTTTCTTTATTTCCTCTCTCCTCATTTCCCTTCACATTGTTTTCCCTTACTTTTCTCACTTTTCCTTCCTCATTTTTCTTTGCTCCCCTCACATCCCCGCTCCCTGTATTTTCCCTCGGTTATCCTACTTTCCCTCCCTTCATTTTCCCTCACATTCTCTACATTCTCTCCCCTAAATTCCCCTCACTTATTTTCCCTCACTTTTACTCCTTTCCTTCATTTCTCCTCACTACCATTCTACTCATTTCCTCTCACATCCTCTAGCATCCCTCCTATTTTTCCCCTCACTTTGCTTAATTCCCCTCTCTTCATTTTCCTTCGCTTCCTTTTACTTCCCCTCTACTCACTACACCTACTTTTCCTACCCTTGTTTCCCCTAATTTTCATCTTATTTCTTCTACTTTCCCTCCTCTAATTTCTCCGACTCATTTTGCCACACTTCGCCGTCCCTCATTTCCCTTTACTTCCTCTTCGCTTAGGTTCTCTTCGCTAATTTTCTCTCACTTCATCTACTTATCCATTTCTCATTTACCCTAATGTTATTTCACCTCACTTTCCCCACGTCCTCAGCCTTCCCCTACTCTTTCCCCTAATTTCCTATCACTTATTTTATCTCACTTTCTCTACTAAAAATTGGAAAGCAATATTTTCAAATTGTAGACAAGCTACATCACGTTTACAATTTCACAATATGACCTTCTGATTGTGTGAATAGAGAAAATATTGTCACAACATTGCGTCGTTTTATTTAAATTTCTATTTTTTACGTTTTCCATTTCAATAAAATCTCTTTTTAATTAATTAGGAAATATCTGGAATAATCTAACTAGTAATTTACTACTTATCTCTGGTGGCTAACTTTTTGTTAATTGAATCTGTAAAATTTGATTAGTAATTAGTTAAATTTTACCAATTTTGATTTAGAGAGACCTCAAAGTATCTTTGGTATACGGAAAAAGCTGTACAATTAAAATAGCCTTCTTTAAGCGCTTAAGGCCATACTTATTCAAGTTAATGCTTACTAGGGGCAAATTATTTCTCCAAAATTTTCTGAATAATTCAATTTTCTATGAAAAATAATGAAAACATATAACCGAAAAATGATGTCAATCGAATACAGAACTCTTTTGAAAAGTAGCACAAGGGGACCCTAAATGTGCATAATTAATTTATAAAGCATATTAATCCATTATAATTTTATAATTCTAACGAATTCTTATTTTTCTTAATTTTTTTCAAACAATCAAAAGGTTTTTTTTTCAAATTGGAGACAGGCTACGATACATTTAGAATTCAGCAATATGACGTATTTATTGTTTCAATAAAGTTAAGAATGTAACACCATCACGTTATATACAGTACAAATAATTTTCTTTTGATCTACTATTGAATTATTTTTTTATCTCGAATTCTCAAATTAGTGATTTGCTACTAATTTTTAGTGGCTCACTTTTCGCTAATCAAATCTGCGAAATGTCACTAGAAAGTAGTTGAATTTTACTAATTTTAAGTTATATAGGCGGAAAAGCCTAAAAACTGAAATGAACTTCTTTAAGCACTCAAATTGATACTGTGGTTGTGGTTGAGACCCTGTTGGCAAATGAGGAGAGTATGTGTCTTGGGTCTGTTCAGGATTAGGTACCTTTTTAACATGCGAGACATGACGCTTCAAAATTTTGTTATCTCTGAACAATATCAACTTTAATCAGACCATAAGATAAGGAGAGAACTGAATTTACAGTATCTATATCGATTTTATTTGTGTTCCCAAGATATTCATTCAATCTGAATTTATTTAAAGTCTTAAAAGTATATTTTTGTAATTTTTTTAAAGGGTTGTTTTCAATGATTTCAAAACTATTTTTGTCCACTAGAATTGTCATCATTTTTTTGTTATATTTGCTTTTTGAAATTGCTATTGTAATATTAACCTTATCTGGAAATTTTATCAGGGGATCAGGATTTTTCTTCAAAAATTATTTTGTTAACTTATAGCCTTCATTAAATTCTTTGTCCATAATTGAAAATAATTTGTCATTTGCAATAAAATCTTTAGATAATCCTGATAGTTTGGATCTGAATTCTTGTAATTTATTACTTGGAGTTTTGAGAATATTGATCTCTACATCTTCTACAACTTCTAATAATTGGACAAACTTTTCTCCCCAAATTTGTTAGTGAAACCTTTTCTTATTCTCAAAATTTTGGTCACTCGGAAGGGTACATCAATTTTCGAAAGATTCAGAAACCATGGATCCGATTTTTCCGGATGCAAACAATTTTGTTTCTTTTTTTGTTGTTTATTTTGCATATACTGATCTTTTCGAATGTGTTTTTTTCATAGCAACTGATTTTTAAATTTACAATGTTTCTGAGTCTTTCTTTTCAAAATTTTTTTTTTTTGCACAGATTGATTTTTTGATATTGTGTTTCTAATTTTCTTCTTGAAAATATGATATTGATACAACGAGTACAAATCTCTCCTTAGCCTATGGCCTTGTTAAATCTCACAAAACTGACTACCCCCTACGAACATTTATTTCAACAATAGATTCTGCAACTAGAAAATTGGAAGAATTATGTAGTCAAATTATTTAAAAAATCAATAGAAACCTCAAAAACATCAATTAAAAATAGTCATGCTTTCTTGAAAATAACCAACAATGTAATAATACCTTCGGATCACATATTTGTCTTTTTTTAAATTAAGATCGAAAAGAAATCTATTTTATCATGAATAATTTTATGCAAAATAAGCATGAAAAAGATTACAGTTTTTATAGTAGTCGACGTGGTAGAAAAATGTCTTCTTCTTCACAATTTATAAAAAATAAGGGAGTCTTAATTTGTAGTTATGAACATAACTCCCTTCAGGAAGATGTATATTAAACACCTGGACTACCAGGTTCACTTCTGAAAATGACTAGACCTTCGAAAACCCACGAGGGTGTCTTAAATTTCCGATATAAACACAAATTCCTCGAGGAATATGTATTTTGTACGCCTGAACTATTATGTACGCCAAAAATCACTTTTTTATTATTTTAATAATTGTTTCTCGACTCTAGAAAAAATCTGTGTTCAGAATAACATTCAAAAAACACAGTACACTTTCGGAAACCCACTCTTGTCATTCTGTTTTGCATACTGATGTTAATAAGCCCTGAAGTTGTGCTTCCTAACTTTTATTAATCCTCTAAAGCGAATCATATTAAGTTTAAATCTTAGATCGAAATAGATGCAACAATTTGATACCACAAGTTTTAGCTTGATTATAATATCATTTATTAAAATCCTACTAAACATTCTTTTCCAGAGATCTAATTATTGGCATTACAATTATCTTGGGCGTGTTTGAACTCGTAACCACAGATATGAGATTGCATGATTCGGGTGAGAACCGCATGAGTGTGAGTGAGACGCTAATTGATTAGAGCACATTAGAACGTGTCTGACACAAAGTAAGTAAGCTGCTTCTGCCATCATGTTGTTGGTCTTCAGTTATATTGGTAAGAATAATAATAATCCTTATCATTATTCCAGTACGGTCCGAATGTAGATCCTTCATCCATTATATCTTTAAAATTTGAAGTTCATGAATTCCATTTATCTTTTCACAGAAATATCATTCGGTATGGACCCAGGAGATAAGAAGGGAAAGGGTATAAAACTTTTTGGTCAATCATTAGGCGGAAAGTCAAAGAAGAAATCAGAACTGAGAATGGTAGATGGTGGAACAGGCGTGCTTAGACTTCATAATGATACCACTGGAGAATTCGTAGATGGTGGGCCGACTCATCACTTAAAACTACCCCCGTCGATAGTGTCTATACAACCTGACACCTATAACCTAAACCACTTCAATGTCTTCATTCGAACTGAAGATAGTACAGTTGTATATTTATAAACAACTTGAATAAAAGTTAAAACCTGTAAAATTTCCGTACTTTTTAGCAGATTTTCGGGTCTGTGAGCTATAAAAATTATTTTGGCATATTCATTTTAGGCTCATTAACGTAAAACATTTAGCCCTTAAAAATGATCATACATTCATTGAGCTATCATTTTTTCTTTTCTAACTTTTTTAACGTCAAAGTCAGAGGACTCGAATTTTCTCGCCGATAGTAGTAGGAGTTTCATGACTAATCAAACTATGATATAAAACTCAAATTCACCATGATAAGGTAATTATTTTGTATGAAAACTGTCTGCCGTTGTTGTAGTTTAATGGCCAAAAATGTAGGTCAAGATCGTTAACTAGCCTTCTTAAACTCACAGTTCTAGCTTTATGCACCCGCAAAAAAACTGGTAAAAAAAATAAAATAAAAAACCTGCTCACGGCGCGGGCACATTCTCTCATCGCTCTCATTTGAGAAAATTTTGAGATATAATTTAAAAATAATTTTGTAATTCAACATTCTATTGTACGTTGTGTCTTTTCTGCAGAAATTTAATTTGTTTATTTTTAATGTCATTTTTTACAATTACAACAAAAACTACCCGTCTTATCATGAAAAGGTTAGTAACAAATTTGTAGCTATTTTTTGAGAAACAACTATTGTCTATTTATTTTTTTCTGTAGCTTGTGTTGTTCGTTTAGATATTTTTTTTAATGATAATTCTTAAGAATAAAACGAAAAGTACGCGTCAAATCGATAAGTAATTAATAACGAATTTGTAGATCATTTTTGTTATCATAATTTTTGTCTCTTCATCTTTTTTGCATTTCGCATAGTTTTTATTTTCTCTCCTTTTTTTTATCGGTTGTTGTTTGGCTTAAAATATTCATTTTCGTTTGTTTTTTTGAATTTTAAGGACGAGTGCTACAAATATCTGTACATCGAATTTTTAAATCTTGAAAAAAAATGTTCTGAAAAATTTGGTAAATGCTCTAACTTTTTGAATTTGAATGTAAAGTGTTCTTCGTAAATCAGCTTGTAGAGTTTGATGTAACAAATTTGTTGTGCTCCGCAGACTGGACAATTTCAAAAAAGAGAAAGGACTCACGGCTACATTTGAGGAGAGTCAAGTCTAGAGCATTATTTTTTATGCAAGAGGCACTGGGAAAAATTTGAGAAAATTCACGAATATGAAGAAAACGTTTTTAAGCATATTGCAGGTAAAAATGTTAAAAAATAATAAAAATTGTTGCTAAAAATTACAAAAATGTACAACTATGCTATCCTCAGCTGTAATGAAAAAATTAAAGCCAACCAAATTCTAAATTGTAATGAATAGGCTCTGTAATTACTTACAATATCACAAATGATTGCGATTTTTTTCATAAGAATCGCGATGTGTTTAGACATTCTTTTTGTTAGAAAGCAAGGGTACGCAAGCTGCAGGGTTCCTTTTTCTTGCTGCCAAACACTGGTGCCTTATTTTGACTCGTGCTTCTGAACTCTTGCCCGGACATTGACGCCTTATCTGATGGGGAGAAAAAAAATCTTCTCTGGAGACTGTAAATAATTGCAAAGCCTTTGCGTCATAGTTTGTGAATCGAATCTCTTTAATATCTTCATTAAAACCGAAGATAGCACAGTTGTACATTTTTGTAATTTCAAGCAAAAATTTTCATTATTTCTCAAATTTTTCAAGTTTAATTTGTTTATGAATGTTTTCTTCATATTCATGAATTTTGTCAAAATTTTCCCATTACCTCTTTTATAGAAAAGTAATGCTCTAGACTTGACTCTTCCTAAATGTGCCAAAAATTCCTTACTTTCCTTAAAATTTTTCAGTATAAAAAGCACAAAAGATTTTTCACATCAGCGTCTTGTAGCTCATTTACGGAGTAAACATTGAGCTTTGAAATTACTATTTACTTATTATGCTAGAATTTTTCCTGTGTTGTTGAGCTTCAAAGCTAGATGCCCAACATTTACTCGCTGATAGTAGATACATCAATGCAATTCACAGTGCGGTCTTACAAGCTCAGAGGGAAGCGGATGTGCAGGAGCAAGAACAGATTAGAAACCTTTTTATCTTTGATAAAAGTGATCATGTAATTGACTAACATGCTGTACGTTTTGGACCGTTTTGTTAACAAGTTGTACCTTTCAGCTATGCTCTCGTTCTTATTCTAGAATTTAAGTTTTCCAGGAATCTAGAATTCCTTCGAATTGCGAAACTGACAGTTGTTGTATTTTTGTGTTTTTGTCAATCCCGCTTGCTTTTTCTTGAAAATCCTTGATGTTGCTGACAGAATTTTCACTTGGTTTACTACTGGGTGCAGGCTCGACGCCGAAAGAAAAACACACCATTCACTGTTTCCGGGAGAAGAAGATTAACTTAGAATGTTTATAGTTCGAAATGACATCATTTTAAACTTCAAAAAAAATACGTAGTTCAATATTGAAGATTTAGAATACAAAATTGTTCATTTTTTAAGATTTTCAATTGAAGATTTTTCAATTTCAAAGATATTGAATTTTGATATTGAATTTTGATAGATACTTGAATTTTGATCAATTTCAACATCAAAAGTCCACTGGTTTCAATTCCAACTCTCCCAAATTGAAGAAATTTATTATATAAAGCATCAGAAACACAAACTTTTCATTTATGAAAATTTAAACATATGCAATTTTTAATTTTATATAATTTTGAACTTTTCTATTTTGGGTAGTTTCATTCTAAAGATTTACAAGTTAAAAATTTTCAATTTTAACGATTTTCAATTTAAGATTCTTGTATCTTGAAAATTTATAATTGAAGATTCAATAATTTGAAATGTTCATCGAATAAACTTACTTAATTTTGAAAGTCTTCTTGAAATACATATATGGTTCAAATTTGAAGAAATACAATGGAAAGTTCTTCAAGTCTCCAGATTTTTAATTAAAGACTCTTTAACTATCAATTTGTATAATAAAAAGTGATGTATTTGCTTCTTCCGAAGTTCGTTGGGAAATTTAAAAAAGTTCAAAAATTACAAAATGACGATAAATTTTTTAGTTTGGACCTTGAACTGACCTTGACCCTTACCTGATGGAGCTAACCGGACAAATGATTTGAATTCAGCGACCCCGAAAATATAAGACCCACCTAGTCTCCTGCTATAATATCATGTCCTGGTTTAGGATGAAAATAAAACATTTTGTCGATAAAACCCCTAGCACATTAGTTTCCTGAAATTTTGATTAAACCCGCAGAAACTTGAAGGTTAACATATTATATGAAATATCGTAATGAAATAATTAAAAAAACGTTGCTCAAGTTTGATGATTTTAACGACATAAGCTTTAAATGGATATTTTCAATATGTAAATACAAGAAGGTGAAATAGGTTAAAAAGTGTAAATAATTCTTGTTTCCCCCTTCCCAAGCAGGTACTTGTAAATACGTTATGTTGGTTAAGGTGACGTAGTACGATCCAGGACCATGTGACTTAGTCTATTGACAAATTTTACAATATTTCCGTATTATTTTTTCAAGAAACCCGAAAATGTTACTCAATCGCGTTCTTCTATCAATTTTGCTATTAGTCATATTTTTCATGTATTCACGATGCAATTAGTAGTATCCCTCTTTTCTACTGTCCGTATGTCCTTAACCCCCTCTAATTAACCCCCAAATAACTCCTCGGAATTTAAAAGACGCATTTCTAAAAAAGAGTTGAATTTTGTTACAGGCAACAGGCCATAGTTGAGAACCACGTAATATCGTCACTCATCTGTGAGGCCCTTCACTCAAATTTTCAAGAGAAAATATAAGTGAAAGGCCTGCGAGATTAATTGTCGATTTTACGGTGTTTTGAAACGACGAGTTTGCACAGACTCACAGAGCAAAGGATCTCAACCGGCGGGCGTGTAGCCAAATGATTATTGAGGGGGGAGTATAATTAATTCAGTCAAAAAAAAAATATTTTTTTATTTTTCTATATAAATGTACAACATCTCAAGATAGCTGCTCTCCTTCGGTTTTATGTACCTGTCCGGCAGCAGCCGGACCTGGCATGGATGATTCAGTGTGAGTATAAAAAACTGTATTTTTTTATTTTTTCATGTTTAAAACTCTAAACGCGTTTTTCTCGAAACCACGTTTTCAAAGTCGGTGATGGTTGTAACTCAAAATCTCCTGCATGGATCCTTCTGAAATTTGGTATACTATTTCTATACATAATTGGATTACTCCGGATAATATCCGATTACTCTTCATAATATCGGATTACTCTTGATTACGTCTACATACGAAATCACTCTGAATTAGTACTTTTTAAAAAAATTGTCGAATTTCAAAAAAATAGATACACTCTTAACCAAGTTCAATTTGCAACATACAAGATCAATTTTCAACCACGAAAAAAAACTAATGTTGCACGAAATAGTTACATTTTCAAAGAAAGAGATGAATTTTTGATTAAAATGATGGACCTTCAAATGGAATAATGAAGTTTTAAGTTGAATCTAAATTTTTACTAAAAATACAACGTTTTGTTAAAAAGTTGAATTTAAAACTAAAATGAAGAAGCTTTAATTAACAAATGAGTTTTTAACAAAATTGTTTAATTTTTTGCGGAGTACAATAATTTTTTTGCAAATAAGATTAATTTGCTACCGAAAAAACCGAAATTTGAAAAAGAAGACTTGAAATTTCAACCAAGTGATTATATTTTCATCTACAAAAGATAAATTGTCAGGCAAATAGTTATGCTCTCAACTGAAAAAAAATATTCAATGAAAAATAGAGTAGTTTCATTTCCTGTTTTCGAAATTAAATTTTTACCAAAAACGAAACGAATTTTCCACAAAACAGCTAAATTATCAACTCAAAATTCAACGGAAAAAATGAATTTTGAAGAAAGTATTACAACATTTAACTAAGTAGTTGAATTCTCAATCAAGAAAATGAATTTTGCAGAAAAAAGATAAATTTTTAGAAAAATACATACATTTTAAGCCCTGTAGTTGAATTTCCAACTAAAGAAGATATATTTAGAATCGAAAATGGAATAGTTAATTTTATAGTGAAAAAATGCATTTTTAATGAAAAAGGTGAATTGTTAACGAAGAAGATTAATTTTTTACCAAAAAAGACGATGTTTTCATCAAAGTAGTTGCATTTTCAAACTAAAAAAAAAAAAAAAATTCCACTAAAAGAATAAAGTTTTGAAAAAAAAAGAAAAATTAATTAAATCTTTTACGAAGGAAATTGAAATTCAAAAAAAAAAAAAATTTTTAACAAAAAAATAAATTAGAATTAAACTATTCAGTTACAAATTTTTATAAAAGAGAAAAATATAAACTAAAAATTAATCAAATAAGATTTGGATTCACATTACATTGTTCAACTATTTATTTGAAAATTTACATAATTTGTTAAAAACTCGGCTTTTTTGTGAGGAAATTAATCGCATCTTGGTTGAAAATTCAACTATTTTTTTTAAATTCATATATTTTCTATAAAATTCGTCTTCACTTGTAGAAAATAAATATTCTTGGTTAAAAAATCAGTTATTTGGTTATAAATGTATGTTTTCTGTTGGAAATTAATTTTTTGTTGTGGAAAATCAATTTTCTTGGTTGAAAATTCACCTTCTGTTTGTAAAACCATCTCTTTTGTTGGAAAATTAATGTTTATTGTTTAAAAATGCAACTGTTTGAATAAAAATTAACAATACATTGAACTCACTCGAATATTTTCGCTTTTTTTACGGAAAATTTTATTTCGAGTTTTTTTTTTTAAGAAAAATGTTCTAGTTGTCAGCAAAATGTGTATCAATCTAAAGTTACAAAAGACTATTACATGCTTGGATCATTTTGTTTAAGATTACATGTATACCTTCAGATTTAGTGTGAGTAAATAAATTTTTGTTTATCATGACGCAATTTTTTATCTGTTTTAGTAAATACATGGTGATTTTTCAATGTCATTATAATAGCCACGTTTTACAATTTCAGAGCAAGATAACCAAACGAATTTCAAGTTTTCCGTTGCACAGCTTTGAAGTAATTTTATTGAAAACTCTTTTGACCACAGCAAACATGCGATTTTTATTTATTTCTATTCTTTTTTGCTACTTTATTTACAGTAGCGATTGTGAGGAAAAACCTGAACCTGAACCAAAAACTGAATATCGAAATACAGATGAAGGTCTAAGTGAGTCCAACATTTAATTTAAATCATAATTTGATGTTTCGGAAAATTAAATTTTACTTAGATGAAGATAATGTAATAGAATTTTGATTTAATTTCACGATTTTACTTACAAGTGTGCAAAAGTTACTGAAAATAATTGAATTAAATTTCACTTTGAAGGAGGATGTTAATCAAGTGAAATTCTCTTGAGTTGAGCAGAATTCTCTCGAATTCAGCAGAATGCTCTTGAGTTCATCAGATTGCTCTTGAATGTAGTAGAATTCTCTTGAATTCAGCAGAATTCTCCTTGATTCTAAAAAATTCGTCTGAATATAGCAGAATTTTCTTAGGATTTAAAAATTCTCTCAAGTGAAATAGAAATCTCTTTAAATCAGCAAAATTCTTCAGAATTCGAATGAATTTTCTTGGATTCGGAAGAATTCCGTTGAAATCCATGTAATTAGATTGAATCAAAGAGAATTCTCTTGAGTTCAGCATAATTTTCTTGAATCAAGTAGAATCCTCTTGAATTCAGTGAAATTCTCTTGAATCTAATAAAATACTCTTGAATCCAGCAGAATTCTCCTGAATTCCAAAAAATTTGCCCGGATTCAGCAGAATTTTCTTGAAATTGGTAAAATTCTCGTGAATGCAATATAAGTCTCTTGAAATCAGTCGAATTCTTTTGTATTCGGCATAATTCTTTTAGGTTTCGTAGAATTTTGTTGAAATCGATGGAATTCTAACAAATCATATGCAATTCTCTTGAATTCAGTAGAATTCTCCTGAATTCAACAGCATTCGCTCAAATTCAGCAGAATTAACTTGAATTCGGCACAATGCTCTTGAATTCAACATAATATCTTGAATTAATGAGAATTCTCTTGAATTTAGTAGAATTGTTTTAAATTCAGAAAAATTCTCCTGAATTCTGACAAAACTGCCCGAATTTAGCAGAATTTTCTTGAAATTAGCAAAATTCTTTCGAATGCGATAGAAATTTCTTGAAATCAGCAAAATTCTTTTGAATCCAGCAGAATTTTGTTCGAATTTCGTCGAATTTTGTTGAAATCGAAGAAATTCTATTGAATCAAATGCAATTCTCTTGAATTCAGCAGAATTCTTTTGAATTCCGCAGAATTCTCTTGGGCACCGCAGAATTCTCTTCAATTCTTTTCTACTGCAAATTAATTTTTTCAACTAAAAATGTAACCATTCCACTTTTTTTTGAATTGATCATTTCATTAAAAAATGTATCGGATTACTCATACCTATTTCGCGGTTTTGGCTTTCAAATCAATCTAAGTCAGCAACGAATCCCTGGTACTTTATTTTCCAATCATCGTGGGGACCAACAGGATAGTTCAAGTTCAGCGAAATCCGGACCTAACAGCAGTAACAATACCGACGTAACATAATTTCTTCTGGAACCAACGATGATTGGACGAACGAAGATCTAATGGTCCGTTGCTGTTTGAATGGATGAAACCAACACTGCAAAATTGTGTTTGACCTCTTTCAGGAAGAAAAGGAAATTTATGAAAATAAATTTTCAAATTTGGAAACTTCACTCATTTATTCACAATCACTTGAATTCCGAGAACACTTTTGAACATAAGATTTTCACTCTAATCCTTTCGCACAAATAGTTTTTCGCTTTGAACATTAAGAAATATAGTTTATTTTGCACGTCACGCCAGATTTATTCAATTTGTCTTTGATAAATTTATAAAAACAGTTTCAATTTAATTCGAATTTTCCTGCGATCCAGAATTCGAATTAATTACTAGTTGCTGACGAGGAATTGTAAATTGAGCTGCACCATTTTGTAAATACACAATTATTACCATAAAATGCAGTTCTTGATAAAGGCAGCACAATTGGAATGGTTGGAATTGAGGGTTTGAAAATGTTCCACCAGTTCAAATAAAATATTCGGAGGTTAAGACATATAGTAATTCGAATAACTTAATTATCTTCAAATAATATGTTAAATTTAAATTTTATTATTTGAATTCATTTAAACTCGATTATTTGCACCAACATGTGCAATTAGCAAGACTTCGCGATTTCTAAAATACATTTTTGTACGTGGAAGGGTGCGCACGAAGAATATCGCCATAGTTAGCCAATCAAAAAACTCAAAAGCGAACGATGTCGACACCGCCCGCTCATCTAATTGGTGAATGATTTTACCCTTAAAACAAAGAAAGGGACGTGAAAATGAATCACCCTGATGCAACAGATGATGTGGAATTTGGAACTTCCACATAATCGCCCACGTTTCCTCTAAGTCACCTTCCTTAACGCCCTCTTTCCAAAGGGATGGTGAAATAGTACATTTTAAAAGTATTGAGTATGAAATGGTCTAATTATAAAAATTCAAATTTAATATTATTCGATTTTAAACATTTTCAAGGAACAATTTTTCAATTTCAGACAATTTTGATTTGAAGTTACCTAATGAAAACATTTTAAAAACTGTATAAAAATATCACGATAAATTTTGCCTATCTGCTTCTCTTTATACAAAAGAAAACCACCTGCAAAAATCAATAAAAAATAAGATTCTCCCCTCAGTTTAGATTTCCTGGGGGAAAATCATTTTATTTACGGTCATTAGGAGAGAAGTTTTCATTAATTTTTAATCAATAGAAAATCCATTTTGCCTTTCATTATTTCTGAATGAAAAGAAACTTCAATTTTAATATCAGCACTTCGTACACTATTTTAGTTAACTTTAAAGATATGGAGGCGAGGCCATCACACTTGTGATGGTGAAAAGACTTGAGGCTTCAATGTTTATTGTATTAAAAAAATATTGTTGTTCACATCTCAAAATTTCGCCTAGTTAACTTTTGTTCTAGATATGCCTATTTTATTCTAAACTTTATAATTAAAGGTGGGGGGGGGATTATTAAAAAAAACTTTTATGTAACTAGAACTTACTTATTGCCGTAACGTAACTGTAACAAGGTAATTTTTCTTTGCTGAGTAGAGTAACTGTAATGAGTTACATAAAGAAAAAGGAACCTACCCAACTTAGGCTCGTAGGATATTTGGCTTGGTTGGCTCAAAGGAGCTTCTTGATGCGGGGGCGAGGGCTGAGGCGAACGTCGGGACGAACGCTGGGACGAACGCTGAAGCCATCCAAAGCAGTGGCTGTTGCCCTGCGAACTGAATTCTGTAAGAAAAAATAGAAATTGATTAATTTTCAATTCCTTATATACTTACACTGGCAATAAGAGGTACTTACGGATAGAATTAAAAAAAACGACCAGGGTGAAGGGCAGATTAGAAAAGATCCTCATTTTTGCTTCCAAAATGTGGGAAAAACTGTTTAACGCAGAATTTTTAGAAAAACTTCACTAGTGAATATTCTGATATAGTGTATATATACTTCCTGAAATTCCTCAAATATTCAGAATTCCTGAAATTCCTCAAATATTCAGAATTTCTGAAATTCCTTAAATATTCTGAATTCCTGAATTCCTTAAATATTCAGAATTCCTGAAATTCCTTTAATATTCACAATTCCTTAAATTCCTAGAATTCTCTGAACACCTTAAATTCCCTAAATTCTCTGAAATTCCTGAAATGATTTAAGTTTCTTGAATATTCTAAATTCCTTCAATATTCTAAAGTCCCTGAATTCCATGAATTCGCTAAATTTATGAAAATCTCTGAATTCCTAGAATTCTTTGATATCCTTGATTTCTCTGTATTCCCTAAAATCTTTTAAAATTTGGAATTCCTTGGACATTTTGAATTCTCTTAATTTCTTGAATTCCCTAAATGCTCTAAAATTCTCTGAATTCTCTGAAATCGTCGAATATTCTGAATTCCTGAAATTAATTGAATTCTGTGAATTTCTGAATTTCACGGAATTTTCTGAATTCCTGGAATCCTCTCAATGCCCTGAATTCCCGAAATTCATTAAATTTTCTGAATCCTGACATTTCTTGAATTTTCTAAATTCTGAAATTCATTGAATTTTCTGAATTCCTAAAATTCCTTGAATTTTAAGAATTCCTGAAATTTCTTGAATGCTATGAATACCCTAAATTCCTGACATTCCTTCAATTCTCTGAATTTCATTGAATTCCTTAAATATTCTGAAATCTTTTTAATTCCTGAATTCCTTGTATTGATCGGAATTCCACTGAATTCCTAAAATACTCTGAATACTCGCCAATCCCTGAATTCTTTGCATTATTTTCAAGACCACAGAATTCAGAGAATTCTTAGAATTCAGGAAATTCCATGAATCCCTTAAATTCTATGAATTCCTGAAATTCTCTGAAATCCTTAAATATACTGAATTCTCTGAATTTCTGGAATTTTCTGAATACCTGAAATTCCTTAAGTTTTCCGAATTCCTGAAATTCCTTACATTCTTTGAATTCTTTAACTATTCTGAATTCCTTTTAATTATCTGAATTCTACTGAATTCCTGAAATATTTTGAATATCTAAAATATTTACTAAATTTTATAAAATTGTTCTTGTTTTTTAATTAAAAGATGTTTAATTGAATGGGTTAAAAATGGAATAGACCAATAAAAATAGATCGAAACTATATTTGAATAGGATTTGAAATTGAATAAAAGCGTTTAATTATGAATCTATTAATTTGAAATAATTTAAAAATGAAAATTATTTGATAAAGTTTCAATTGGACGTTCAGATTGGTTTACTTAAGGCTTTCCAATTGAAACATTTCAATTTTTAACGTTGAAATTGGTAAATTTTCTAATTTTGAATAGATTCAGAATCATAATGTAAAATCAATTATTGTTCAATTTTTAATCCTCGAAATACAGTTCAGTTTTAAAAATCATGAATTGATTCATATGTACACTTGATGAACTTGAAACGTTTTTTATTGAAAATTTAAAAAAAAAATAAAAAATTGAACCATTTTAAATTTTGAACAGAATAAAACTTTTTTTATCAAAGTATTAAAAATTGAACGATTACATTGTTTGAACTGAACTTTTTCGACATTAGAAGTTATTAATTTTATTTTCTCTCGATTCACATTGATCATTTCTCATTTATTATTTAAAACCATAATTCAATACTTTTATTGACACATTTTAAATATTTGATTTTAAGATTTTGTTGTTGCTTATTTCAAATAAATAGTAAAATATTTATTAACTATTATAAAATTGTTCTTGTTTTTTAATGAAAAAATGTTTAATTGAATGGGTTAAAAATGAAATAGACCACTGAAAATAGACCGAAACTATATTTGAGTAGGATTTGAAATTGAATAAAAGCGTTTAATCATGGATCCATTAATTTGAAATAATTTAAAAATGAAAATTATTTGATAAAGTTTCAATTGGACGTTCAGATTGGTTTAGTTAAGGCTTTCGAATTGAAACATTTCAATTTTTAACGTTGAAATTGGTAAATTTTCTAATTTTGAATAGATTCAGAATCATAATATGAAATCAATTATTGTTCAAGTTTTAATCCACGAAGTACAATTCATTTTAAAAATAAAAAATTAATTCATGTATATATGTATCAGCATTTTGAAAGGATTTGTAATCAAAACATTTTGAATTAAATTCCTCCAGAATAAATTCAAATCAATGAAAAATTAAGACAATAATTTCTCAAAATCAAGCCTTAAAAATTAGAATATTTTAAAAATAGGCATTGGAAATGAAATATTTTTTTATTTTAAAATGTTCCAAAATATTGAAAATATAAAACACAACTTAAAAGAACAACAAAATTTTACAATTTTTAAAGCTATCGATTTGGCAAGAATATGTAATAATTCTAAATAAACTAAAAAATAAATAAATAAACTGAATAAACATTGTAAATAATTGACAATTTGAAAACTGTTTAATTATAAACCTATTAAATTTGCCTAAAATTAATTTTCAACGTTCCGAACTAGAAATTTTTTTAGTTTCAATGTTTCCTACTTAATATTACTTTTTCTTAACTCTTGTTTAGAATAATTAAATTTCAAAGCCTATAATTTTATTATTTATTTTAGTTTATAATTTTTAACGCTTTTGATTTGAAATAATTCCATTTCGAATCCTTTCAATTTTGAATGATCCAATTTTCCACATTTTAATCAAGAAATTTTTAATATTTTGAAAATGTCCTATTTTCGAAATCTGAATCCGAAATCATTCAATTGCGAGATTCTTTACATCAAAGTAAAATTTTTTAGTTTTGAACGCTTTGATTTAGAAATGATACAATTTTAACTTTTTTGTAATAAAATTAACCAATTTTCAAATTTGAATGAAAAATTTTTCAATTTTGAAAGCTATTGATTTAAAAAATTGCAAGAATATGTAATAATTCTAAATAAACACTCCATTAACAATTATTATTATAAATTGCGTCGTTTAAAATAAAAAAGCTGCCCGCTGCGCGGGCACATTCTCATCGCGCGCTTCGCTCGCAAGTTTGAGCGCGCCTAGGGTGCGTGAATGTTGGTTCTCGCGCTTCGCGCTCGATTATGTGTTTAGCTCGCGCTACGCGCTCGGTCTTTGCATTTCCCCCACATTTGCGCCCACACCTTTTAAAATTAAAGGTCAAATCATCGACAACTGTAATTTGGTGATTGTGACGTCGAAGTCCATATGAATATGTTCGCTAATATTTTTATCGCTCATTAAAACTTCTCCAATAGAAATCTTCTCCATGTGTGTTAGGTTTGACAGGATCGAAACAGAACGTGTAGCTTTTCTTTTTGTTGAATAAAAGTGCCGATTTTGCTCAATGTTTTTATGACTAATCCTAAAAAAGTATGATTAATTTGAAATCAATCGACATGCAGCTTGGTTACTTGTGCTCGAAAAAAATGTTTAAAAAATTTCTGGTTCGCAGAGTTTTTAAATTTTACTGAGTTTCAATTTTCACATACCTGGAGGTCAGGAAAGTCTTCTCAATTTGTTTCGGATTTTAATCTATCATTTTCTGACAGATAATTCCTATTCAATTTACCATTGTTTTCAGAATTTCTTTAACACGTTTGCAAATAGGAGGAGAATTATTTGAGGTACATGAAAGCTTTTTAGTGAAAAAATGAATTAGAAAAAAAATCCTCAAGAACCAGGAATCGAAATTGGCAATACAGCAAATTTTCAAAATTTTGATTTCAGTATTTTATGAAATTATCTTTATAACTTGTAGTTTAAACATTTTTCTGAACACGCTAAGGTTTTTTAAACATAGAAATACTCTATTGTCAATTTCGATTCCTGGGTCTTGTCGATTTCTTCTCAGTGTATTTCTATGTTGAAAACCCCCACACATGCTCACAAAAATGTTTAAACTTGTTTTGGGATTTTTTGTCTAATGTATTTTTGTCACTATAAATAATACTCCTCCTATTTGCAAACGTGTTAAAAAAAAATTTCGAAAACAATGATGAATTAAATACGAATTATCTCTCAGAAAATGATGAACTAAAATCCGAAAAAAATTGAGAAGACTCTTCTGACCTTCAGGTATGTAAAAAAATGACACCCAATCAAATTTAAAAACTCTGCAAACAAGAAATTGAAAAAAAAAAACTTTTTGAGCGCGGGTTTCGGTTTCTGTTGCTTTGGAATAGATTTCAAGGGCCTATGACAAAGCCACCGAATGCGTCCTCGGGTTGCGGATAGAGGGTCCCTGTACCAAGGGTTTCTGCTGAATAGGATGAGATAGAGGAGTGGGATTGGAAAAAATAGGCGTGGATTTTGATTGAAAAATAGATAGAAAAAGATAGGCGTGAATTTAGATTGACAGAGAGATATAAAAATATTGAGGTGGATATATAAAGGATGGGGTGAGATAGAGAAGAGAGGATTGAAAAAGATAGACGAACATTTATATTGACAAGGATATAGAAAAAGATGAACGGGTATTAAGATTAATAGAGATAGAAAAAGGTTGAAAAGATAGATGATGGATAGGATGAGACAGAGGAGAAGAGACTAAAAAAGAATGACGGGAATTTAGATAAACAGAGGGGAAAATATTGGCGTGGATAGATAAAGAATGGTATGAGATAGAAAAGAGCGAATTCAAAAAGGTAAGATGGAAATTAAGATTGGCAGATATATCAAAAGATTAAAATAAATAGATAATGGATAGGCTGAGATAAAGAAGTATGATTGGAACCAATAGACGTGAATTTACATAGAAAAATAGATAGAAAAGGACAAACGGGAATTTAGATTGACAGAAAAATAAAAAAATATTGACATGGATACATAAAAAATATGATAGGATGAGATAAAGAGGAGGGGATTGAAAAAGATTGAACGGAAATTCAGATTGACAAAGACATAGTAAAAGAATGAGGTGGATATATGAAGAATAGGCTGAGATAAAGAAGGGAGGATTGAAAAAGCTAGACGTAAATTTAGATTGATAAAACGCAAGAAAAAGATGGTCGTTGATAGATGTAGTATAGGATAAGAAAGAGAAGAGAAGATTTAAAAAAATAGACGCGAATTCAGATAACCAGAGAGAAAAATATTGATGTGGATAGATAAAGCATAGGATGAGATAGAAAAAAGGGGATTGAAAAAGATAAGATGAAAACTAAGATTGACAGATATAGAAAAAGATTTAAATGAATAGATAATGGATAAGATGAGATAGAGAAGTAGGATCGGAAAAATTAGACGTGTATTTATATGTAAAAATAGATAGAAAAAAAGAGACAGGAATTTATATTGACAGATAGATACAAAAATATTGATGTGGATAGAAAAAGGATTAACAGTTCTGTAATTTTATTTATTCACAATCAAAATTTCTTCAATTTGGAAGATTTATATTTGAAAACTTGACTTTTGATCTTCAAAAATATCCAAATTTAAGAATTTTTATTTATAAACTTTGAAAATTGAAGAGTTTTTAATTTCGACAACTAACAATTAGAAATTATACAAATTTTGATTTTTACAATTAAGAGTTCTATAATTTTTATTATATACATTTAAAAATTCTTTCGTTTGGAAGATTTATAATTGAAAACTTGACTTTTGATCTTGAAAATTAAGTAAATTTGAGATTTTTTATTTATAAATTTTTCAAATTGAAGAGTTTTCAAGTGAAAATCCACAAAATTGAAGAGCTTTAATATTGAGAATTTGTAATTAAAAATTGGGCAAATTTTGAGTTTTACAATTACCAATTTTGTAATTGTGATTATTCACATTCGATATTTCTTCAATTTAGAAGATTTATAATTGTAAACTTGACTTTGATCTTCAGAATCATCAAAATTTAAGAATTTTTTTTATACATTATAAAAATTCAAGAATTTTCAATGTAAATCTTCAAAATTAAAGAGTTTTTGATACTTACAACTTACAATTTAAAATTATGCAAATTTTTGGTTTTACAAATAAAAATAATGCAAATTTTGAATTTTACAACAAAAAATTATGCAAATTTTGAGTTATACAATTAAAAATTCTCTAATTTTAATTCTTTACATTCGAAATTTCTTCAATTTGGAAGATTTATGATTGAAAACTTGACTTTGATCTTGAAAATCATCCAAATTTAAGAATTTGTTGTCATATTATCAAAATTAAAGATTTCTTAATGTAAATCTTAAAAATTGAAGAGTTTCAAATTTTTACATCTTAAAATTTTAAATTATGCAAATTTTAAATTTTAAAAATAAAAATTATGCAAATTTTGAATTTAAAAATGAAAAATTATGCAAATGTTGAGTTTTACAAATAAAAATTCTGCAAATTTTGAATTTTTTTATAAAAAAATGTCAAAATTTTGAATGTTACAATAAAAAATTATGCAATTTTTTTGTTTCAGAAGATCTAATTTCAACAACAAAAATTTTTCATACCAAAAAATATGAATTTTCAACTAAAAATTAAAATTTTTAAACAAATGAAAAACGGATTTTCAAAAAAATATGTTAATTTTCAACCAAAGAAACATCTTTTCAACCAAAAAATTCATTTTTAATGAAATAAATGAATTTTCAACCATACAGTCAAATTTTCAAATAAAAAAATTAATTTTGAATATAAAAAAAAACGAAATTTCAGCAAAGTAATTAAATCTTCAAGCGAAAAATGAATTTTTAACAAAACAAAACATTTTTTCAACAAAAGTGTTTAATTTTCAACTAAAATCTATTTAAAAAAAAATTGTTTTATACCAAAAAAGATGAATTTTCAACCACATAGTTGAATTTTCAACTAAAAAATATAAAATTTTAAACAAAAGAAAAACCTATTTTCAAAAAATAGGTTAATTTTCAACCAAAGAAACTTTTTTCAACCAAAAAAATTGATTTTTAATCAAATAAATGAATTTTCAACCATGTAGTTAAATTTCCAACTGAAAAAGATAAATTTCCAACTAAAAATGAAATCGTTAAATTTTCAGATAAACAAATTAATTTTGAATATACAAAAAAAAAAGAATTTTCAACAAAGTATTTGAATCTTCAACCAAAAAATTAATGTTCAACAACATAGTTGAATTTTCAATTGAAAAATATAAATTTTTAAACCAACGAAAACTGGATTTTCTGAAAAATATGTTCATTTTCAACCAAAGAAACATCTTTTCAACCAAAAAAATTAATTTTCAATGAAATAAATGAATTTTCAACCATACAGTTAAATTTTCAACTAAAAAAGATAAATTTTTAACCAGAAATAAAATAGTTAAATTTTCAAATAAAAAAATTAATGTGGAATATAAAAAAAAACGAATTTTCATAAAAGCAGTTAAATCTTCAATCAAAAACTTAATTTTCAACAACAACAAAAAAACATTTGATCAACAAAAGAAATTAATTTTCAACTAAGATCCAACTTTAAAAAAATTGTTTTATACCAAAAAATATGAATCTTCAACCACATAGTTGAGTTGGGGAAGTGATGGGAAATCAAGTGAGGGGAACTAGGTGAAGTAAAGGGAAATGAGGAAAAGTGATAGGGAAATAAGGGTGGGGATGTGAGGGGAACTAAGGGAAGTAATGGGAAACCAGGGGAGGGTAAGTAGAGGAATTAACGAGAAAAAGGGAAAGTGATAGAGAAATGAGAGGAGAGTACGTAGGGGAAGTGAGGCGAAAATAGAGGAAGTGATGTAGGAGGAGATAAGTGAGGGGCAATTATTGGCTGAGAAGTGGGGAAAGTGAGGCTAATGAGGGGAAATAGGAGAATTAGAGAAAATAAGGGGAAGGAAATAGGAGTAATGGGGGAGATTAACTAGGGGAAGTGTGGCGTAATTAGGGGGTAGAGTAACTGCGGGGAAATTAATAGAGAGGAAGTGCAGGGAAGTGAGGGGAGGGAATTAGAAAAAAGTGACATGAAGTGAGGGGAGGGGAGTAGGGGAAGTGTGCGGGAATGAAAAATGGGGAAAGGAGGGTTGGCAAAGGGAAGTGATGGGAGGGTAAGTAGAGGATTTAAAGAGAAAAAGGGGAAGTGATGGAGAAATAAGAGGAGAGTAAGTAGGGGAAGTTAGGGGAAAATAGAGGAAGTGATGTAGAGGTGATAAGTGAGGAGCAGTAAGGGGAAACTATTTGCTGAGAAATAGGCAAAGTGAGGGCAGTGAGGGGAAATAAGGAAATTAGAGAAAATAAGGGGAAGGAAGTAGGAGAAATGGGGGAGGTTAACTAGGGGAAGTGTGGCGAAATTCAGGGGTAGAGTAACTGCAGGAAAATTAGGAGAGAGGAAGTGCAGGGAAGTTATGGGAAGGGAATTAGAAAAAAGTGACATAAAGTGAGGGGAGGGGAAGTAGGGGAAGTGAGCGGGAATAAAGAATGGGGAAAAGAGGGTTCCCAAAGGGAAGTGAGGGAAGGAGTAGTAGACTAGTAAGTATAGAAGGGGAAATGATGGCCGGGGAAGGAAAGTGTGGGAAGGAGAGACCTAGCTGTGAAAGTGCGAAAAGGAGAAAGTGATGGGAAATCAGGGGAGGGGAACTAGGTGAAGTAAGGCAAAAACTGAAAATCTAACTATTCCATTTTTGGTTAAAAATATACCTTTTTAGTTGAAAATTCAACTATTTGGTTGAAAATTAATCTTTTTGGTTGAAATTCGAAACATTTTTTTTTAAATTCATTTGTTTAAGATTCATTATTTCAGTTAGAAATTTATCACCTTGATTAAAAATATACCTAGTTGAAAATTTAACTATTTTGTGGAAATTTTTTTTTCTTTTTTTTTTTGAAAATAATCTTTTTGGTTGAAAATTCAATTATTTAATTAAAGCGTATTTCCTTAGAAATTTCCCTTTCTTTGTATCATATTAATTTTCTTGGCCGAAATTTTATCTTTTTTGTTGAAAATTCAACTTTTTGGTTAATAATTAATTGTTTTGATTGAAGATTCATCACTTTAAATAAAAATTTATCACTTTAAATGAAAATTAATTTCTTTATTCTTTTGTTGAAAATTTAACTATTTTGTGGAATTTTGTTGTTGTTGAAAATTCATATTTTTGGATTAAAAAATCTTCCTGTTGGTTAAAAATGCAACTATTGAATTGAAGCGTATTTTGTTGAAAATTTCTCTTTTTTTGTGTCGTAATAATTTTCTTGGCCCACATTTTATCTTTTTTTGTAGAAAATTCAAATATTATGTCGAAAATTCGTATTTAGAGGTAGAAACTCAATCTTTTATCAAAATTTATCTTTTTGGATGAAAATTTAACTATTTGGTTGAAAATTGACCTTCTTGATAGAAAGTCGAATTACTTTGAAAAAATTCAATTTTTCCAAGATTTATTATTTTAGTTAGAAATTTAATAGAAAATTTAACTATTTTGTTGAAAATTCGTACTTTTTGGTAGAAAATCAATCTTTCTTCAAAATTCATCTTCTTGGTTGAAAATTCAAATATTTTCTTAAAAATTAATTTTTTTGATTGAAAATTAATTTCTTTGGTTCGAAATTGAACTATTTTATGGATTTTTTTGTTTGAAAACGAATTTTTTAACTGAAAATCTAACTATTCCATTTTTGGTTAAAAATATACCTTTTTAGTTGAAAATTCAACTATTTGGTTGAAAATTTCCGACAAATAAGTTAATTTTCGACCAAATTTGGACTTTCTACCAAAATACTTAAATTTTTAACAAAATACATGAATTTTCAACAAAGTGCTTGAATTTTCACCAACCAGATAAAATAGTTGAATTTTTAACAAAATGCATGACTTTTCAACAAAAATAGATGAATTTTCAACGAAAAATATAATAGTTGATACTAGTTAAAAAAAAAAAATTTGCAATAAATCACAGTTGCATTCAACCAAAAAAGATGAAAGTTACTCTAAAAGTTACACATAACGTAACTTTTCAGAAACTTAGTACCTTGTGACAAGTACTACCCCCCCCCCAACGTATTTTTAGATTCCCCTTCACTTTTTTCTTTTTCACGGGAAAAAGGAGAAATATTATAAAAAATATTAATAATTAAAATATTGCTAAAGATTATTTATAACAATCTTCAAATTCATTCATTCATTTATAATTGATTTTCAAGTTATTACTTTTGTACTTATAGAACCGAAAAAATTCGAATGATATTTCATTTGATCGTTATAAACAATTTTTATAAACAAATACTCACTAGTGTATTTTTCTTATTGAAAAAATTGTTTCACGCTAGTTGCTAAGATTTTTCATAACATTCATAATTTATAATAAAAAATTGGCATAAGTTAACATATACTGTATGATATTCCTAAAATTTGATAAAGAATTTACTGACTTGATTATTTATTTATAAATTATCACCAATATTAAAAAATTGTAGACCAGTCTCGTGGCAAGAAATAGTTTTTTAATCAAATTTAGTTTATTGTCGTATAATTTTAGTGAAAAAACCGTCTCTTTTGTGTGTGAGAATAATAAATCTTACTTTTTGTTTGAAAAATGTTTATAACAGTCATATAAATTATTTTTTAAACAATTTCGTTGGTTTATCATCACAACAAATATAATTCCAATAATAATTAAAGAAAAAAAAATTTTTTACGAGGAAACGACCATTTGGGACATTTGTTTGAATAAATTGTTATTAATAATTCCTTTGAGGACAATACAATTGTGAATTACTTTTGGCCAGAAAAATTAATTTTAATATAGTGTAATTTACAACCAACAAGACGATTTTACTGTAAAATAGTTGAATTTTCAGCCCGAAAATATGAATTTTGAAAAAAGGTAATTTTCAACCAAATAGTTGCATTTTTATCCAAAAAGTGGAAATGGCAACCAATATCACTTTTTAACGAAAAATTGATTTTCTTTACAAAGTTTTCCAATCTTCAACCAAGTAATTGAATTTTCAACCAAAAATATGAATTCTTAAAAAAGAATTCAATAGTAGACGTTTGAACCAAAAAAGATTTTTATTTTAAATAAAAAACAGTTTAATTAAATAAATAAGACGAATTTTCCAAAAAATTGTTTAATTTTCAACCAAAGAATATTTCAGTTGAATTTTCAACATACAAATATGAATTTTCAATAAAAAAGTTAATTCTCCATTAAAATAGTTGAATTTTCAACCAAAAGGGATGACTTAATTAATTTGATTCTAATTTTTAACTTTAATTATTAACAGAAAATATAATAATCAGTTATTTAACTGTTATTTAAAGTGCATACAAATTTCTCGACTTTTGCACATTTTTTTTCAAAATTAGAGTTTTTTTATGCAAAATTTGTTACTCTTGTAAAAATCTTCAAAATTTGAATACGAGATTTTTAACGAAATTAGCTGAAAATGAAAATAGTTGTTGCTTCTCTACTAAAATAGTTGAATTTTCAACTCAAAAAGATGGATTTTAAACAAAATAGTAGAATTTTCAACCAAAAAGGATGACTTTTAATTAATCTAATTTTAATTTTTAATTTAAATTTTTACCTGAAAATATCATCAGTTATTTAACCGTCGTTCAACTTTTATTTAACTGTTATTTATTTAATATTTACCTGTTATTTAACTGTTATTCACCTTTTTTAAAATTGTTATTTAACCGTAATTCAACTGTTATATAACTGTTATTTGACTGTTATTTAACTGTTATTAACCCGTCATTTAACTTTTATTTAACTGTTATTCAACTGTTATTTAGCTGTTATTTAACTGTAGTTTAAACGTTATTTAACTTTTATTCAACTGTTATTTAACTGTTATTCAACTGAAAATTCAACTATTTTTTTAAAAATATTTTTCGTTGCGAATTAATTTATTTTGTTTAAAAATTCATCTATTTTTTTTAATTCAACTATTTTCGAAGAAAGTTGAACTAGCTGAATGACAAATAACAAAAATTTTCGTTGAAAATTCATATTTTCAGTTTCCAAATTCAAATTTTTGGTTGAAAAGTGTTGTTTTAGGTTCGAAAATTCATCTCTTTTGTTGAAAAAAAATATGTAGAGGTTGAAAGTTAATTTTTTTGTTGGCAATTTAACTTTTTCGTTGAAAATTTGTCTTTTTCCTTTTAAAATGGTAGCAAAATCGACTATTTGCTTGAAAATTAACTTTTTTGTTGAAAATTAATATTTTCGGTATGAAAATTCAACCCTTTGATTAAAAATTCATATATTGCGTCAAAAATTTAACGATTTTAGTAGACAGTCCAACTATTTGTTTAAAAGTGACTTTTTTGATAAAAATTCATATTTTTGGTTTTAAAATGCAACTTTCCTTCTTGGTTCAAAATTCGGCTTTATCGTTGCAGAATTTATCTCTTTTGGTAAAAAAATCTCATTTCTGTTGGTTGAAAATTCAACTTTTTTTGTAAAAAAATTAATCTTATTTGGTTTAGGATTCAGATATTTTATTGAAAATTCGTCTTTTTTGGTTGAATTCAACTATTTGGGTACAAATTTCATCTAGTTGGTTGAAAAATAAGGAATGTTTTTATTGAAAATTCATATTTTTGGTTTGAAAATTCAACTCTTTTGTTGAAAAGTGTTCCTCTTGGTTTAAAATTCATCTCTTTTGGTAATAAAATTTCTGCACAGGGTTCAGCTATTTTTTTGAAAATTCGTCTTTTCTGTTCGAAAATGTAACTACTTTGTTGAAAAATCAGTTTGTTTGGTTAAAGATTCATTATTTTGGTTTAAAATTCATCTCTTTGGTTGAAAATTAACTTCTTTCTGGAAATTTAACTCTTTTGTTGAAAATTCGTCTTTTTAATTTGAAAATGGTAGAAAATTCGTCTACTTGGTTGGAATCTAACTATTTTATTAAGAATTAATATTTTATGTCATTAGTCTGGTCTTGAGGTACGACCAATTTCCATGCATCCAGGTCTTCCAGAATGTCGTTCAATAGGTGCTTATTTTGGTATCTATGAAGTCGACGTACTTTTGTGATTTTGATTGCAACAGTAATAAAATCCTAGCGAGAGAGAATGTCTCTTATAAACGTAAATTTCTAAAAACCATTTTTATACAAAAATCCTTTCACATTTGTGTTAACTTGAAAAGTGCAAGGTTGCATATTATTACCAATGGATTCAGAATTAATAACGTGCTTTTTTCGGAAATGCAAGCTTCATCGCGCGCTCACTAGATGCCTTACGTCTTGCGTTGAATCTTTTCTGTGTTGCAATTTTCTATTTACCTTCTACGTTTTCTATGTCCTAAGGATAGCTTCTATTTCATTATTCAGCTGTGTGATTTTTATTTCCGTAATTAATTAGGACAAATTCTGAATTTTTCGTTCACTACTGTCTTCCCTTTTTTCTTCATTTTTTTACGCAGAATGTAAAACAATTTATCCTCATATAAATGTACTTCATACAACATTCAAATTTTGACATTATTTACCTCAGCAATCTCATATCGTCAAATTTGTATTCTATAAAACGGGTAATTTTTTAATTATGTTTATTTTTAATTATTTTCGACTGGCGTTTCAATTCCGATTATTTTTTCACTTTTTTCAAATTTTTTACAATTGGTTTGAAGGTTTTCTTTTGTAATTGGTAGTCATGCATAAAATACGTGATACGTTCTTTGGCGGCTGGTGACTCCTGTAAAAGTATCATTCTCCATGTTGAGAATAATGAAAAAGGATAACGCACTGGCGAGGGGATTATTCTTAAGTTAGAATTGGTAAATTGAAACATTTTGTATACACTGAAATACTTCAAAGTTAATTAATGAAATTGTCAAATTGTCGCTTATACTTTTAAAATTGTATGCTTTCAATTTAATTGTCAAATTTAAGTAGAGGAAATGGAACAATCAATGGTCAAATTATGAATGTTTCAATTGAAACTTATTTGAATTTTTTTTTGCTCAGACAGCCTCTAAAATACGTTATTCACTACAGTAGTTACTGAGAGACTTTTTGTTTAAATTAATAATTATATTTATCATTTGTTCTTGACTAAAAAGTCCAAGAAAAGCTGAAAATTTTAGAAAAACACGCATTTTCTAGTATTTTTTGAAGATTTTTTGAAAACTTGACAGAAAGTGAAAATTTTTTTAAAAAACTGCGACCTTCTAAGTCTATTCTTTGAAAAAATTGCTAAAAACAATAATAAATTGTTGAAACAATTTATGAAAACATTTTATTATCAGTATGAGGCAGTGGTTCATGTACTAGGAAGAATTTGCTTTAAAAAACTGCAAAAAGTCATAATTAGGGCCAAATACTCGCAAAACCCATTTTTTCACTCATGGTTTTTTTTTGGAACCTTATTGAAACAGACTTATGGGGGTGATATTCAAAAGTTAATATTTCATTCCCATTCTGTAGCTATTTTTGAAGAGAAATATTAAGTTTCAACTCGATTCAGCTAATATTGACGATTCTAAATTAAATTTACAAAAACGTCTTTTTTTCTTATGAGTAATACGTGTTAAACTTCACGGGGCTTGCGCTACCTCTAAATATAATTTTTATTCTTCTTAAAAAAAATTGATTTTTTTTGTGTAGATTTGAACAAATTTGCCGGCGATACGCAGGGCTAGAAACTGATCCAGCTTCAAAAAATCGTAAAATAGTAACCGTACTTCTCTAAACAAAGTAACTGAAAAGTAACGCAATAATTTCGCAAAAAACTAACCGAGAAGAATAATTTTCTATCAAAAAAGACGAAGTTTCCATCAAAATTATGAATCTTCAAAGAAAATAAATGTTCAAAAAATTAATTCAACTTTGAATCAAATAGTTGAATTTTGCTGACTAAAAAAGTTGAATTCTTAACGAAAAATTTAATAGTTTATATAATAACAAAAAAAAGATTTAAACTCATTATGAAAAAAACAGTAGAATTAATTTAAAAAGACAATTTTTCAACAAAATAGGTTCTTTTTTAACCAAATTGTTGAGTTTTTAGGCGAAATAGACCAATTTTTACAAAACAGTTGAATTATTATCAACCAGTAAATATGGAGTTTTGTTAGAAACTCTTTTTTTTTTTTTTTTGAAAATTAAACCATTTTGTTCAACATTTTCTTTTTTCTTTAAAATCAATTCTTTGAACTGAAAATTTTACTATTTCATTTTTGGTGGAAAATTCGTTTTTTTTGTTTTGTTATTTAAAGTCAATTATTTGCACTAAAGTGTTAAATATTTTATTTATGTTTGAAAACTAAACCATTTTGTTGAACATTTTTTTTTCTTTAAAATCATTTCTTTGAACTGAAAATTGTATTATTTCAGTTTTTGATAATTCGTTTTTTTGTTATTTAAAATCATTTTTTTTGCACTAAAGAGTTAAATATTTCATTTCTGGTTGAAAATTGAACCATTTTGTTGAAATTTTTTTTTTCTTGTTTAAAATCAATTTTTTGAAATTGATATTTATCTATTTCATATTTCATTTTTGGTTAACAATTGATCGTTTTTAGTAGAAAGTTCAAGCATTTGGTTAAAAATTAGTTTTTTTTGTTATTGTTCTAAATAAATTTTTTGCACCAAAAATTGATCTTTTTTAGTTGAAAGTTCAACTATTTGGTTAAAAATTCGTTTTTTGTTGTTGTTTAAAATCAATTTTTGCACTGAAAATTTTACTTCTTCATTTTTGATTGAAAATTAGTTTTTTTGTTATTTAAAATCAATCTCTTACACTAAAGAGTTAAATATTTCATTTCTGATTGAAAACTAAACTATTTTATTGGAAATTCGTTTTTTTTTGTTTAAAATCAATTTTTTGAAATTGATATTCAACTATTTCATTTTTGGTGAAAAATTGATCGTTTTTAGGAGAAAGTTCAACCATTTGGTTTAAAATTCGTTTTTTGTTGTTGTTCAAAATTTAATTTTTTGCACTGAAAATTGATCATTTTTAATTGAAACTTCAACTATTTGGTTGAACATTCGTTTTTTGTTGTTATTTAAAATCAATTTTAGCACTGAAAATTGATCGATTTTATTTGAAAGTTCAACTATTTGGTTAAAAATTCGTTTTTTTGTTGTTGTTTAAAATTAATTTTTGCACTTAAAAATTGATCCTTTTTAGTTGGAATTCATTCATTGAATTTCTTTGAATTATTTGAATTCGAAATCCTTGGAATTCATCGTTTAAATTATCTGAATTCTTTTGAATTCCTTTGAATCCCTTAAATTCTCTGAATCCCTTTACATTCCTTGAATGTATTAGCCTCGTTTAAATTCTTTGAATTCATTAAAATTCCTTGAATTCCTTTAAATTCATTGAACTCCTTGAATTTTTTTAAATTCTTTTAAATTCTTCAAAATCCTTTAAATTCTTCGAATTGCTTTCAATTCATTGAATTTTTTGATATTCTTTGATTTCCTTTAAATTCTGTGAATTCCTTTAAATTCTTTTAAGTTCATTAAATAAATTATTTAAATTTTTTTAATTTCTGTTATTTTCTTCAGATTCCTGGAGATTGATTCCATTGAATTTCGACAAATTCTTCGAATCGATTGACTTTCTTTAAATTTTTTTATTAATTTAAATTCTCTAAATTCCTTTCAATTTTCGGAATTTCTGAAAATTCCGTGAAATTCTTAACATTCCTTAAAATTCACAAAATTCCTTTAAATTTTTTTAAAATACTTTAAATTCTTTGAATTTCTTTCAAAATAATTATCGAAATTCCTTTAAGTTCTTTGATTTCCTTTAATTCACTGGAGTTTCTTTGAATTCATTGAATTTTTCAAATTCTTTAAATTTATTGGCTTCCTTTACATTTTTTGAATTCATTAAAATTCTCTGAATTCCTTTGAATTTCATTGAATTAATTGAATTAATTTTTTTATCCCTATGAATTCTTTTAATAGATTTAAGTTCTTCAAATTTCTTTGAATCATTTTGCCTATTTTAGATTCTGTTTAATTCATATAAATTTAATTCTTCTAAAATCTTTGGATTCTTTTAATTCTCTTAAATCTTTTAAACTCTGAGTTTTCTTGAATTCTTTTGAATTCTATTTATTTTTAATTTGTTGAGATTCTCTTTAATTTTTGGAATTCTCGAAATTCTTTTGAATTCTTGAAATTCTCTTGAATCCTTGGAAGATTTTTGAATTTTTTTAATCCTCGTGAAATTTTTTAACTCTCTTGAATTGCGAAATATTTGAAATCTTTGTAAAATCTCTATAAAATCTTTGAGATATCATTGCAACCTTTGTCAAATCTCTGTGAAATCTTTGGTAATATTTCTGAAATTATTTAAATCATTATGAAAGCATTGAAGTATTTGTGAACTCTATTAAATCTATCCGAAATCTTTAAAATCTTTGGGAAATCATTGAAATCTTTATCTGAAATCTTTAAGAAATAATAAAAGTCTTTGTAAAATAATAGAAGTATTTGAGAAATTTTTTTAATCTATCAGAAATCTTTGCAAAATATTGGAACTGTTTATGAAATCTTTATGAAATCCTCAGGAAATAATTGCAATTTTGCCAAATATTTTAAAAATCTTTGGAAATCTTAGAAAAATATTTTAAATATTGGGTAATATTTGTGGAATTCTTTACAAATCTTTGCGAAATATTTAAAATATTTGTGAAATTATTGAAATCTTTGTTCAATCATTGAAATCTATCTGAAATCTTTGTGAAATAATAGAAATCTTTGCGGAATATTTGAAATCTTTGTTAATATCTTTGTGAAATTGTTGTAAAATCTTTGTGAAATAATAGAAGTCTTTATGAAATCTTTAAAATCTATCTGAACTCTTTGCGAAATATTTGAACGCTTTGTACAAATATTTGAAATCTTTGCGAAATATTTGAAATCTATCTGAAATCTTTGTAAAATAATAGAGGTATTTGTGAAATCTTTATGAAATCTTCGGAAAATCATTGCAATTTTGTTCAATCTTTGACAAATCTTTGGAAATCTTAACAATATTTTTGAAATATTCGGTAATATTTGTGAAATTAATGAAATCTTTGTGAAATCTTTGAAATATGATTGAAGTCTTTTAAATCTATACGAAATATTTGAAATAATTAGAAAATCTTTGTTCAAACTTTGAAATCTATCTGAAATCTTTGTGAAATAATAGAAATCTTTGCGAAATATTTGAAATCTTTGGGAAATTGTTGTATAATCTTAGTGAATTCTCAAAAAACCTTGGCGAAATATTTAAAATCTATCTGAAATATTTGTGAAATCTTTAGAATCTACCAGTACATATTGATTCATAGAAGTACAGAGCCAAAAGTGCTGGATTTGAGTGCAATGCCGATTTTTAATATATGTACTCATAAACTTCATAACATCATAAATGTAAAATTAAATTCAAAATAAATTGAAAACTTTATCATCCTAAAGCTCTTGTACATTTAACCACTTTTAAAGTACAATGCAAAATTTGACTTCATTAACTTTCACGATATTCCAACACTTGACTCTTCTCCTGAACCCAACTTTTGTGTTTACGAATTAGGATTCGGATTTCCATTCGGCTGTGAGCTGTTATTACGTATTGCACTGTTTTATCTCGCGAGCAGTTTAGTCACGTGACTAGCCTGGATTGGACTTACGACCTTACGTAAAATGCAAGTAGGCCGTTCTTGCACCCGACCGCTAAATTGAAAACTCATCTTTTTGGTTTAAAATTCAACTATTCCTGTTGAATATTCATCGTTTTAATTGAAAATTCAACATTTAGGTTTAGAATTTTAACTAAAAATGTTACTACTCCCTTTTCTGTCGTAGCACACTTCACTGTTTTCATTCGGACAGTTGGGTGTAAAATAATTTAACACAATGGATTAATTATGCAACGTTTCGTTAGCTTGGTTCATTAACCACGTCAGGCTGAACATTTATTCTAACGTTAAAAGTCAAGTAAAAACAGTAGTAGGGATCGCAATTCACTTTTTTTTTAACAAATATTTACCAATATCGTTTCAATTAAAACATTGATGGAATCAATGAGTCACGTATAACCAGAAGGCAGTATTAAAATTTTTTCACAACATTATTAGAGAACGAAGGACTTCAACTTGGCGAGTGGTGAAAAATAACTCAGTAACGTTGAAAACAGCTACAATATCTCAATCGCGTAATCAATATATATAGTTAAGAGTTTCTCATAAGGACAACCGCAGGATTTCGCCGGGAGCAGGTGGTAATCTTAAAAATTGCACCCGCTCCCAGTGAAATCGCGGAAAAAATTCAGCTGTAACCACGTCTCACAACCGTGAGATGGGTGGCCAGTCTGCGACGAATTCAATACGATGATCCGGCAAAATTCCATTTTTGCTTAAAAATGTATCTTTTTGAGTTGAAAACTCATTGATATTCAGCAATCGGGTTAAAAATTTATCTTTTTTAAGTTGAAAATTGATGTGTTTTGTTAAAAAATTTGTTTTCTTTGGTTGAAAATTAATCTATTTCCTTAGAAATTTACTTTTTATAGTTGAAAAGGTTTCTTTCTTAACTAAAAATTTAACTATTTCATTTGTGCTTAAAAGTTGATCCTTTTTAGTTGAAAATTCATTTATATTCAACAATTTGATTGAAAATTAATTTTTTGTTGTTGAAAATTTATGTATTTTGTTAATTTTTTTTATAGAAAATACAATTCTTGGCTGAAAATTAAACCATTTGGTTAAAAATTCATTTTTTTGGTTGAAGATTTATTTTTCAACCGAAAATAATTTATTTGGTTGATATTCATTTTTTATTATTATTATTATATTATTATTGGTTGAAAATTTGCATTTTTTAATACAAAATTGATGTATTTTATTAGAAAATTTGTTTTGTTTTCTTTTTATATGAAAAGTTCACTTTTCGGTGGAAAATTCAACTATTTAGTTAAAAATTCATTTTTTGTTGTTGAAGATTCATTTGTAATCAGGAAATAATTTATTTCGTTAAAAGTTGATCTTTTTTCTTGAAAATTGATTTTATTATGGTTGAAAAGAATTTTTTTCTTAACTGAAAGTGTAACTATTCCATTTTGGCTTTAAATTTTATCTTTTTTAGTTTAAAATTCATTCATAGTCAACAACTTGTTTGAAAATTTATCTTTTCTCGTTGAAAATTCATGTATTTTCTGGAAATTTGTTTTGTTTTCTTTTTATATCGAAAATTCACTTCTTGGTTGAAAATTCAAACATTTGATTAAAAATTTATTTTTTGGGTCAAAGATTAATTTTTATTCCAAAAATCATTTATTTGGTTGAAAATTCGTTTCTTTATGTATAAAAATGATTTTTTTCTTTACTGAAAATAAAGTTATTACATTTTTGCTCAAAAATTGATCTTTTTTAGTTGAAAATTCATTTATATTCAACAATTTGGATGAAAATTTGTCGAATATAACTTTTTTGGTTGAAAATTGAACTCTTAGGCTGATAATTCATTTTTTTTGTTATAAATTATTCTTCTTCAGTAGAAAATTGTTTTTTGTTTAAATAAATTTTTCTTGGGTTGAAAATCAGTGTTTTTAACAATAATTAATTTTTTAAACTAAAAATGTAACTTTCATTTTCGACGAAATTTTTTTTTTTGATAGACACTTAATCTTTTTGGTAGAAAATTCATTTCTTTAGTTGAAAACAAAAAATTTGGTAGGAATTTCTTTTGGCTGAAAATTCTTTTTTGGAAGAAAATTAGTTTTTTAAATTGAAAATTAATCTTTCTTTGGTTGAAAATTAGTGTTTTTATTAAAAAAATGTTTTCCTAACTAAAAATTTAACTAAAGTTTTTGTCGAAAATTTTTCTTTGATGAACAATTGATCTTTTTGGTAGAAAATTCATTGGTTTGGTTCAAAATTTAAATATTTCGTTGACAATTTATTTTTTTTTGCTTAAAAATTCATTTCTTTAAATGAAAATTAAACTTTTCTATTTTTTGTTAAAAATTGATCTTTTTTAATTGATAATTCACCTATTTTGTTACAATTTTTCCTTTTTTGTGTAGAAAATTAAAATTTTTGGTTGAAAATTCATGTGTTTTCTCAAAAATTATTCTTTTTTGGCGGAAAATTATTTTTCTTTATTGAAAATTAATTTTTTTAACTAAAAATTTAACTATTCCATTTTGAGTCAAATTTTTTTTTATAAACATTCAATCCTTTTGGTTGAAAATTCTTCTGTTTTGTTGTAAATTTAACTATTTCGTTGAAAAATGTAAGAAAAAAAAAATTTCAACCCAACATTTACCGACTAAATTTTGTTAATCAATTTATTTAGGAGTCAACTAAAGAAGATAGATTTCAAACAAAGAATGAAATAATTAAATTTTTAGTTACAAAATAATTTCTCAAACAAAAAAGAACGATTTTACACGAAATAGTAGAATTTTCAACCAAGAAGATTAATTTTCTAACAAAACGGACTTGTTTTCAACAAAATTTATAAATTTTTAACCAAATAATTGAATGGCTAACGCCACCAATAAATATTATTTTCTTTTAAAAAAAAAATCTCCTTAATTTTTGGGTTCCGCAAACAATATTATTTAAAGTCCACAATCGACATTATTTCAAGTTAGACAAATTGTTTCTTTTGATTTAAGAAGTTTCTTATGGGAAATAGGTATTAATCTTTATCGGGCTTACGCCACCACCAAATGTTATTTTCTTTTGAAAAAAATCTTGTTAATTTTTGGGTTCCACAAACAATATTATTTAAAGTACACAATGGACGTTATATAAAATTAGACACATTTTTTTTTTAATTGAAGAAATTTCTTATGCGAAATACATGTTAAACTTCATGGGGCTTGAACCACCACAACATATTATTTTCTTTGCAAAAAAAAAAAAATCTTCTTAAATTTTGGGTTCCACAAAGAATATTATTTAAAGTAGACAATCGACCATATTTAAAGTTATACAAATTTTTACTTCTAATTAAAGAAATTTCTTATGGGAAATACGTGTTAAATTTCATGGGCTTGCGCCACAATTAAATATTATGTTCTTTTCAAAAAAATCTCCTCAATTTTCGGGTTCCACGAACAATATTATTTAAAGTGCACAATGGACATTATTTAAAGTTAGACACATTTTTTCTTTTAATTGAAGAAATTTGTCATGGGGAATACGTCTTAAACTTCATGGGGCTTGCACTACCTCTAAATATCATTTTCCTTTAAAAAAAAAATCCGTATTTTTCGGTTCCACAATGAATATCATTTAAAGTTCACCATTGACATTATTTAAAGTTGAACGAATTTGTAGTTTTGATTAAAGAAATTTCTTATGGGAAATACGCATTAAACTTCATCGGGCTTACGCCACCATTAAATATTATTTTCTTTTCAAAAAAAAATCTCCTTAATTTTTGGGTTCCACAAACAATATAATTTAAAGTCCACAATCGACATTGTTTCAAGTAAGACAAATTGTTTCTTTTAATTAAAGAAATTTCTTATGGGAAATACGTATTAAACTTTATCGGGCTTACGCCACCACTAAATATTATTTTCTTTGAAAAAAAAAATCTTCTACTGCAAAGAAATATTTTCTAAGTAGTTTTTTTCTATGTGTGGTCCTGCTAGCTTAACGTTAAGCTAGCATGACCACCAGTTTTTTTTTCAAATGCAGACCATTTAATTTGGCAATAGGGTATTATATTAGCTCTAAATAAGCCCGCAATTATTCTGCAAAGAAATATTTTCTAAGTATTTTTTTTCTATGTGTGCTCCTGCTAGCTTAACGTTAACCTAGCATGACCACCGGTTTTTTTGTTTAAATGCAGAACATAAAATTTGGCAATAGGGCATTAAATTAGCCCTAAATAGGCATTAAATTATTCCTAAATGAGCCTTAAATTTTTCTGCAAAGAAATATTTTCTTAGTAGTTTTTTTCTATGTGTGGTCCTGCTAGCTTAACGTTAAGCTAGCATGACCACCCTTTTTTTTGTTTAAATGCAGAACATTAAATTTGGCAATAGGGCATTAAATTAGCTCCAAATGGGCATCAAATTAGCCCTAAATGAGCCTTAATTTATTCTGCAAAGTAATATTTTCCAAGCAGTTTTTTCTGTGTGTTCTCCTGCTAGCTTAACGTTATGCTAGCATGACCACCGGTTTTTTTGTTTAAATGCAGAACATTGAATTTGGCAATAGGGCATTAAATTACCCCTCCATGGGCATTAAATTAGCCCTAAATGAGCCTTACATTATTCTGCAAAGAAATATTTTCTAAGTATTTTTTTTTGTATGTGTGCTCCTGCTAGCTTAACGTTAAGCTAGCATGACCACCGGTTTTTTTGTTTGAATGCAGAACATTAAATTTGGCAATAGGGCATTAAATTAGCCCTAAATGGGCATTAACTTATTCCTAAATGAGCCTTAAATTATTCTGCAAAGAAATATTTTCTTAGTAGTTTTTTTCTATGTGTGGTCCTGCTAGCTAAACGTTAAGCTAGCATAACCACCGGTTTTTTTGTTTAAATGCAGAACATTAAATTTGGCAATAGGGCATTAAATTAGCCCCAAATGGGCATTGAATTAGCCCTAAATGAGCCTTAATTTATTCTGCAAAGTAATATTTTCCAAGCAGTTTTTTTCTGTGTGTGACCTTTATGTTCCTTTTTCGGAACACGTGTGACATTCTAGTGGCATAACAGTTCTGTCACTCTGGTCTATATTGGTTACATTACAGAATTTCAGAACTGTTACGTATCCTTACAGTAACTGCGTTACAGAACAGTGCGACCTTAATGTTCCGGTCTTGAAACACGTGTGAAACTCTATATATATAACAGTTCTGTCACTCTGGTCTCTATTAGTTACATTACAGAATTGCATAACTGTCACATATCCGCACAGTAACAGCGTGACAGAACAGTGTGACCTTTATGATCCCTTCTAGGAACACGTGTGACATTCTAGTGACATAACAGTTCTAACGCTCTGTTCTATATTGGTTAAATTACAGAATTCCAGACCTGTTACGTATCCTTACAGTAACTGCGTTACAGAACGGTGTGTCCTTCATGTTCCGTTTTTGAAGACGTGTGACATTCTAGTGACATAACAGATCTACCACTCTGTTATATATTGGTTACATTACAGAATTCCAGAACTTTTACGTATCCTTACAGTCACTGCGTTACATAAACAGTGTGACCTTTATGTTCCGTTCTTGGAACACGTGTGACGTTCTAGAGATATATCATTTCGGGCACTCTGGTCTATATTCGTTACATTAGAGAATTCCAGAACTGAAACACATCCTTACAGATACAGCGTTACAGAATAGTGTGACCTTTATGTTTCGTTTTTGGAATACGTGTGACATTCTAGTGACAGGACAGTTATATCACTCTGTTCTATACTGGCTACATTACAGAATTCCAGAACTTTCACGTATCCTTACAGTCACTGCGTTACATAAACAGTGTGACCTTTATGTTCCGTTCTTGGAACACGTGTGACATTCTGGTGGCATATCAGTTCTGTCACTCTGGTCTATATTATTTACCTTACAGAATTCCAGAACTGTTACATATCCTTACAGTGACAGCGTCACAGAACAGTGTGACCTTTACGTTCATTTTCGGAGTACGTGTGACATTCTAGTGGCATAACAGTTCTGTCACTCTGGTCTATATTATTTACATTACAGAATTCCAGAACTGTTTTTTCTCTTGCTGCCCCACATCAGGCGTCATGTATTAACGAACAAGCCATAAAAGATTCCAATTGTGACTGATTACCCCAAAAACTATTCCAAGACTTTTTTTCATATGCTTATCTGCGAAGCAATATTCAGCAACACCCAAGAACTACCCCTAACACACTAAGCGAACCCCGTCTAATTTGGCTTATACTTAAACAGTCATAAATTTTTTAATTGAAACAATCACCAAGAATACTTAACTAAGACCCTAGTTCATAGATAGCTAGGAACGTTCAGGTTTGATGGATTTTGTATTTGCTATCTTTGTCTAACCGATAATAACTTTCAATACTGGCAAGCAGGTTTGCGAAGGAAAAATTAAAAGGACTCTTAGGGTGGGCCAACATTTTTTTAAAGAATTGAAATAATTTGCTACGGTTTAGATCAATATCCTCTCAGAATATTGAAAGGGAGTTTCTGTATTTTCTGACATTTTCAATATGTTTTTAACTGTTTCGATTCGTTTTTTATGTCTTTCCTATTCAACATATGCCTTTTGTGAGAAAGTATTCGTAAGATGTGAAAGAAATGGAAAAGAGCTTTTTTAATTCACGTCTGAAAAAGGCCAGCTGGGTTACTCACGAAAAATTGAAGCTTCGACAACCATATTACATTGACATTTTATTATTTCTAATTAAAACTCACTTAGGACATATATTCAAATTCTATCCAGAAGATAAGGATCTGTCTCCTCTCACTCCACTGGGATTCGAACACCAGATCAACTGATTTCCGGTCAGGTGCTCTAACCATTTGAGCTACAGAGAGATCAAAGAAAGATACTGTTTTTCTGATATACGCTCATTTTAGCAAGGTGTTACGCAATCAATATTTTTAAATAGGAATCTGTATTATCATTGGAGATTGTAATTATCGATCCGTTGAGAAGTCCAATCACACATACTGTGAATAATGGAATTCTACATTATCGACCAAAGCAGAGTCCTCTAATTCAGAAAAATAATTTTCGTCAAGCAGACTAGATGGAGATATAAATTAAAATTTTTATTAAATTCAAATTTTATTCAGACGAGAGTATATCCGAAAAATTCTTAAATCATGGGATTAATTATAATGATTTTTCACTGAATTTTATAATAATATTTTAACACTTTTTCAAAGATGTTGATTACAATGAATCAAGATTTGCACAGTATTCCACCGATTTTTAAATTACCGAGTGTATATCGGAAATATTCTTAAACCATGGGATTAATTATAATGACCATTCAATGATTTTTATCATAAGAGTTTAGAACTTTTTCAAAGAATTTGAATACAATGAATCAAAAGTTGCACAGTATTCCACAGATTTTTACATTATTGAGTGTATATCCGAAAAATTCTTAAATCATGTGATTAATTATGATGATTCTTCACCGAATTTTATTGTAATATTTTAACACTCTTTCAAAGATTTTGATTACAATGAATCAAGAAATGCACAGTATTCCACAGATTTTTGAATTACCGAGAGTATATCCGAGCAATTCTTAAACCATGGGATTAATTATAATGACTTTACCCTGATTTTTATACTGAGACTCTAGAACACTTTCAAAGAATTTGATTACAATGAATCAAGAATTGCACAGTATTCCACAGATTTTTAAATTATCCAGAGTATATTCGAGAAATTCCTAAATCATGGGATTAATTATAACGATTTTTCACTGTCTTCACAATAATATTTTAACACTTTTTCAAAGAATTTGGTTACTATAATTTAAAAATAGCACAGTATTCCACAGATTTTTACATTATCGAGAGTATATCCGACATATTCTTAAATCATGGGATTAATTATAATGATTTTTCACTGAATTTTATAATAATATTTTAACACTTTCTCAAAGATTTTGATTACAATGAATCAAGAATTGCACAGTATTGCACAGATGCTTGCATTATCGAGAGAATATCCAAAAAAATTTTAAATCATGCGATTAATCAAATTGGTTTTTCACTTAATTTTATAACAATATTTTAACACTTTTTCACAGAATTTAATTACAATATATCAAAAATTGAACAATATTCAACAGATTTTTACATTATCGAGAGTATATCCGAAAAATTCTTAAATCATGGGATTAATTAAGCTTCAGTTTAAAATTGAAACGGCGAGACGGCATGCATCAAATATTCAGTGCGTGATTAGCTACATAACATGAAATAAAAAATTCACTCCAAAAGTTAGGGCACTTGCTCGAAACTTAAGGAAAGCAAATCACACGCTGTACAACTGTAAACTGTTGACCATAAAGCAGCACTGGACGCCAAAAATAAGATCTCTGTCAACAGCGAAACAGCGCCTTGAACGGAAGTGAGGTGGATTCAGGAAAATTCCACCTTTTCTACTAATCCTTCCCATCTGTCCAATAAAGCGTCATGTGCCGTTAAAAATCCGTTTAGTCGAAAAGACATTCAAGTATTCTGGGAGCAAGTATATATAGTTACTTATCAGATAAATGAAGACGCGTCAGATACGTCACACTTTCGTAACTTTTGCCAGAAGCAAAGGTCACAAAGTCCAGAGCAGGAGTGTCCACTAATTACTGCTGAAGAAGTGAAGAAAGTTATTGCTAGAACTAAGAAGTTTTCAGCGCCAGATAAAATCAACGACTTTTGGTGAAAGATGTTTAATTTTACAAAACAACATCAAGCTCCTATATTTACTACTTTCCTAAACGGAGAACAACTCCTTTCTGCAGTGACTAGTCAAGGGACACACGGTATCGAACCCTAAGGTCGGAAATTTGTCAAGTCCAAAGAACTACAGGCCCATAGCTTGTTTAAACACCAACAACAAGCTATTCACTGGCATCATCAAAGAGAGGATATCCACATCTATCCAGGTGGTATGGAGTGCAACAGTTCAACAACGTGGATGCAAGAGAGGACAAGCAGGTTGTAGGGAGTAACGCACCTGTTAATAAACAGGTGTGCTACCCAGGACTCGGTCAGATATCCACGTTATCGATCAATGGCTTGGATTGACTACCGTGAAGCATTCGATAACACGAACGATGAGCTACTTATTGAGCTCCTTGAGTGCCTAGAGGTGCATCCAAAAATAGTGAGATGGACGAGAGAGCTTATGGCCTTATAGCGGAGAAGATTTGTCATAAAAGCTGACAAAAGACTGCCAGCCATCTCACAAATAAGACACTTTTTCCGTAATTATAAACATTTTGATATCTAAAAACGTTCCTTGGTGCTTTCTATATAACTTTCCAAATCCTGAACGCGATATCTCAATCCGCATGGACGTCGTGAGGACAAAAAAAAATGAAAATAATTATACACATTTATTTTTTACTGGGATATTTTTTTTCAAAATTAGTACTCTAACTAAGAATACAAACCAAATTTATTGTCTCATTTCTTATATTTCAAAGTGTAAAAGCGATATATCATTGTGTTTGGTCATTGTGTACACACAAAAAAATTCATAACAGAGCTTGTTCACGTGATCTCTACTTTACCGACGTTGAAAATTTATTTTCATCCTATAGTATTGTTAATAAATTATTGTATTAGTATTTCACTTCCGAGGGACTGTATTTAGTTAAGATTGTTTGAAGTGGCCATAACTTTCTTTTTTTGTAAATGAAATGTATTAAGCTTTTGGGTCAATCGATTTGTCTCGACAAATTATAAAAGTGCATGAAACTTGTACCCTTTCAAAAAATTCAACTTTGTGTATAGTGGAATAAGTACGCCAAATTTGATCAATTTATCTATGCGTTCTTCAAATATTTCAGGATTGTTAAAAGGCGTGACACACACACACACACACACTCTACGCATATCCACTAACAGCAAAAGACTCTACAGTATAAAGGTATAATAAAACTAAAATCAATTGTATTAGAATTTTAACTCTTGCAAAAATGTATTTGAAGTAGAGGTATAATGTGAAGTTTACAGTTGAAAAATAATTTGAAGAAAATACTTAAAAGTGATCCTATGGAAATTATTGTCCACGTGTCTCGTGATATCCAAATTTTGAAGTTTAAAAAATTAAATTTATAAAAATATGGTCATATAGAACCTAACAAGACCTGCATAATTAGAAAAACAATCAAAATTGCCTATTGTTTAATAATAATTAATTGCAAATTGAGACCGTTCGATAAGCACGTTTTTTTAGTTTTGAAAAAGAAAAGTATCCAGGAAACTTTAGAGTTGAAAGTACTATCAGTGAGACATTTGTTCCTTACTATTAAAGTAAGATTCCTCCAATCCTTCTCATCTACCCAGGTTTCACTCAACATCACTACATCCCATTTCTTCACCTCTTCCCAGAATCCTGCATCTTTATTCATTAGCCCCGATACGTTCCAAAACGCTACTATCACTTCTTTCTTTCTTCCTTTCTCGCTTCTTTCGTCTTTACATCCCCTCCCTAATTTTGCGGAAACCCCGTCGCTCCGCCTTCTCCTTTGCTTTCACCCTCTACTGCTTCTGTAACATCCTTCCTTCTATCCCTGGTCTCCGCTGCTTTCCCTCGTCGCCATGGACCCTCCCTATACATTTCACTGAAATTTTCTTTTTCATCACAGCCTGTCTTTCCCTATCCATACCGTGTTCCCCTTCACTCTCTGTTTCATCATCCACTTTCTTCTTCTTTCATTCCACGTCATATGCTCCTCTATCCTTTCTTCTCTCCCCTTGAAAGCTTTTTTTTCTCAAAATATCAACTTTTTCTTCCTCACTTCTCACTTTCACTATATACGTTCGCGATTTACCTCCATTCTTCGTACCCACTCCATTTAACTCTTCCACGTGCACTTTTGACCCAATTTCTCCCATCAAGTTTTCCACTTCTTCTCTTCTGGATTCACTATCCACTATCATTCCTCTGATCACAATATTTCTACTTCGTTTCGTCTTCGCTTCTACTTCCATTCTTCTTTCTAACTCTCTTAATCTTCTCCTCATTCTCACATTTTCTAGGGAAATGTTGTCCTACACTTCTTTTATTCTCTCTCCTTCTCTTACCCCTTTATCCTCTTTCTTTATTTCCTCAGACTTGCATTCTAGCTTTCTTACAGTTTCTTCCAACTTCTCCATATCACATTTTCTCTCTTTCTCACTCATCCTTTGCTTTTTCTCCATATCCTCCAACTGTTTCCAAACTTTGTCTTTTTCTTGCCGCCACACCAGCTCCCATTCTTCCCACTTCTCTCTAACTTTCCTCATTTCCTTCCAAACCTCATTCCCTCGTTTTTGCATGTCATTCATACTTCGGTTCGTTTCCTCTCGAAACCCTTTAATGAGATTTTCCAAACTCTCTAGATCGACTGAAACCCGAAAAAGCTTTAAATTTTAAATTTAAATTTATCATAATGAATCATCGTGAAAGTATTAAATCTATTATCATTCAACTGAGTATTCATGCACCGCCGCCCTTCCGAGGCGAGAGTCGCAACCGTCTCTCTCCCATGTCCGTGAAGTCAGCACACCAACAATTAAATATCCAACTTTTGTTGAATGGAATCGTTTGGATGTCGTTAGGATGCGTTTGGAAGCCACTTTTTTTCGTTCGGACGGCAAAACTCAAAAAGATATTGAGTTTTCAAAATTGGAGTGCTGACTTCACGCTGCGGAACAACCTTTATTTTTTTCGAAAATTTTATCACGAATCGTTTGGATGTCGTTAGGTTGCGTTTGGAAGCGGATTTTTTTCGTTTGGACGGAAAAACTCAAAAAGATATTGAGTTTTCAAAATTGGAGTGCTACTTCACGCTGCGGAAAAAATTTTAATTTTTTTCGAACATTTTTTTTACCAATCGTTTGGATGTCGTTAGAATGCGTTTGGAAGCTCACCTTTGACATTTGGACGATGAAATTCTGTGAGTTACCGAATAAAAAAGTCATTAGCACCATACTCGCGAGCGGCGCCTTCTCCAGTGGTAGTGACCTTTTTTGGTCAGCCGTGCCCATATTAGATTTAAGGACGCGACTGACCAAAGAAGGTCACACAATTTCATCGCCCAAATGTCAAAGGTGAGCTTCCAAACGCATCCTAACGACATCCCAATAATTGGTAAAAAAATTGTCGAAAAAAATTAAAATTTCTTCCGCAGCGTGTAGTAGCACTCCAATTTTGAAAACTCAATATCTTTTTGAGTTTTTCCGTCCAAACGAAAAAAATCGACTTCCAAACGCATCCTAGCGACATCCAAACGATTGGTTAAAAAATTATTGAAAAAAATTAAAGGTGTGTGGTCACAGGACACGACGAAATCACAACGACAGGTCGGCGAAACTTTCGTGTGTTTTAAAGACACGAAGCGACCTAAGGATGACAGCTTTCTGCATCCATCTCGCAAGTGCCGTGGCATATTTTTGGCACGCGGGTATGGCTTTAAAATCAGAACTAATAAAATTATTTATAAGGGATCATATTGATAGTTTTGAAAAAGTTCCATCGCACTACTCGAAAAAAGAAAATGACAAGGATTATCTTGAATAAGACCTTTCCCTATCTGAGATGTCCAAAAAATATAAAAGAACGAGGAAAGCAACAGACGATCCATTTGCAACCAAACGTCAATACAGAGAAGTATTCAGTACTGAACATAATTTAAGCTTTTTCAAGCCTAAAAAGGATCAGTGTGATGTTTGCATCGTCGCTTAAAATTTAAGGTTAGAGCATCAGCAACTTTAATTTCGTAATTGAAAATTTTCTTTGGTAAAGCCTCTTCGGCTTTAACGAACACATTCTCATCACGTATCTCGTGCTTCGCACTCAATTTTGTCCAAAAGGTGAACTTTTCTAAATTATGTTCCACACTTTTATATCAAATTTATATTACATTTATTTTTTTACCTCGCCCCGGGATTGCTTATTCAGATATGGCAATATAAAGCACAAATTTTATTTATCATGATTAAACTTTAATATTTGTTTCTTATTTTGCATTAAATTTTATTCTTAACTACCCTGAAAGGTGTATCATTTCAATAAATTCATATTAACCTTACGGTGGGCTCGTGGCAGCACTCAGTGCTGCCACGTCTATGTTCAAGTAATAAATGGGATTAGGGTTTTTTTAATCGACTAGGGAGGTTCAGTACCTACAGTTGGCAATACTGATAACACAATCCGGGTACCTGCGTACATTGTCAAGATTGTGCATAAAACGTCATTGTTAAAGTCTGTTATTCTAATGTTTTATATCTCTATTTTCAAGAGAGAACAGTTACATACCGACAACTTGTGTTCTGACGAGTATTTTCCTATTCAATAGTTGCTACACTTACAAGGGAAGGTCTTCAGGCGTTCAGCGCCCGGAGGGTTATAACCGGTCGAAAAAGATTCCCTGAGGTACCCACAACAACGTTCAACCCGTCCTAGCCCCTATCTTTTCGATATTTTTGCACCCCAACTCTTGAAAGTTTTGAATTTTAACCATATTTATGCGGTTTTTCACATGCACAAAGTTTACTTCTATTTACCTTGTCAAATGCTTTTTCTAGGTCAACAAATGCACAAAAAACTTTCTTTCCTACTCTTAAGCTTTTTTCTGTGATCTGTCTTAAGCTAAATGTCTGATCTGTACATGATCTTCTTGGAATAAATCATCTTTGGACTTCCCATATCTTTTCTTCTGTAATTTCTGTTACCCTACGAATAAGTAATGTACAATAAAAACGAAGTACCAAGACAAAAAGTAGAGTGGTTCTTTTAGACGACCAGACTTGTCGTTATAGACGTAGACTTCAAGAGAGGCTTTTTAACACAGAGGTATCGATATTGTTACTATAATAATAAAAGCAGCTACTTTTAAATATAGTCGTGCGGGTGACGAGAGGTGTTGATGCGTGTGCCAATGTGCATTATGTCTACGTGCTTGTATGTGGTGTGTGGTTGAGCAGTTAGCTAAGGAAGGGGCGCACGAGGGCTCTGAGTATCGATGTAATACACGTGCAAGTGGGTTATCGATTTGTGGGGGCAAAGCTCGCTCACTTAATGAAAATACGCCAGATATACCTACCTTCAGTATTATATCTTTTATCCCATTTTCTCTTAACGAAATCACTATTTCATCTATCTTCCTTCCAAGTAACACTGAAATTAGTACAGTGTGTGTCAAGGGCGTAAAGAAGGCGATTGACGCGAGAGAAAGTTGATTTTGAGCCCAGGGGACACGAGTCAATAACCTGCATCGAAAATTTACCATTGAGGGCATTGAAGCGGGCGGAAAGTAGTTTTTTCCGACCGGCTTCGTCTCCAGTTGTAAAAGAGCCACTTTGCGCACACTTTACATGCAGGAAAATACATACTTTCGGTGCATGTTGTCCAACAAAATATTGTGCAAGGGGTACATAGACTTTACACTCTTCACACTATTCCCCTCTTTTCCCCTTTTTGAAGAAGTTATCTTTTTTACTCTTTTCAAGAAACTTTCCCTTTTTCCCCCTTTGGATATACTTCCGAAAAGGACATATGTCCGATTTTCTTCGGGCTCCGTGTACTTATGTATTTTGACGCGCTGATTACGAATAGAGCAGCCTTGAATGGGATCGGATTTTCAGGCTCCTTTTGAGGGGGTGCAAACATCCCTGAGCTACCGCTTGATGAGCCACCGCCGTCAGAGCTAGAAGAGCGCGGGGCGCCAGATCGTACAGGCGCGCGATAAATTGAAACAGGTCTGTTATCGATTCTATCAGTTGCAACCTCTCGTCCTGCTCTAACTCATATTCTACCTTCGTTATCCTCCCTTCCGAGGTCAACATCCTCAATAGGATTTCGCTCAATTTCTTCTTCAAAATCTAAATCAAAATTAGTTCTGTTTTCACGACCGGGGCCGCGAGCGGTTCCAGCTCCACGGTTACCGACCGACCTATATCTATTAGCGGCCCTTCTCTGGTTGCTTCGACCCGAACTTGGCCCTGCCTGTACTTTCGCCACGTTCGCATCGCTCGCCTTTCTCGCAGTAATAACACCGCGTACTCCACGGCCAACCTTCCCTGCTCTGCTTTCCCCACTTCGCGTACGAATTTTTATTTTTTTTTTGTTTTTGTTAGAATTTTGTTTTTACAAAAATTGCGACAATTGATTTAATTTTTGTTTCCATAAATAATTAAATTAACAATTTGCAATATAAATTTTTTTTAATCACTTTTACGAATATAAAAATCCTACCCGAGATCGGCTCGCAACAAAACAGAAAAATATTTTGGCAAATCGACTTACTACCTGATGATTTTTTTTTTTTTTGTATTCCCGAATTCCCAGATCCTTTTTACAGGTATCCTCCGCCAGGGATGAAGTTTCTTCAGTTACTGCAACATCTTTCTTCGTCTAGGATGTCCTCAGAGCCTGCAGTGGTCCAGGGGGATGATTAGCGGAACACAACAGACCACCGACTGCGATTCCTGGTACGACTGGACCGTACCCTCGAGCCTCCAAGTTTAAAAAACCGCCTAAAAAACCTTCTGAGGAGGAACCGCGGCTTTTCTCTGCTCCTTTTCTGTCCTCTTCTTCCGATTCCAACCCAGGCCTTCGCTCGTCTTCTTCACGGCCTTTCCTATCCTCTTCCGCTTTTTAACCTTTTTCTTGACGACACAGTCGATATTTCAGGGAGCAAGTGAAGTCGCTGATGATTATTTTACTGATGCCATCGATTATGAGGTTGATGATATCTTTATGAACACGATTGATGACAACACTGAACCGAAAAATGAAGAAGATGAAGTTGAAAATTTAAAGCAAAAAGGTTTTACTTCACTCGAAGATGCAATAGACAACGAAGTTTTTAGAAAACCCATTAATGTGCCGGTCAACAAAACTGTAGGATAAGTAGTAATCATGATATTAAAGTTTGTTCTAGTGCACGCCCTTTCATTAACTGAGACTACTGATTTATTTTCCATGATTAATTGTATTTTTGCAGATTCGTTTTTACCAAACACTCGATATTTACTTAACAAATTATTTTATCCGAAAAGTTGTATGCAACTCTACGGAATTTGTTCTAAATGCGGTGCATATATAGGTAAATTGGAACGGAAGGATCGTCTTGTAAAATGTAAAATATGTAAGACTACAGTCGATGTTAAAGATTAAGCGCATAAGGACATTTTTGTAATGATGGATGTTGCATCTCCGATTTCTAAATAAATAGAGTCGAATGGTGCTTATTTCAATTACATTGTAAATGAGAGTTTTTGAAAAAGGATACATACGTAACGTTTACGATGGTAAAAAGTATCAGGAATTCGTATCAAATTTAAGCGAAGCTGACATACATAGTTATGCTACACTTATTTTTAATACCGATGGAGCACCCTTGTTCGAGAGTTCAACTTACTCCATTTGGCCTATTTTTCTAATGCTAAATGAGGTACCATTTAATGTAAGAACCAAGGAATTGATTCTAGCGGGTCTTTGGTTCGGAAAAGATAAACCTAACATGAATGTATTCCTCGAGTCATTTGTTGAACAAATGAACGAACTTTCGAGCAAGGGAGTTCAGTGCATCATAAGAGGGATGCAAATTTGCATTAAAATTTTTACTTTAATTTGCTCTGTCGCTCGTGCTCCACTGCAAGGATTTACTCAATTCAATGGCTCATACGGCTGCGGCCTGTGTCTTCACCCCGGTGAGTGGGTTCGCAATAACTCTAAAAACCCACGATCTGGTATTGTCAACAGCAGACCGATTGTTGCACTTATAAAAATTTAAATTGCATATCCAACGTGTGTTCGGCCCCTGTTAGTCCTTGTCGAGAAGTGGGCCAATATTGCCAGCAGAGAACAGATTGTTGCACTTATAAAAATTTAAATTGCATATCCAATGTGTGTTCAGCGCCTGTTAGTGCTTGTCGAGAATCGGGCCAATATTGTCAACAGCAGACCGATTGTTGCACTTATAAAAATTTAAATTGCATATCCAACGTGTGTTCGGCCCCTGTTAGCGCTTGTCGAGAAGCGGGCCAATATTGTCAACAGCAGACCGATTGTTGCACTTACAAAAATTTAAATTGCATATCCAACGTATGTTCAGCCACTGCTAGTACTTGTCGAGAAGTGGGCCAATATTGTCAACGGCAGTCAGAGTGTTGCACTTTAAAAAATTTAATTTGCATATCCAATGTATGTTCTGCCCCTCCAACTGGCTCCGTTAATCCTTGTGGAGAAGTGGGCCAATATTGTCAACAGCAGACAGCATGTTGCACTTATAAAAATTTAAGTTGCACATCTAATGTGTGCTCCGCATCCTCTCCAATATTTAATTAGCAAGTACGTAAGTATATAATTACTTAAAAAATCTAAGGTATAATAAAGTATTTCCATTAGGCCATAAAATTTCGAAATGGCCGAATGGCTAACAATGGTACATTGCATCGCGTGTATTATCTTGGTTAAAGAATTGTGTTTATCGGCAAATTAAAAATGTCTAATGAATATTTTTTGAGTTTATCTGGTGAAGTGGAGGTCCGTTATTGTGATAAACTAAGTGCAATTGACAATTTAGATCCCTACGCTCTGAAAGGTGAGAATTTTTTCACAAGCATTAGTGATTTACCGGTATAATGAGTGAGAGCGATCTTATATCATATTTTACAGCAACTTATAAGCTTTCGATTGTAAACGCTATTAGTAACTATGAGTTACCGTAAAATATATAATGCGACCCAGCTGAAAATTCCTGTACAGGAACCTCGGAGGATCCTGCACATGTTCCTGTACAGGAGACTGCACACGAACCTTATCCAGAGCTTTTGCCTCGAAGCACAATAGATAGAGGCAAGAGGGAGATGCAGAAAAGTATCGGACTTAGAGAGTCTCCTTGCAATACCCCCCTCTCATACGTTATATAGCTGGTAGTCACTTGTCCTTTGTCATATTTTATGTCAAATCTTGTCCGCTACAAGAGCATAAGCCCCCACATTGTTCAACTATTGCACTCCATATCGGCTCGATGAATGTTAATATCCTCTCTTTGAGGATGCCAGTGAATAGCGTGTAGCTGGTGTTTAAGCAAGCTATGGGCCTGTAGTTCTGTGGACTTGACAAATCTCCGGTCTTAGGGATCATTACCGTGCATCCTTCCACTAGCCACTGCGGGATGGGTTGTTCTCCGTTTAAGAAAGTGATAAATATACCAGCTAGATGTTGGTGCGTACAAGTGAACTTCTTCCACCCAATGTTGTTGAATTTATCTGGCCCTGGCAAAAGTTACGAAAGAGTGATATATCTAAAGCGTCTTCAATTAGCTGATAAGTATCTCCATACACTTTCTCTCAGAAGACTTGAATCTCTTCTGGGATAGGCGGATTTTTAACGGCACGTAACGTTTTATTGAACAGACGGTAAGGATGAGTTGAAAGGGTGGCATTTTCCTCAATTCATTTTACTCGCCGTTCAAGGCGCTGTTTCGCTGTTGAAGGAGATCTTATTTTTTGTGTCCAGTGCTGCTTGATGGTCAACAATTTACACTTGTTCAGCGTCTGATTTGCTTTCCTTAAGTTTCGAGCAAGTGCCCTAACTTTTGGAGTGAAGTTTTTATTTTACGTTATGTAGCTAATCAAGCACTCAATATTTGATGCATGCCGTCTCGCCATTTCAATTTTAAACTGAAGCTGTGCAATACGTTCACGATTCTTACTCAGGCGTACTGAAGTATCGTTACTTTTATTGTCTCTAAGCAGGGAGACCGCCTTCTCGTAAACTACACAGTTCAGATTCCAGAGATTAACATATTCGGGGAGCAAATCGGGGAGAGCATTATTAGCTTCAGATAATTTGTCTATCCTGAGAAAGACTTTTTGGTGGATAGATGAAATAGGTGTTTCTCTCGATTCCCTGATTCTTATTTAAATGCCAACTGGCAATGAGGTTAGATTTTCACGCCATGCGACCTGTATGTGAGAAAGGAAAATGGTTACCTTAACTTTTAATCCGTTTTTCTTTTAACTTTGTTCGTTTTTCGTTGAAAACAACGCCGGCATGCACGCGCATTCCTCGAGAAATGGTTCCCGCGAATTTAAAAAAACTATAATTTTCAAAGAAATCTTTATTTGAGTAGACCAATGAATTCTTTGTAATATTGATGTTGATTTTACGAAGTTCATTAATCTATTTTTATAATATTCAATACATTCAGGATGGCCTGGAAACGTGGAGGAAATGAATAATTTTTTTAACAAGGCTGTGTATAAATACTGGTACCGACGAACAAAATGCGCGATATCATTTAAAAAGTAACAAAAATTTGGATATATTTTAAAAATGAATTTTGCAAAAAAATAAAAATAAAGATAGCAATCGTAATTTTTGAAATTTTGGATATTTTGCAAATTTTTCGAAACAAGGTCAAGTTTTGAAAAATGTTGGATACTGTATATTGTTGTACATTTCCGGAAAATAAACGAAACTTAAAGTTTTCAATTTTTCAACATTTCAAAGGTTTCAAAAAAATCCCAAATTTTTTTTAATATTTCCAAACTTTCCAAAAATCCACAAAATTGAAAAAAAATGTCCATACTGTTTTGAAAATGGTTTATATAACTTTCTAATAACATTAAATTTTATACGTTAGAACTATAGGAAAATTAAATGTTATTAGAAAGAATTCTGCCCGCATAGTGACTGCAGACGTTGCGTCACATTCTCAGGGTATTGCGTGATGCAGAGTGTGTTGGCCAAATGCGACTCATAGCGCTCGTAGATGTGTGCTCGACAGTCCATGCTGGCGAGATGAGTGCGTTATTGCACGCAGAACCTGACAATCACAATTTGCGGCTGATCTGCATCACACAATTGTTATCTGTAGTCTAGGGGCCATGGGCCTTCCCGTGGCCGATCGATGTGCCATTAAACACCCAAGTTTTCTAGACGTATTTTGACCTAATTATTTCTGGAAATCATACATTACGTACAGTAAAGAGGGGGGGGGGAGTGATAGGAATATTTTCTCACGGATCGTAACAGCGGGAGGGGGGTCTTAAGGATTACCTATAATCCGTTACGTAATTTAAGTACGACCCCTTATGTGAACTAAAGTAAGCTTGATCATGGTTGTAAATTGTGTTTTCATGGGTTTTTTTCTTTTGTGAGTGATTTTCAAAAATCGAGAGCGGCTGTGTTTTAGGAAACAGGGTGTTCTTTATCGTGGTACTTTTAACTCTTGAGCTTCTTAAATACCTATATAAAAAGCTACTTTCCTCTTAGAGCTTTGGTCTGATAACACAAAGTACAAGTAGTAATGGGCGGTCCCGGTGGGACAAGAAGGTCTATTAAAGAGGAAGTGTGCTACCCGGAAGAATTCATTACGCCTCGTCGCTTAGAAATGTCGTTACACAATGTTGGCAGAGGCTCTGGCTGGATTATTGCCGCCCTTGTGAGCAAAACCTTTGTCGCCAATTCCAGAGGTGTGCTACTGCAAAGTCGCTCCAACATAGAACGATCGTACGGAATCTGGAAAGGTGGACGTCGCGCCACCATTCAGAATGGTCAGCCAACGATTTAACGGAAAGTTGTTCGAGCGAGGAATGAGGCAAGGGTCTAAACACTAATTCCAAAGGGTATAAAGAGTCTAAAGGACGAGGGGACAAACAGTAAACAAGGACCAAAGCTCCTACACAATCACCCACGCTGTCTGGTCGTAACTGATTTATCCACTCGATGAAATTTAGGAATTTTAAATGAGATTAAAATTAAATTCAAAATCCCATTTAACGTCCAACACTCAAGTCAATGTATAAAATTCCTACAAATAAAACAAGCATCCAACGATCAAATTTTGACAAGTACCACAAAATGCTCCTATTGCAATTCCTAAAAACAAAATAAAAATTTGTTTCTTTTGACAAAAATTAAAAAGAGGAAAGAAAAATGAGAAGGCAACCAACCAAATCCCCTTCCTTCTCTTTTCTATTTCTTTCGTCTTTTTTATTTTTATTATTATCAAATCACAATCCGTTTCCTCTTACCATTACTCTTCAAGCTTTTCCTAGTCACGCAACACTAATTTTCCTTATAAATAATTCAAATACTTCAATTTTGGTTTTCTCCTCTCCCATGCATTCTCTCTTCCCTTTTCTCTTCTAAGCTCTTCATCCACTTTTCCCCTTGTCCGCAACCACTCAGTATCCACCTAACTTTATCTACCACGCTCTCTCTATTTAGTATTTCCTACAGGCATACTTGTGCAACTTTGCTGCCCTCACTCTCTTCGAAATTCCAAACCCTTTTTCTCTGCCTTATCACCAATTTCTCCCTCCCTGCTTCTTCTCTCAACATATAACCTGGGCAGTTCCAGTTTACTCCATCACCTTACTGACCCATCACCTTACTTGCACTTTCCATCCTTTTTTTCACCTGAAGATCATTTCCACAACCCGCTCCGAACCAGAATCCTAAATAACCAAAATCCTCCACCCTTTTCACCATTTCCCCATTTATCTGCCATCCATACTTTACTTCATTCTTTCTCTTCCTGAAACATACTATCTTCGTCTTCGCCACATTAATTGTCAGGTCTTTCTCTCTCACATACTCTTCGAATCCATTTATTACCAAGCTCAATCCACTTTCATCCTCTATCAGAAGCACCACATCGTCCGCGTACGCTAACTAGTATGTTTTTTTTATTTTCTAGAACTGTATCCCCTTTACCTTTCTTTTCCATTTTCTCTTCTAGGTCTACTAACAATATGCTTAACAACAACGGACTTAGCGGGCACTGTTGTCTGAGTCTTTTCCATTTTCTCTCCTAGGTCTACTAACAATATGCTTAACAACAACGGACTTGGCGGGCAACGTTGTCTGAGACCACTTCCTGTCCAGAACTCCTCTCCTTTCTGTTCCCCGATCCTCTCCATTGTCTTCGTCTCCGTAAAAACCTCTTTATCCTCTCAATCAGCTCTTCGTCCACCTCCCTCTCTTTCATTGCCTTCCACAAAACTTTTCTATTCACCGAGTCAAAAGCTGCCTTAAAGTCTACGAAGAGTGCGACCAGTTTTCCTTTTTTCTGTCCCAGGTTCCTAAACGAACCATGTTCGTTATCGAATTTTCGGCACCAGCTGACAAAAACATCATAGCCAAGGAGAATGAAAAGAAAGAAAGGTATAAAGACCTTATAAGGGAGTTGCGACGGTTATACCCGGAATATTCTGTTAAGCTAATCGTCCTGAACATTGGTGCTCTTGGAAGTGCCAAGGTTTCACTGGTTGATAGCGTGAAAAGCATACCTGCGTGTCAAGAAAATGCTAAGACACTTGCGGGGAAAATGCAGAAGGCGGTCGTCCTTGGGTCGTTCTGTGTCCTCATGGTACACGAGACTTTTGCCCGATCATCGTATTGAATTCGTCGCAGACTGGCCACCCATCTCACGGTTGTGAGACGTGGTTAGAGCTGAAATTTTACATCGATTTCGCTGGGAGCGGGCGCAATTTTTAAGATTAGCACCTGCTCCCAGCGAAATTCTGCGGTTGTCCTTATGACAAACGTTTAACTATATATATATATATATATATATATATATTTGTTTGTTTGTTAATCAGTTTAAAAGGTTAATAATAAATTAAATGTATCGGAATAAAATTTCAAATTTAAAGGCGAATATAATGTAAAAATTATTTGAATGTTTTATGAAAATAATTGTGTAATGCTTTTTATATTATGCACTGATTAATTAATTAACACTTCATGCACAGTGTACTTAACCAGCTTATCTATATGTTTTTGGGGTCGCTAAATCCGAATCCGGGGCCCAAATAACCCAGTTGGCTCTTATTTTTCCGAAAAAACGCAAAAATAGACGTGAAATCGAACAAAACAAATGACTGTGAACAAAACAGATGACAGATCGCAATTAAACTTCACGTCAGTAAAGAGGACATTGGTGCCAAGTTAGCCTCATAAAGTTTTTTGACAATCTCTGTTAGCGGGCTCTTTAGTGTAACTGTAGTCAGTGGCTTCCTTATTTTCATTTTTCTATAAACTCTAATAAACTATAAACTTTGAAATTAAAACACAACATGTCTTCTAAGCGCTGTTTCAATTCCAATTCATCCACTTTCACCATAGCGCATGATTGCGTGGGCGATCCTGATGCCTTAAAATGGAAAATCTCTTTGATTTTCCGAGGTAGAAACAAGGCCTCAGGTTACCCTGAACACATAACTACGGCTGCTAGGCGACAAACTTATTTCACTTACTTTTACAGGTTGGAAGCTTCGCTTGATCCAACAAATGTTAACATTTAGTTTTCTGATTAACTGCAACATAATTTTCTTACATAGCTGTTCAAATTTCAAATTGCCAATTTTCCATACGAGTTCCTTTTAAGTATAATGTTCAACATTAATTGTATGTCAAACTTTAGCATTGAATTTGTCTATGAACATAATTTTGTTTAAACACAACTTCTTTTTGAATAAACATGACATTTTATGTGAAGCCTCTCATTAACAAATTATTATTTTTTAACATAATCAACTTAACTATTGCGTCGTTTTTCATCATATTAGTTCTCTTGCCGACAACAAGTCCAAAAAACTGTCCAATGATTAAACATGACTAATGCATGTTGTGTGAAAAAGATCGAACTACTCAAATGACTTTTATTTCAAAGATCGTAAAACTGAGAGGAATGCTAATAAACAAATGATAAACGACCAGATATGAATTAAGAGTGCGTGATTTTACTCGATATTATATTACAACGTTGTTTATGCTTCAGTTCCTTTGAAAAAGTGTATAGACCCGCAATCGACACGAGTAACTATTACAAACTTTATCTAAGATAAGATATGAATACATTTACGGCTTATACGTGATTCTCATTGAAATTAACGTATTAGGAAGAAGGCATTTTACATTACTCAAAAAATGACGTATTTTGTATCAACATTAGTTACGTCAGTAACACCGACTATTGGAACAGTCACGTTGCAAAAGTATAAAAATTATTTTTTTATCGTCAGATAATAAGTTCTCTTTCGAATAATGCCTTTCTTATGGGCCCCTTCAAGGTTAAAATTTGAATTATCAATGTTTTAGTCATATCTAAAATACGGGATCTTGCTTGAGTAGAGGAAAGTCGTTTCTCCCAGAATTTGGGAAACAAACAAAATTTAAAATACTAAAGTTTCATTTTTTGTAACGGTGTAACCTGAAAATCGATTATAATTTCTCGACTGTAAAATAAAAATGAATTTGAAGCATTTAAAATAAGCGCGCGTATTACGGCCAATAACGTAGCTTTCCTCTTCCAATGCAACGCTTGCGTAGTTGAAAAAGTCGCGGTCTATTAGCATCACTGCTCCATAGGACTGCGCCCTGAGTATCTCAGCTGTCTCTCTTACTCTCTTGGGGATTTTCACGCAGAGACGTTTACTTTGGAGTGGGTCCGGTACGGAGTACGTCCGGTATGGACCATGTGTTACTGTCAGTGCGTGTGTCTATTTCTGATGATTAAGTCATAATAGCCTTCAGCAATTTACTCGAAATTCGGTATATTAATAGAAAGATAAATAAACATGAAATAGTAGATTGAAAAGTGAATTTTGTAAAGGATTTCACCGTAGTGAATAGATTCTTGTCACCCACATTCTTTTCGTGTTTCTTATGCTCTCATGGTTTCATAGCGGGTGAAAAAAGTATTGAGACTATTCTCTTTACTGTTTTCTTGCATACGTGTTCTGAAGGAAATACTTTCTGGCATTGTAATTGCCGTATCAAGATGGCGCATACTTTGACACCAAGCGTCAATTGCTCACTTGACGACATTGATTTAAACGCATTGAAGGTATGTCTGTGTGCAAACATAGTAATGCTGTATCCATATGTGAAAATGATGTATTTTTTTGCATTTTTATACCAAATATTTAGGTACACAGACTTAGCATATCAATTAGACCTTTGTAACTATTTAATTTGGGTCCATGGAATAAACTGGCACATTATTTAGAAGAATCTTGCTGCCTTATCGCATCCGTATCCTACTTAGCATAGAGGTTTCGTGGAAAAATGTCACAAAGGCGTCAAGAGATGACAGTAAATAAGCAATATGTGTGAGTGTGTATGTGAAAAATTGGTTTCATAAACCACCACAGGATGCCGCTGAGGCGTTAATAATAATCAGCCGTGCGTTATAGGGTTGTGAATATATTGGCCTTTAAGGGCATGTGATACTTGTGAAAATTATCGATTTTAGCAGTGTTAGGTTCCCCCGGCTTTTTTCCTACAATAACGAAATATTATCAAACATATTTTCTGTAAAAACAAGAGATCTTTTTTTTACGGTATCATATTTTTCGAGTCCTTTTTAGAAATATGATAACTTCATGCTGTTATTATTTTCAATGTAGAAAAACGACTCTGGAATGCCACGAGTAGCTTCATTTTAGTTTTTTAGTCGTATTTCAATGCCCGGAATTAGCTCTGAAATAATACTTTTTTACAGTGCTAACAAGAGGCCGAGTACAAGTAATTTGCATTAATTTTTGTGAAAGTATATTTAAAAAATTTTCAATTTTAAAGCTCCTAGTCACCACGAAACTTTATCTACGTTTCTGTAGTGGAGAAAGACTTGCAATTCCGATAAGTTTAGACAACCAAGAAGTTTTAATTTGCTTATTTTCAATTAATATATGTCATGCTTTCAAAATGGTATATCTATATTCTGCAATACTCTATTTTTCCAATTTAAAAAATCAAATGATCTGGAAAAGAGGCGGAATACTGACTTAGAATTAAATAAGTATAAAATGCTACGATAGGGAAATTTCAAATGTCTATTTTCATTTATTTCTTCTACCTGAGACAACTAATACACTATTCTATACATTCAAAAATTAATTTTCAATTAAATGCATATTTGGCAAATATTCCGAATCGACGAGATTTAGCAGCAGTTTCTGAGTACAGTGAAAAACTGGCAAGTTACCATTTCTTCCACTTGCCACGCTTATCCTGTCTTCTAAATCACATACACCACACACATTCTTGGCCAATGCCACTCACGCGCCTTAAGCATACTTTCGATCGGTAAAGCACTGGTCAAGTGGCTGGTTCGCGACACTAGCGCCGCGCATCGGTATATCGAAGTTATTGGGGCAATGTTTATAAAACAAAGCAGTGAATATCAATTCATTTTAATAAAAAATGTTAATCTTCGGTTTCAAATTAATTGCTTACTATAAAATTTTTCTTTAATATTTAATTCAAATTCAAATTTCTTCCCAATAGTCCCAAATTGGTGGCGCTTTCGTAGCTACCCAGCAGGCGTATATTATATAGGAATATGCAACCGCCATATTGTACCAAGATCCTCTCTTAAAGCCAATAATGGATGTAATTGTGCATCTCTGGCCCTGTATATTCCAATGATGTACTTCCGTCGTTCATCTGTTCCAACATCATAAGTGCCTGGTAATAAGAGAAGACGCTGACCTGGCAGATTTCTGTATGATATAAATTCGTAGTTATGAACATTATAGACTTGAATAGGAAGAGGATGAATTGCGCCTTCCTTCTGTCTACTAGCTAATTCTGAAGAAAAAAAAGAAAATATAATTAGGGAATTTATCATTGTATTTTGTCGCGAGATAGTTGCATTCCTTCGTTACAGCTAAATAACGTGTTAAAAGTAACTTGTTTACGATCCTTAGGTACAAAAAATATCAGTGATATTGTTTTTTCTTTCTTTTTTCCCAAACTTTTTGTCTGAAAGATTGTTTTTTTTTATATTCTTAGAAATTAATCTGTATAAAATAATGCCGCAACTATGTATGGGGTATTGTCTCAATGTGAATTCATGCAGATAGTAATGTTAATGACGTTTGTTTTCTTTAAAATACAGCATCAGTGTCTTCATCACAAATTTTAAAACATTCAAAATTGTAATAGACTTAATGCTTTCACGATGATTTATTGTAGTGACAGAAGGTGTTTCGGGTTTCAATCGTGTGCAAAACTACGAATCTTGCCGTTCATTTCTTCAGGGGTAATCTGTAACTGAAGTTTGAGGTTATGTTGTTCTTATATATAATCTCTACGATGCCTGTGATTGGTCAGAGCGCCCCACCGTAGAGACTGGTCGAACTTGATTAGCCAATCAAGTCTTTTTTTAAAAACCCGGGAGGACGGAAAGCCAAATAGTATTGGTAGTATACCCATTGTCCCTATTGACTTTATCAGAGTGTTTTAATTTTTATACTGCTTCTCTATGTTTTTTTGCAAAAATATTGTACATTTTTGCGATGACGGTTATTTTGCGAAATAAAGTACTACGCCCTGTTTCGATATGATGCCCAGCTAATGCTGATTGCGTGAAATGTTTTAGCCTGACTTTACTCTCATGTTTCTTCACACGTTGGCTCACCGCTCTCTATGTGATAAGTATTCAGTGTGTTGAGTAATGATCTCTGATTAATACCAAACTGTGTGCTAAATTCTTTACGTTTTTTTAAAAGTTTTTGCGCCTTCTATTTGCCTGACTTGCTCGTTGTACTCTTCTACAGTTCTTAAAAGGGAAGTATCTTCTATTGTTAAAATTCTTATTAGATCTAGATCAGCCATGCAGTTTCTGCAACAATGTGTTGCGGTAAAACCTTCTTTCAACCTGGCCATTTTATGGGATGCTGGATTGTCACCAATTACGGCTACCAAAGATCCGAAAAGAGTAGTCCCATCATGCATTTCAATTCCTTGTTCAAAAAGCTTCAGATCATTCACTATTGGTGTCAAAATGTCATTAAATTCGTAAGCGTTAATGAGATCTGATTCAACTGCCATCAGAAAATTGATACAAATTAATTTAGATCTGTATCTGGGATGAATGTTGCCAATTATTAAACACCACATGCCCATTTTGGTGGGCCTCGGCGAAGCAGTATCTGTGAGATTAGCTTTGTCAAAGTATAAAAGAAAAATTAAACATTTGGTACCACGCTTTTGCAGCAATCTATTGCTTTTTATATAACTGCCGTCCATAAAAGAACGAAGTACGTCGTCTTTATTTGACAGATCTGGTGCTAATAATTTTTTGTATTCCTCAATTGAGAGAAGATTCATTATAATGTCAATAATAGAAACATAAATAATTTCATCGTTGTGCAGTTTTAAATCTCTATTTTCACCGAACTTTGTTTGCGCCCCTCTTACAACTCTCTTATTTGAAAGTATATGTCTCTTTGGTTCGACAAGAGATATATACTTTTTAAAAAATGCATTCTGTTTGTATTTTGTTTTTAAGTTAGGAAATACTGAGCAACACTTTTCCATAACATGTGTAACACTAAAAATATCTTCCAGTATGATTCCTCTCTTTCTGAGAGCCTTATCAATCTCTCCATGATAATCTTCTACACATGAGCGAGTGGGAATTTGAGTGTTTTCAAGAATTATTTTTAAAGTTGGTTCTGGTACAGATTTGGCTCGCAAGCTGAGGATAAATTGCATTAATTATTGTAACCATATTGAGCAGAAACCCTTGGTACAGGGACCCTCTATCCGCAACCCGAGGACGCGTTCGATTGGAAACGATTCTTTTATTCCCTAGCTGAAGGGGGCCCCACCCTTACCTTGCCGGAAAGCGCGGATCATTTGAAATCAATAATAAATACTATCAATAATAATACAAATGGACGCTAACTTAGTTTCGCCGCCCGTCACATATGGCGCTAAAAACGGCACCATTTTTCCCGCACATAGTTGACCTAGCCTGCGCGTACGCATGCATTTGCAAGCGGTCATTTCAACCACTGATACATGTAGTCTTATTTTAGTAATATTTTAGTCATTTTCTGCTCATGTTCAATATTACTAGATAGTTACAGATCATGGCATAACTGCTTGCAAATGCATGTTTGTCAAGCTAAAAATAATTATGGAAGAATAAAGACGATGAATTAAATAAATTTTTCGCTTCTCACTCAAACTAATATTTTCATGCACATGAGGTAAGTGTTTTTGACATTTGTTATCATAATAAATGATCATGAAGCATTTCGATTATCATTGTTCAGAAGCAACTATGGAGGTTATGTTTGGGGTTATGCCAGCTACGCTGTCGTAAACCCAGTGGGCCCCAAATTTGACGACGTTTTAATGACGTCTTTGCGACATCCTATATCCATGTCGTTAAGGTGTCTTTACGATATCGTAAAGAAATCATCAGATCGTACGAAGTCTTTACGATATCGTGAAGTCATTTTAACGACATGGACACAAGATGTCGTAAATATGTCGTAAGGATGTCGCCAAATTTTGTGCCTACTGGGAAGACATCCCGTAAGACTTATACAGGCTGCTGTTTGCAAAAGCATAATATTTTCCTGTTAACAAATATCAGAAACATTTTACCTCCTGTGCAAAAAAAAATATTATTTGGTTGAAAGAGCGATACAAATCAGGGAACATCCGAAACGTATGTAATCGTTTAATTTCTGTGGGAACTAAATGCTGATACGTCGAAGGTGAGGATTCGTTACCCGTCGTTGAGTGGTTGAAACCACTAGCCGCGAAAAAAGCGTTTGATCGTTTTGAGAAGCGCGCTATATGAGTCAACGGTACAGGCGAAAATATGACAGACCCCGATCTGACGCTTGATTTCTATGTTGACATCGATTTTGTAACGAAATCTGTTGTAATTCGTTATATGCACTGATCTTGAGCGTTCAGCGCCATATAGCGCTAAAAATGTCCATATTTAAAAATATTTTTTAAAGGATATTTCAGCCAGCACTTGTAACCTTGAAAACTACAAAGTTTTAGCCTACTGGTGCCGACAGCAGGACTGAGCCTATTAGACCGCTGAGTTTGGCCCAATATCATTAGCCGACTGTTAGCTGTCACGATTGCGCCGATTCTCTGCCAAATTTCAGCCGTAGCTCGGCAAATTTAAATGATTGACAAAGCCTCCTGTTGCCGATCCACAAGTGGGTCAATGAAACTGCTATGGTTGGCACACTATCATTAGCCGACTGTTGGCTAGCAAAATTTGTACCGATCATGTGCTGAATTTTGGCGGCCGAATTAACGGCTGTTATTGTGCCGATACGAGACTTCTTTTATGCTGTTGGGCTTTTAAAAAATTAGTCATTTTTAACTATAAAATTTCCAATTATGAAATCTAGAAACTTGTCAACATTTCTTGATTTTTCAAGTTTCTTTATGAGAGAGAAAAATGTTTTCATTGTTTGTACATTGAAAACCTTTACAATTGTCCACTTTACCGCATAAAATTACAACACGAAATGATATTTCTCCAGTTTTCAAACGTATCGCAATGTAATCAAATTTATCTGATTGAGGTACGTAAAATTATAAAGGACATTGCGGGTACCAAGTTCACTGAAATTTCCGTTCCACCTTTATAAATATGTAGCGAGCGTTATTGATAATTTTTCTCGCTGTTAGCGATCAAACGTCGCTATTCATATACGGAACTGAGACAGAAAATCCATTGCTGCGTTGAAAATAGAATTACTCTAGGAGCTGGGTGTAATCCTGTGTGCCGTCCTAGGTCCGTCGGATTTTTTTACTGAATATTGTGCAAAATTTTGTGCTGATTACGAAAAAGTAGGGTGCCCCCCCCCACATAAGTTTCTATAATTTTATCAAAAATCTGTAAAACTTGAAACCTACCCGAGAAAACTTTTTTTGTTCATCCTGTGAAATTTCATTTCTGTTTCTTATCCAATTGCCATTCTTATCCAAGATGACATTTTTTTGAAGAAACTGCGACATTCTAACTATATTCTAAGAGAAAATTGCTAAAAAAACAATAATTAATTCTTCAAAAAATTTTATCTGCATATCTAATTATCAGTATCAAGTAGTATTTAATGTATCAGAAATGATTTCAATTTAAAAAACCGGTAAGAAAATCATAATTATCACTAAAAACTCGCAAAACCCATTTTTTCACTTATGGGGTTTTTTGGGACCCTATAAAACAGACTTTTGTGGGTGATATTTGAAAAATAATATTTTATTCGTATTCTATGGCTAATTTTGAAGAGAAGTGTTGTGTTTCAACTCGATTTAGCTAATATTGAGGATTCTTTATAAAATTTACAACAGCGTATTTTTTTCTCATGGGAAATACGTGCTAAACTTTATGGAGCTTGCGCGGCCTCTAAATATAATTAAAAAAAAAAAAAAGTGGATTTATTTTTGTGTGCATTCGAACAAATTTCCGGGCGTTATTCATAAAAATTTTAAGAAAAAAATTTTTTTTGGACCACCCTATTATGCATGCTACGTATTTTACTTTATGTATTTTAATCATTCTTCTTGAAATCTTACTTTTTGTTTACCTTCCGTTAAAAGTTTTCGATCCACGGATTTCAACATCAATATTCTACTTTCAACGATTCCCCTTCCTTAGGGGCAAAACTACTCTTTCAGTTTTTCTTTTTTTTTATGAAAAATTTTGAATACCTGGACATGAATGTTGATGAATTAAAAAAAGGGGGTTCTGAATTTCATAGACGCTAAAATTGTAATGTTTTTTACAAACTATTTTATATTGAACAATTTTGTTTTCAAATCATCGATGTTTCACTTCGATGCATTGATGTTTCTTGACAATAACCCGATATAACGGAAAGCATCGGTAGGTATTCAATCAAATTATCGATCGCTTGAACCAAAGCCACATTGAGTGCAACGTACGGGTGGAATTTTCTTCAAAATTCACTGTAAATGTCAAAATTTTAACGTGAGTACCGCTGCTTTTAGCTTAGGTGTCTTAATAATTCGCTTAATTGAACTTTTCCACTTAAACCCCAGTATGATTTATCTTTAACTAGAAAAAAATATAATGCATCATCATCTAGAATTAAAAATTACTGCCATAATTATTTTTAATTTGTTGAAAGTGAAATTACCTGACTTCTCTAAAAGTTGATCAATATACATGTATATGAAATTTAATATGCATCCTCTTAATTAATATTTCATAGACAGAGATTTTAGATTCAATATACAAATGTATAGTAAATCTATATTAAAATTACAAACATTTTTAACAGTGCAGTAGAGAGTTATATTTTGGCTTAAGCTGCTTGGGAAATTGCAACTAATACAATCAAATAAAAAAATAAAATCACAATCTTAAAACCTGTTAATTAATAACTAATAATCCTGCAATACCGATTAATGGTAGTATGAGTGTGAGGATATTATAGACTGTGTGATTATGGGATACCATAGCTAAAGGTCACCTCGGGGGGTCTATTCCTTTTTTTTAGGCAGTAGCTACTTTTTTCCAATGAGTAGACCCTTCAGCTATGCCCAGCGTTTCCCAAACTTTTTTTCGCACTTTCTCGGGAGCGGCAGGGTCGCCAACCTCAAATTTTTTCACAATGCTGGAACCCAAGAAAGAAAATGGACGCCTGTCGTTCGGGCCCGGTTCCTTGCTTCTATACTCTATTCCCCGAGAGAAGGTCCTGAAGAACGACCAATTTTGGTTTTCTTCGCGCAGCCTATTGTTAAATTTGTTCAAGAAGGTGGTATTTCTTGACATGTTCCAGCCAATCCGAAGTGAAGTCCTTCAACTTCATGAAGAACTCTTTTCTTGATTGATTTACCCCTGGTAAAAATACCCGTTAGGAATCGTTAGAATTTTTTAGAAGCCTCTAAGATTGCAGTTCGTGTTTTAAGTGGATTTAAAGAGGAATCGTGGAATGTAATGTGTTGTAATATGTTCCTAAGGGGATACTGGTTGCGCAAGATCGTTTTGAACCGCATCTACAACTTTTTGGTGTTTTGGTGGTGCCATTGTTGTTCCCACGAGCAGCTAGGGAAAGTGTTGGTCCATCCTTGTAGAGCCCTGCATGCAAGGATAAGGCTGCATACTCTGAGAGGTCGTCCGGTATCCCAGAGTCACCGTTTAAGGCACCTCACCCAGGTGCCATTCAGCTTTCGGCACGGTTGCTATGCCTCCGGTTAGGGGTTATTCCTTTGGGACCATACCTGGACAATTGTCCGCGACTGCTTATTAATTATTGTAACCATACTCCGCAGAAACCCTTCGTACAGGGACCCTCTATGCGCAACCCGAGGACGCGTTCGGTGGCTTTGTCATAAGCCCTTCAGTTCTATTCCAAAGGAATAGAAACCGGAACCGAATATATATATATATATATATATATATATCGCCTCTTTAGCAAACACCCTGTTTCTGTCAAAAACGCACCCAAGCCCAACGAAGTGGAGACTTTTTGGAGAGAGGTATACAAGATCTTGAAAACACGAAAGTTGAAAAAAGATACTGACAATGTCATCCACTTCAAGGAATTTCGCGGCAACCTCATAAAATCTGAGAATAAATGTCCATCAATCACTGCCGAAGATGTAAAAAAAGCACTTCGAGGCTCAAAGAACTTCTCCGGTGCTGGAACAGATTGTATCGAGAACTTCTGGTGGAAGAAGTTTACTTCTACGCACTAACGTTTGGCCCGCATATTCACCTCATATTTAAAGTCGGAAACGCCAATTCCGCAGTGGCTGGTGTTAGGGCGCACTATACTCCTACCGAAAAAAAGGCGACTTGTCCAGCCCAGAGAATTAGAGGCCAATAACTTATTTGAACATACTGCATACGATCTTCACAGCTGACCTAAACAACAGGATTGTTCGACGAATTGAGCCTGAATGGCGTGAGATGTACGAACAACGTGGCTCAAAAAAAGGTGTAGCAGGCTGTCGAGAGAACCTGCTAAGTGACAGGTGTGTCTGTAAAGACGCTGCAGCCCATCAACGCAACCTGTCAATGGCCTGGATTGACTACCGGAAAGCTTCCGAATATTTTGGGTACAGTCGTTGCAGCTCCCTTTTAAGGTCTTGATACCTTTCCTCCTTTTCTTTCTCCTTGGCAATGACGTTGCATTCAGCCGGAGCAAAGAATTCGATCACGAACATAGTACGTTTCTCGAATTCCTAGAGGAAGGTGCCAGGTATCGAGTGTGCAGCGGAGACTGCTAACTGAAAATCGTAGATCCAGAAACTTTTGTAAATTTTCGTCTTAGACAATTGACTCTATCTCCCTCGGAGCGTTTGACAGGGCAGGGTCGCAGTCGACGCCGTAAGAGCGACAAAGACGGTAGTAAAGTACTCTTAGGGTCGCATTGTGTCTGTAGAGATACGTCGTTCCCGCGTGAGTGGGACACCTGGAATAGTATGTGTTCTAGGTACTCAGCGTGTGCATGACACGCTCTGCACCTGTCGCTGGGAACTTCATGGCATAAAATAGGGTCACGGTATACTAAGGTGGAAAAAAAGCCTCGGTGGTTCAGACGATAGAGCGTCAGACTGCCACGCAGGAGGTCAAAGGATCAATCCCTGAGTCGGTACCAATGGAAGTTTTTGTATGTACTTCTAGCGGGGCTTCGGTGGTTCGGAACCCACCTTAAACTGTAGGCCCCCTCAGAAGAAGCTGGTTACGTACCAAAGATAAATGGGCCTTTCTAGAGCCTAGCCTTGGAGGTCGAAGTCGATTTTCAGAAGACTCGAAAATGAGTAAGCGACCTCCTTGCGTAGAGGCAGGCCCTCTCGAGGGACCACCGCTCGAATCTGTGCATTTAACTAATGACCTCAGAGGGATCGCTCCATCCACCCTAGTATGGCCGTATTCCGCATCTGTGGCCTGCTAGGGAGGCTGCCGAAAACAAAATACTTCGGCTTTTAGTAGTAAAACATCTAGATGGAGTAATGCACTTTCCTCATCTCTGATGTTAAAATTCAGGCCAAGCGTCTCGGCCGCCTGCTCCGCGGTTTTGTAAAGGAACGCTCCCTTGCCAACCATCTCGTGATTCCTGACCATTTTTAGGAGAGGATCTTTTCCATTTGCAACGATGTAAGCTGTACTCAAAAACTTTTTTCGCGATATTATCGTAATTATCGTCAGTATCGTGACAAAATTATCGTATCGTATCGTCTTATCGTCACAATAAAAATTTACATTATCGTATCCATTATCGCAATTATCGTATCGTATCGTATCGCAATTATCGTCTATCGCGGCATCACTAGTTATTGTACGTCTTTGCGTGAAAGTGTTAAATAGATTGAGAATTGAGAACTAGAATTAAGACCAATTGTACAAAAAGATCCCACTCTTCGTTTTAGTATGCTATAAAGGTACGTATAGACTTCATGCTGTAACTTTTTTGTACTATAACCTCACTTTTTTATTCGTTGCTCAATGTGCTAAAAAACTCCGTTTATAATATTTATTCTTGGGTTTTTTTGGTCGTTGATAGTGAAATAATTTTTTTATTCCCTAAAAAGAATATTTAATCGTATAGCAGAATTTAATAAAATTTTGGATTTTTCCAGATCCAACGCAACGAATCTAAACCTTGTTCGACTATTTCAGTTAGTGGGATTTGATAAAAGAGTGCCAAAAAAGGAAATAACTGTTGTCTGTTACAGTGGACTGGATACGATATGGTCCAATTAAAAATAAGCATGTCACCAAATTCATGCCTCCACCGAACAATGATAAGACCAACGCAATTTTGTATAAATTGGTGGAATATCAAATGGAGGCATCTTATCACTGGGAAGTGACTTTTAAAAAATAAAAAATAAATTTTCAACAAAAAAGATAATTTTCAATAAAAAAGATGAATTTTTAACAAGATAGTTGAATTATCAACCAGTTAGTTGAACTTTTATCAAACAAGAATAATTTTGTACCCAGAAAGACGACTTTTTAACAAAATATATGAATTTGTAACAAGATAATTGAATCATCAACCAAAAAGTTGAACTTTCAACAAACAAGATTACTTTTCTACCCAAAAAGACGACTTTTCAAAAAATACTTGAATTTTCTACCAAATAGTTTAATTTTTAAATCAAGAAAGTCGCGTCTCCCAGAATTTGGGAAACAAACAAAATTTAAAATACTAAAGTTTGATTTTTTGTAACGGTGTAAGCTCGTAAACATCAAAGAAACTTGCACATGGCATACATTGACTACAAGCAAGCGTTTCCTTCCGTACCACATGACTGTTTGCTTGAAGTCTTGCAAATATATAAAATTTGCCCACGCATCATTGACTTCCTAAGTCGTGCGATGATGATTTAGGTTACAAGAATCAAGTGTTTTGATCATGGACCATCAAAGATAGCTGAAGTCGGCGTCAAAAGTACGCGACCCTCACTTTGAACGCTTGCAACTCGTTCAAAACAAATTGCAGAAAATGTTGGCCAGGTAAACGTGAAAGTTTAAGGTCTCCCCAATTGAAAGATATGTATATTGTTGTTCTAAAAAAAATTTTACGATAACGCTGATGTAAAACTTGACAAAAAACAAGGTTTTTGGGGCACTTTTTTTAAGCCTTGACTTTCGAGGATTCCCAAAACGAGTTGGACGTCTTAAAAAATCTAAAAAAATTTAGAGACGCTCCTTAAGGTGTCTACAATGCAACGCAGCTTTTCAAATTTCGAAATATGAAATTGTTTACTAATTACGGACCCTTTTCCACAAACATATCATCTTGAAAAGAAATAATGTTAGGAAGTTGTTTTATGGCTTAAAATGTGCAGTTTTGTAACGTGATTGAAGTACCTTTAAAATAATGAAATTAGATCAATATTTCGCGAAATAATCCATTACGCATATTTCGGAATTCAATGAGAATAGTCACCGTATAAAAAGTGTTAGAAGAAAAGTATCCATTTCACAACAATTGGGATCTGAAGTACAACGATACGCCAACTGGTGGCTAAATATAGTTATAAAATAACGGGGTCGTATTCGTCATATTACAGGTTTTACTACATGATCCATTTGAGTTTTATAATGAAAATTATTATTATAATGTTTCGTTTAGTTTAAAGCAATATAATCAATAAAAAATTCAAGAAGCACCAGAAGACAAGTTTGGATTCGTGTATTTGGGCCTCATAGAGTTGAAAAAAGCATTTTTCCTTCTTGTCTTCATTCTTTAAAAAATAATGATTTTCTAACTGGATGCTTCTATTTTCTTTTGCTTTAATATTTTTGATTTTTCGGAAAAAAAACTCGTTCGAATCAATCAAAAAAAACATGTTTTTGTACATTTTCAAAAAGTTATGAATAAGGCAAAATTCATTTTTGAATTTCTAAAATTTTCAATTATAACTTTAAAGTAATCCAAGGTAATTATCTAAATGTCGGTAATCCATGGCTATTCGATATAATTCGAGGTAATCCGTCTCCGTTGGATCGAATTTTTTGAAGCTGCTTCCTCCTAGATATACGATCGTCTAGATGTCTAGAATATTCTAAATTTTTTAAGAAAAATAATTTTTTCATATTGACGGATTTGTAATGCAACAACGAATTCATCTGTCCAGAAAGTAATTAGATTACAATGATTTGAATGATCCATTAATGATGCAGTGATAGCATTAAGACACAATGGTAGATAATAGATAAATTATAAAATTCACCAAAATAATTATAAATTGTGTTAATTAATAATTGCACTGTAAAATGTAGATAAAATGTTTCTTCAACCTGAAACCGGTCTTCTTTGTTGTTGAAAACGCGGTTCGAAATCCTATCTCCATAGATAGGTTTTCTCATCAGTTTTCTCGCTTGCTTTGCGCATGAATGTCAAGTCTATCTACAGTTTTGCATATGAACAATTAAAATTAATAAATTTTTTGCACCAATGATTAGAGCAGGTCCGAACACGATATTTCATTAATATTTCCCTTCGATTCCAAACGTAGATAGAACCTTTACTTAAAAGTACGGCAGTTTTATATCCATGTATAATTTTACAGCCCATGAGAGCTTATATTTTGTTTTGGTTGTATGACCCTATTGTCATAGACTGGGTCAACTCAGGTAGAAAATTTAAACCAAAGCCTAAAATGAAGCAAAAACATTTAATTTGGAAATCCAGTCGCGACCACTTGCTGCATTGAGTGAAGTTAATTAGTGTCCTTAAACCGACCGAGTATTTCCGCTGCTCCGTGGAGGGAATCGGAGACACACGAAGAACGACAGACGAATGGACAGGTAGGTAGCCAGTAGCTCTTAAGAACAAGATAATCCGAAAGGTACGAGCAAAAGCCGACGATTTTAAATTTGCAGGAGGTTGTGAATATCAATGGTGCAACTTCACACGGCAACTGAGATACGAGATTCTTAGAAAACATCTTTTACTTAAAATACATGTTGAATTATTTTATCCTCCAAGTACTTCTAATTCTGTAAAATTCAAACGAATTCTTAGAATTTACTTGTGGTCCTTTTAATTCTTGTGAAGTTTTTTGCAATTATCTTGAAACCTTTACAGTACACCATAAATTATTTTGAATTTTTAAAAGTCTTTTGTATTCTATAAAATATACTCAATTCTATGAATTCTTCTGAACTCATTCAAATTCTCTGAAATCTTTTGAATTCTATTAATTCTTTTGTATTTTCTAAATTGCTTTGAAATGCTATCTTTTTTTTAAATTCTGTGAATGCTTTTGAAGTTTGTGAATTCTTTTGCACTCTGTGAATTCTTCTGCATTCTCATGATTCTTCTTAATTCTTTGAATTCTTCAGCTATTCTCTGAATTCTTCCGAATTCTTTTAAATTCTCTGAGCTCTTTTAAATTCTCTGAAATCTTTTGAATTCTCTGAAAGCTTTTGAATTTTTTTTTGTATTCTCTAAATTCTTTTGAAATACTCTAATTTTTTTTTTAAATTCTGTAAATCCTTTTGCACTCTGTGAATTCTTCCGATTTTTCTAAATCCTTCTTAATTCTTTGAATTCTTCTTAATTCTATGAATTCTTCCGAATTCTCTGAATTCTTCCAAATTCTTTGGATTCTCTGAATTGTTTTAAAAATTTCTAAACTCTCTAAACTGTTTTGAATTTCTTGAATTCAAGGCATCACTGAATTTTTGAAATGTTTTTTAATTATCTTGAAATAATTAGAATACGCGTTGAATTATTTTAACTTTCTTTGAATATTTTTGATTCTGTAGAATTTACACGAATTGTGAATTCCCTGATAATTTTTTAATTGTCTGAATTCTTTTGAATTCGGTGACATATTTTAAATTCTATGAATTCTTTTGTATTATCTAAATTTTTTAAAATTATCTAAATTTATTTTTAATTCTGTGAATTCTTTTGAAATCTGTGAATTCTTATTGAAAAGGAATTTTCTTGTTATAAATATTACGAATTTCTACTAAGAAATGATAACACAAACTCTATGCAAAAACACAATACAATGTCTAAATACATAACCATTAATTATATTTTAAAACTATACTTCATCGCATATTCAAAATATATATTAATACGCATGCCTTTTTAAAATTCTAATGCAGCTGTGACAATAACTGTAGTAACCAGTTCGCAGGGCCGTGTAATATTACCGTTGTTAGTATCTGAAATCAAAGTAATATTACTTATCAATTATTCCTAACTTTCAATATTATATTAGCATTTAAGGAATTTTATATTTTCATTAAAAAAAGGCTTTGTAATCGCGTAAAATTTTGAATTTTATTTGTAAAGTAATGTTTTATACAATTTACAAATATGTAATGCACAACAGGATGAAAAATCTTATCTTATTTTATAAATAAAATTAAGCTTCACGATATAAATTTTATGAAAAAAATGTTGATTTATTTATTTGAAAATTAGAAAATAAATTTAATCATAATTTAAAGTTAAATTGTTTTTATAAAATTTATAAAGATTTTCATAAACCTGAATGAAAATAAATGTTTCAAAAAGATGCAACATATTATTTTTTATTTTGAGAACACAATGTAATTAAATAATAAAATTGATGCCCATTTTTATATATTTTTTATTTATTCATTAGGAGTAGAATATAAATTTTATCACAATTTGTAAAGAAAATTGTTTTTACAAAATTTATAAATATTTTGATAAACCTGAGTTGAAATGAATTTTCCTAATTTTCAATGTTATAATAGCATTTAAGGCATTTTATATTTTGATTAAAAAAAAGGCTGTGTAATAGAGTAAAATTTTGCATTTTATGTGTAAAATATTATTTTATACAATTTTCTAATATATTATCCACAACAGGATAACAAATCTTTTCTTATTTTATATATAAAATAAAGCTTCACTACATGAATTTCATGGAAACAATTTTAATATATTTATTCAAAAATAATATATAAGTTTTATCATAATTGGTAACAAAATTGTTTTTATAAAATTTATAAAGATTTTGAGCGCAACCGCCTGATTTAACCGGGAGTTAGAAGACTCATGTATCGCGGTCCATGTAACGTACGTTAATTTTTTAAAAACCGTTTTTTCGAGAATGGCTGGAAAGCGCATCTTATTAATTTAGTATATTAGAATTTTGTTAATAACCTATTACTGTAAGGAGTATGAATTTAAATAAAATTCTGAAGAGTGTAGGTTCGCCTTGTTAGAGGGTAAAATCAAGAAGATTGAAGAATTTAAAATACAATTTATTAACGATTCTTAGTTATCGACTTTATAAATTCATATCGTAAAGTATTTAATAAAATGTAAAACTTTTTTAATACAGCATTATGATTGCCCCGGTATCTATCGATCATCCTGCTAATATAATCTCAAGTATCGGATGGAGGCTTCTTGCATAAAAGACCCGAAAGTACTTAAACTTTTTTTTCCCTATATCTTTTCTGCTAGTGTTTATGTGGAGCTTTCATAAAATATGAAAATCTTGGATGGGTCCACTCTCTTCTTTTAAATTTCTTAAGAGTACTTGAACTACTCTAGCGATGCTTTTGAATACTTGAATACAGTTGGCCCTTTGTTTTTATTGTTTACTAGACTATTATGTGCGCGCGCAAGTACGCCCTAACTTTTCTATTCATTTTTCTCATATACTCAATTTTCGAATAACTATTTATTTGTTAACCTTTTTTGACCATCAAATTCTTGCTGAAATTATATTCTCAAGGAATGTAGTTAGTGATCCTCAATGCCTCAGGGATGTAAATAGAAAAATTCAAACTTCGATGAATTAAAGCTTGGAACGTCCTCTTTTAAATGAGATCAAGAACATAATGAAATATTCACTTGTCCTCGAATTATAATAAAAAATGTGGAAGCATGTCGAAGACGAAAATCAGTTCGTCGAGCTAGACGTCACAATTAAAATAGGATAGGCGCAAATGTCATGAACGTCAGCATAGTTAGTCCATCCTTATATTGGAATACATATGACTTTTTGTAAAAAGTATTCTAAACGTAAAAGTAAGTTATAAATGTATCAATATTAATATTTTTCAAGTGTAGAATGCGCAATGAAAATATAGAAAAATATGTTTCATTTAATGTAAAAATACCATTTAGACGGTTATTTAACCATTTTACTTATGTTCATGTCAAATATAAATTAAAATAAATTTAAATGTCAATAAAATATTAAAAGTACTGTGTCAAATTACACACGCGGAGATTCATATTTTGTCAATGATAAAAATAATTAATCTGTCAATTTTAAAGAATTGTATGCAAGTGGAAAAAATGGTGTAATTCTTATGGAATTTACTGGAATTTTCTCCCTATAATAAGGAAAGTTCTGAGAATCATATACAACATTCTCAAATCATAAATAATTTTCTGTAAAATCCATAAAAAATGTTGGAAAATAAACAGAGTTTTTTTCTAAAGAAAGGGTAAATAGTGCGCATGTAGCGCGCACAATGTTCTAGTTTAACTAAAAAATGTGTTTGATAATCTCGTATTTTTACTATAATGTGATTTTGAAAGGCAAAAAAATTTTTTTTTTTTTCTTCAAGGCCATGTGACGAGTGGGGCACGTCACCGGCTTCCTACCTTACCGACACTTTTTTTTATTTGTAAACTTATTTTCACACGACTAGCCAACTCGATTAAAAAATTTGGCATAATAAATAAGAAGCACTAAGAAACGCGTCTCTGGTCCTAAATTTTCATAATTATGAAAAAAGTAAAAAAAAAACTATTTACAAAAAAAACTTTTTTCACAATTATAAAAATGTATGACCAGGGCCTTCTTAGCGCTTCTTATTTATTATCCCAAATTTTCAACTAGATGTGGCTATTCGTGTGAAAATAAGTTTACAAATAAAAAAAGTATAGGTAAGGTAGGAAGCCGGTCACGTGACCCACTCGTCACATGGCCTTAAAGTAAAAAAAAAATTTGTTTGCCTTTCAAAATCACATTATAGTAAAAATACGAGATTATCAAACATTATCAAAAATTCCAGTAAATTCCATAAGAATTACACCATTTTTTCCACTTACATAACATAAGTAAAATTGTTAAATAACAGTCTAAACGGTATTTTTACATTGAATGAAAAATATTTTTCTATATTTTCATTGACTTAACTGTAATATTTATCGTATCCTCCTCCTCGCCCTCTATTCTTTTCTCGTTCTTCCACATACATTTTAATAGTTCATTTCACTTGAATCACAATAATTCAAGATTCAACAGGAAAAAAGTTATTGCAACGACAAGGAAAAGCAGCGTATCCGATAGTGGCGTATTCTGTGATAATCTTTGGTAACCCAGCTCCCAGTTTTAGTTAAACAAAGTTAGGTCTACTAAGCTGGAACAGTTGAATTACCTGTATATCCATTATTCTGTTGCCCAGAAATCCTGGTTCCTTCAAATGAATTTATTTAACCACAATTTAAACAAAAAATGTTGGTTCTAAGAATGAAAAACAAGATTCGCAGCTGTTATATATAATAGCAGATTTTAATATACGTAATCGATACTTCACTCAGCGTTTTTAGTATTATTTAAGATAATTTATATATCACTAAATGTTGATTTAGGAGTTTCAGAAAGTAGATGGTCATGTTATCTCTAGGTCATTGCATCTTTTTTCGAAGTGTGATTTACAGTATTCTTGCATTAGATTTTAATATTGCTGAATTCATTTCATTATTCATGATACTTTGTTTCAAAGTTCCAAGTAAGTAAATTGGATCTTTTCAGCAGATTACTCTATTATGCGAAAGACGATTTCAACGTTCCTTACAGCCGATTATAATATTTGTGTAGATGATTTTATTTCATAAATTCTAACAAGAGCCTCCGTATTAAATGTTCTTCATCCCAAAATAGTTGAATCAATATTATTAATAATTATTACGGTGTCAACAAGTATGAATTGTTAATAGTTTATTTGGCATCTGAGCTATATCGATATAGGATTCCAAATTTCTCACTGTAATCCACTGGATGTAATAAGATCTCTAAAGAATCTTTTGATATTTTCAAGATTCGTGCACAATTTTTACATGGTTCGATTCATTTGCAGAGGCATGCTGTGAGATTTATGATTGTTTTTGAGTCGCTCAATTGCAAAGCCTTCTGAAATCTTGCAAATGTTACAAAATTATTTTGTAGAATTAAAATTATATAATACATAGCTCTCACTCCTCGTCTTTTGAAGTTTGAGAGATCCAACTGGCGATTTTTGTATTTATTCCAGATTGTACTTGGATGGGGAACACCCAGTGAGCCTCGGAATGCAGCCGAAAGAATCGTGTTTGGATCTATACTTTGTGCCTTACTTGTTCTACTCGTCTGTCATTGACACAGAATTTGTCGGAGTTGCGATTTGCAAAAGCTCTGAGGTGGAATTTGACACTCTGCATGATGTTGTAGTATCTGGTCTGGCACTTACAGCTAGAAAGTTCCAATTTCGGCATTTATACGAGAATTCTGAAGGAGATCTGTGAATTTTACTGAATAGATCTATCCAACTTTCGACAATGAGAACCACTTTATGCCTGAGCAGGGCTGTCAAGGATAGGAACACTTCTTGTATGTTAAGAGAAGATATAGCAAGAAGTTTCATTGAAAATGAAAGAGATGACTGCGGGAACCCTGTTTTGACGATTTTCCATGAAAATGTGATTTCCACTTCCAGCATGATTGCGATGTAACCAGGATTTTCAATTGCAAGACGCTTTGATCAGCTAGTACTGAGATTACTTGAATCTGGGTTAACTGAAGTTTGGAGAAAAGAGGATTCCGTAGCTGAAACGATATTCGGGGAAGAATCATGTTCTGTGAGAGAACCCCCATCAAGATTGTTATTCTGGCAGGCGATCTGTACCCTAATTTTCGGATACATTTTGTCATTTTTCGTTTTTTTCTGTGAACTAGTTGTAGACTTCATTCGAGTTTATATATTGAATAGAAATGGCAAAACTGAGTGAAAGTTTTAATTTGACTAACTGTGCAATTGATGCCAATCAATGGCTAACAATAATTATTGTAGGATTCTAAATGTATAATTTATGTGCAGCAATAATGCTTGATATTTGTTCATGTTATTTAGAGAAAGTAGGATGACTATGCATGCTATAATTTTCCAATATTTCGCAATATCATATCATTATATTTGTAATTTTTTAATATTAAGTCATTTTTTTATTAGTTGAATGTTTATAGTCGCATCAACTGCCAGGGTCATTAGCGACTGTACTGTAGGGTTAATTATCCCTGTTATCCATTGCTAATTTGAGATCCGTCGTTACCTTAAGGGAAGCAGTAAGAGTGCTATGTTTTGCACGAAAAAAATCTGGAAAGTTGCAAGTGAACAATTTTTTCAAGTGGTTTAAAGAGTGCACATAAAATAGAAATTGGCCGGCAGTCTTTCGGGGTAGTAGGTTTGGAAATTTTGGGAATTGGGTAAATAACAGCCTTTTTACACATATCTAGGAAGATACCGACCTGAAGGGAAGCATTATAAATATGTAATGGGATAGGATGTGTGATGTCATCGAAAAAGAAGGCAGAGTCATTAAATAATGAATTAAGAGAGGCAGTGGAAGATGATAATGTTAAGTCTGAAACTCGGAATGTAAAAATGTCTTTGAAAAGTCATCAGGCGGAAAATTAATATCTATAGATTCGAGCTTGGGCGGGATTAGGTGTAACCGTCTAAGGAGATGCCAAATGTCCTCTTTTTTGTCCCTATGTGCAATCTCATTATAATTGTATTGATTGAATGCATCTCTAATCTTAGTTTGAACTAAGTTTCTGAGTTTAGGTAATTGAGCTAGTATTATACTGCTTTTTGTTCTTTTTTCAAGTCCGCGCTTGTCATCACGTTCCCTAATCAGATTTTTAATTTCAGATGTGATCCAGGGGGCAGCTTTATCATAGTTTTTAGGAACATGTAGCAGAGAAAGTTTGTTGAATGCGGTGACTAGGTAATCAGTCAGAGCGTCGATTTTATTATTTATATCAGAATCTAGTAATATTTTTTCCCAATCATACGTCATGAGATGTTTTGGCATTTATGTTCATCAATTTTAAAAAGATTCCGCACCAGTCTTTGTGTTGGCTTTGAATTTAGATTAACGGAAAACTTAAAGGTAATATTAATCAAGTCGTGATTAGAAGGAGAAGGAATAGCATGATTCACCTCGAAAACGGTCCCACCCAGACTATCATGCAGGAAAAGACAAACTTCACCACCCCTTCTCTCATCTCTGTCTCTTTGAAAGAGCCAATAGTTGTCAATTTTAACGAGGCTAGAGGGTATATTTAGAGTTAGCCAGGTCTCTCCTTCTCTTTTCATACTCTACTTACATAGATCCATCTCGCTCCTTGCCGTACGCTCTCCGCTGATCGACTTGACTGCGGTACTAAAAGCATGCCCGAGCACCTGGGTGCACCATAACATTGCCACGTGCTCGGTCAGCTAAAATAAAAGCTAAAGATACTTGACTTCCTATAAAATGATATACATGTACAAATGTACATATCTATATCTGTATACTTAGGGTCGGAAATAATCCACACTTAGAATAAAATCTAAGCTAAAAATTCTGGCTCGCATTAACCACGATTTGAATTGAATTCTTTCAAAATTTATAATTATAAAAGACTAGTGAGACTCTTGAGCCCGCAAACGCTGACGAGGTTCCTGCCTCGCAGGTGCAAAAGGCCCACGTTAAAAAAAAAATATATATATAAGTAACTTTATTCAAATATATATTATAACCAAGTTTTCCAAATATCTTGTGTGCACCACGGCTAATCACGTCCTGTCTGGGAATGGCCCAGGATTAGAAAACTCAGTTATGTGAAATGATGGCTGCCACTTACCTGCGACTGTGACACAAACACCGGATTATACCGATTTCGTGAGTCGCACTCTGTCGACTCACGAACAACCCACGAAGCTCGTATTTATTTCACAGGCGCCAGATAGGTTAACCTATCCGAGCCCCGTCGGTTCCGGTCCCGTCGCAACAACTAGGCTAATCAACTAGCTCTCTGCCGTGCACGAAAAGAGGGATGGGATGGATAGAGTGAGAGAGTGTATTGTTTTAGAAAGTGACGTTAGCAAAGTATTCACTATTTCACTTATTTCATGGACTCAGAATGAGTCCATGAATTGCATGATGGGCGCCAGATAGTTTTCCTACTTTAAAACTATCAAAATGCAAATGTCATTTATTTTATTTCGAACTTTAATTGTTCAATATTATTTTCATTCATTACTCTAGTTTGCCCGATAGCTCCAGCAGAGTGGGCTGGTAAGGCACAATGCAGAGGGTTAGAATAAAGTTAATCCACACAATTTTATATTCACTTCAAGTATAATTAGATCACGTTAGAATTCGATTTTATTGTTTTTTCTCATGTATTTCAGTATCATCTGAAACTTGAAGTTTCTAAAATTCAAAGAACGATATATCGGCTTTTAAAAATCCGTTTAAAAAGTGGGTAGTGGGTTTTAAAGTAGAAGATAGTAGCTTTCTGATGCCGTGCACGGATTTGTAATATAATAAAAATTTTCAATGTGAGCGAAGCTCAAGGATAGAAAAAAACCGTGTTTCTTGCACTTTTAGGTTAGGTTATCTCTGAAACCTAGGGTGATGAAGCAAGCGTGTTGTACATTTTTCCGGATCTATTTTCTTCGGAGCTTTGGTGGAAAAGTATGAAAATTGCTTAATAATTTATTTGGACGATTATTGCAAAAAATAATGTGTGATTCGTATATTTTGTATTTGTATCACAGGAGAAACTGATGCAACTCATGTGGTAATAAAAGTAACTATTTTAGTATGGATGGAGGGAAAGAGTATAAAACAAATATATATATATACAAAACAATATACTGTATTTTTCATCCACTTTATGACGTTCTCGCCATACTCAAAATACATTTTGTCTCCAAATCCAATAAAATCACACTAATCACGCAGTTGTACAGTATAAACTACCGGTTAAAATCGTGCTTCCACTCATGAAAATCGGATTAAAAACAGGGTTGCTTTAGAACGTGATTAAATATGAGAAAGATAGACCTGTTTTTCTTTCTTGACAAATTTTATATTTTTAACTTCCACTTTCTGCGTGCTTTAGGAAAATGAACTAAAAATTTTTAAACTTTGCTAAATTAAAGTCTGAAATCTCCTCTTTAAAATAAGACCAATAAAATAAAAAAATGTTCTCAAATTATTATAAAAAATGCGGAAGCGTGCCCAAGACGAAAAGCGGTCGGTTAAGTGGCAAATGCGGGTTTTGTATCTTATTTATCATGCGTTAAAAAAGGATGGAAGTTCGATTTCCAGTCGACCGACTGATTTATTTTGTCTTGTGCACGCTTCCATATTTTGTATGATAATTCGAGAGCCAGTAAATATTTGTATATAAGGGGTCGTGCATAAATTACGTTGACACTTTGGGGGGGAGTAGAATTAAAATTGTTAAATAATAGCGATGTTATAAGCAAAGTCGCCTTTGCCCCACCGGTCGGCGCTGCCCCTCTTTCCCTACTTGCATGATTTGAAATGGATTCGATGAATGGTTTAATTTTATATGCTTAAAGTTTTAATGTTTCATATCTTGCAATCTATGGGTTGACGATTCTCATTCGAGTATTAGTTCTGAATCAATTTTAACAATTGAAAGACATAATAACTGAAATTTTCACATTCAATCCTTCAAGCATGAATAACTTTCACTTTGAGGCCTTAAAAATTACACGATCTTAGAATTAGTCTTTTGAATCAATTTAATAATTAACTTCTTTCTACTATTCAAAACCTGATTAGATAATTTTTTAAACTAAAAATTCAAGGTAACAAAATAAATTCACCGTTATTTCACGATTTCAAAAAAATCCTTAAAATATTTACATTTTATTTATGAGAATTGTGATCACTTTGGGGCTGTTTTTATTTCCAATTTAATTAAGTTCCATATAAATTCCTTGTTTCAAAACTTCGATACAGAATAACGAATTAGGAGATAATGGTGACAGGTTTTTTTCTTTTAACATTCTTATCATAGAACATAGATAATAGTAGTTCAAAAATTATTCCACCTGCATCAGTATTGCAGAATACCACCTAGATAGATGGATTAACTAAGCACTCTAAAGTTAGAACAAAATTATAGAAAATTTCAGTGAAAAGTTCTTGAAAGTGAAATGCCAATCAAGGTGTCATGAGAAATTATGAATGGTCCTTTACTATAGAAGCCTTTCTGTTTAATTTTCTATTTAATTCCTGATTCCATTGTATTATATCATTTTTGCTTACAATGTTACTTAAAATGGTACTTAAAGTGGTACCTAATTACAAAATACCCAATATGAAATTTTGATGATAAAACAGCCGAATAAAAAGCTAATTATTGAGCTAAATATTTAAATAATAATAATTCGTTGTATTCATTTTATAGGATTTAAGTTATTTTATAATGTTATTTATATAATTAATTTAATAATTATTATATTTATTATTATATATATTATATGTCTCATTTGCTTTTAATTTAGCCTGTTCAACAGCTCGCGTCCAATTACACAAACTGGATTGAGTGTAGGTAGGACATTGAAACTAGCCCTTACCACCCTATTTTGGAAAATTACCACGAAGGACACCCTAGGATCAATAAATCCTACAATCCAATTCTAACGTCAGTTTTCGTCCCTAACACAATATCCAGAAGTTTTATTGTTAGTTTTTAGTTTCACGCCATTCCTTTTCACCTTTTCAAACCAAGCTTCATTTTAGTTCAACCAAGTGCCATGTCGAAACAAAATTTCACTTAGTTTACCTAGCCTTTTAATTTATCGTTACTTGTTAAAGTGAGCTCAGGACTCACAGAGATTTTACTTAAAAAATTTCAAAATCCTGTTTAAATACTGACTTTGATGACCATATACTCCCTTTTTAATTTTCATTAAAATTTCCCACGCCAATGTCAGACGGACCAATTTCCAGGTCTGAGCCCGGTTGAAGGATCCGTTGTGACAAGCAGGTAACGAAATTTTATTATTAAGAATGGAGAGCACTGTCAGTTCCCAATTCCAGAATAGGAAGCCAGTTCACCTATCTCTTACCATTCTGAGCATTAGTTTTCAATTTCCAGATTTGAGCCCGGTTGAAGGAGAACCTTTGCTCTGGCAAGGCACAAGGCAACTGCCCCCACTATGCATTTGGGTAAGACCGTGATCGTCACGACAAACGGCTTTGCTGCTTCGTTTCCAGATATCCTGGTTGCCGTTCCGAGAACTCTGTTCTCCCGGTGGGTTGGTTCGCAAGTGCAGTCTCGATCGCGCGGTTTCGATCGAGTGGGGTCCCATGTATCGTCGGTCCCGCTGGTTTCCCTACTCTTGGGGTCTGGATGCGCGCGCGTTCATAGATTTTCCGCCTGCCTTACTGACCTATATCTCTGAACTTGAATTTCGTGTCCTTATCTCTATTTTTCTTATCGCTGTCACGTTTCTTTTCCTTGTGCACAGCTGATGACGCGAATTTATTGATTTTCAGCTAATCAGCTGACTTATATTTGCTCTCTATAAGTGTGTTCTTATATTGGCCAAAATTATTTAAAAATATAACATTTCTTATAAAAAGGTTGTTTGTTCTTTTCGACATGTAAAAATAAATGTTTAATCCCCCTATTTTCCCCCTTTTTCGTGAGAAAATTATCCTATTTCCCCTTTTTTTTTGAGCTCCTTTTGCTCTGTGATCCCTGAATTTATAAAAGATATAACATTAAAAGTGTAGCAAGATTAAAATTTCAGTCTTTAAATATTAATGATCAGGGAAAATGAAAAATTAGTTCGGCGAAAATCGGGTAATTTTAAAAATGAAGTTTTGCTGCCAACCTGGTTACGTCTCTCCAAGTAAAAATTCCTTTTTTCCTTTTTTTTTTAGGAACTGATCAACAGTATTTCACGAGCTTCACAAGGAATGAGGTTCCGAGTCGAACAGCCTAGACTTGCCGAAATTCAAAGTGATCGATCCAACTGTTATACGGAAATGCTCGAAAATATAATGAGCCGATCTAACCCTCAACTAGTGATGTGCATTGTGCCAAACAACAATCTTGATCGATATTCGGCAATCAAGAAGAAGTGCTGCGTCGACAGGCCCATTTTGTCGCAAGTCGTTCTCACCAAGACTATCATGGCGAAAGGTCGGCCGAATTTAACCGCGGCGACGAAAATCGCTATCCAGATGAACTGTAAACTCGGCGGCGCTGGATGGACCGTCGAAATACCCAGTGGAAACATTATGGTGGCCGGTTTCGATGTCTGCCACGACAAGACCACCAAGGGCCGAGATTTTGGTCAGTATTTTTAATTAGGCTTCACTAATTAGCAGGGTGTCCAGCAACCTGGAAAAACCTGGAAATGTCCTTGAATTTTTCACGAAAACAGGCCTCGGACTCTAGTGAATTACACTAAAGACACTATTTTGTAACAATTGTCTGCTAATGCCACTATTTCTTTATTTTTTTGGCTATAAATTGTCTCAATGGCTGATTGGGGCCGTCCAAAATGATGAATTCTCAAATCAAAAAGACGGGCTTTTAACAAAACAGCTAAATTTGCAACCAGATAGTTAAATTTTCAACCAACAAGATGAATTCTCAACAAATTACAATCAGAAGTTGCCTCGATACTTTTTGTCTCCGAAAGTAGAAAAATGTGGTTACCGATCGGCCTTAATTTTCAATTGGCCATTATTAAACATAAGGTTATTTTCAACTTTTTATTATTTTGCAGGCACTCGCTGAGTATAATTTGTATGTGTACTAAATTTTAAACAGTTTTAATTGATGATTTATGATTTAATCACTTATTGAATATTAGGAAAAAAAATTTCATTTCAGTTTTTAATTTTTATTCTTAAAAATAATTTTAGGACATAAGAATTCTAAATCTACCCTGTTAAAATATAGAAGCCTGTATTTAAAAAATTAATTTTGTGATTTTGAACATTCCCATTTATTAAGACCCGGGGCAACGCTTTTAGCGTTTTCGAGCGTCCGGCGAGTTATTGAATTCGAGAGCTCAAGTGCAGAAATTGTTTCATTGAAACGCGTTAAAAAAATAAAAAATGCCATTCTAACAAAAGATTTAAAAATGTTAAAAGTATAACAATAACAAAAGCCTATAACACTAAGTAACGAACTAATGAACAAAAAATACGTTTTTTTCTCTCACTTCTAAAGTAAACTATGATGTACAATATACTTGACGGTTTTAACTTTTAATATTATTTGTATAATTTGGACGTATTTATTCGAGGAAATTGATATTTATTAACCTACGCGTAGAAAGAAGAATATTTTCCAACAGAGTGGGGTCTTGCAATTCTTTCATTGTTAATGTAAGGGGAAAAATTAGACAGGGTAAAAGGAATTTTCCGACTAATTACTATTGTGATGTAATTAATTTCTTCACGTAATTTATACACGGCTCCTGAGTAGAAAAATAGATATTTTCACCTAAACAAAAAAAATCATATTTTCCATACTTTTACCAATACGGTAAGGAAAGTTTCAATTGTTATGTAAAAGGTAGTTTCTTTGTCCAAATTTTTTATTTAAAAAAAGTGCATAACTGAAAAGGTGGAGAATATTCTTATTTCTTAAGACTACAAGATATAACGATCTGCTTTATAAATATTTAATTGTTTCCATATCATTTATACGTGAAAAGTATTTAAAAGATGACAGTTACTCCCAGTGGGACCCTGCGGTGGTTGTTAACCTTTAGTTTTTAATTATATATATATATATACATAATATATATATATATATATTTACAACATTTTCCATTATAATTAAAAAATATAGTTACTACCTTTTTCTAAAATACGATAAAGGGAAGTTTCAAATTCTGGAAAATTTTTCGTACAAACAAAAAAATAATTTCTGAATTGAAACAAATTCTAATTTGGAGCAAGGCATTTTCAAAATCTGACAAATTCTGACTTGGAACAGGGATTTTTTTTGTAAATTCCCTTTTCATAAATTAGAATTAAGATTCCCGTTTCGTATCGAATTATAATTCTTTATGGAAACTTCCCGTCCCAAAGTCAAAATTATTATTTTTTACAATTCTTTATAATTATTTACAATTCTCTACAATTCCTTGCAATTACTTAACCATTACATACGAAAATTTATAAAAATATACTTCAATTTTGCAGGCTCATATGAACAAGGTCAGAGACGATTGGACAGATCATGCATTGAATCCAACGTTGAAAGTATGACGGCAAACGAATGTAATGACGAATCAAAAAATTCTAATGAAGAAGAAGACGAAGAGAGCGAAGGAGGCAGTGAAAAAATGGTCAATGTCGAATCAAGTAGCGATTTCAGCGATGAATTCGAAGGAAGTACTATACATAAACGAATGGACTTGTTATCACAGTCGCTTATCAACAGTGGCCTCAAGACATTCAGACATTCAGATCTTTCGAGGAAATCATCAAAGCGGATAAAGAACAAGAAAAAGCATTTGTAAGTAAAATGTACTTTCAGTTATAAATTGAATAATTATAATTGCATTAAAAATGGATAAAATTGATTTTTCTTCAGAAATATTTGATGATTTATCTGATAAAAGGAAGTAAATGCCTAAAAGATGGAATCCACAATTGTCTTCCTCATTTGATTAGCAAATATGTCCAAATCGAATTCACGGCCACAGGGCGAAAGGTGAAGGGCATCGGAAAAAATAATTTCAGTCTCACACAAACCTACCAATGCATGTCAGGTATGTTCCCTACATGATTACCTGAAGTCAATTCGGTCGGCTTTAAGGGACTTTTATTGAAATTATTTGAGTTGTAGGGATTTCAAGTGACTACTTGTGACTAATGATTTTAAGTGACTGCGAGTGATTTATATTGATTTCAAATCAATTTCAATAATTTTTCAAATTTCTCATCTGACTTCTGTTACTTGAGCGATTTAACGTGAATTTCGGCGATTTCAAGTGATTTCTAATGATTTCTAGTGATTTCAATGACTTTTTGTGACTTAAGGTATCTGAAATCACTTCAATGACTATTTTGAGTGAATTAAACCGTTTTAGACGGACTTATATTGAAAGTATTTAGGTCGTAGGGATTTTGAGTGACTACTTGTGACTCTAATGATATTAAGTGACTTTGGGCGATTTAAATTGATTTGGAATCGATTTGAATCATTATTTTGATTTCTTATATGACTTGTGTTACTTCGAGTGACTTAACGTGACTTTCGGTGATTTAAAGTGATTTCTCATGATTTCTAGTGATTTCAATGACTTTGTGACTTCTAGTTTGTCAAATCATTTCAATGACTATTTTGAGCGAATTCAACCGTTTTTGAGGGACTTTTATTGAAAGTTGTCAAGTTATAGAGATTTTAAGTGACTACTTGTGACTTCAATGATTTTAAGTGACTTCGAGCGATTTATATTGATTTCAAATCGCTTCAAATAATTTTGTTATTTCTTATATGACTTCTGTTACTTCAAGTCATTTCACGTGACTTTCGATGATTTTTAGTGATTTCTTGTGATTCCAATTACCGTTTTTGAGGGATTTTGTGTGACTGCTTGTGACATTATTAATCTCAAGTGACTTATAGTGATTTATATTGATTTTAAATTGACTTTCATATATTTTGTAATTTCTCATATGACTTATGTTACTTTAAGTGATTTCCAGTCTTTTAAAGCGATTTCTGATGATTTATGGTGGTTTCAACAACTTCTGGTGACTGAAACGATTTCAATGATTACCTGAAGTCAATTCGGTCGGCTTTAAGGGACTTTTATTGAAATTATTTGAGTTGTAGGGATTTCAAGTGATGCTAAGATTAGTGCCTATTTAAGTATTTATACCTTTATTGATTTTGACATTGATATGATCAGTTGTAAGAGTCAGTGATCATATTTTGAATTTCTTGCTCGTATTTCTTGACTTTATGATCTCGTTCAACTTGCCTACCTATTTTTTTCTGATTCTCGTGTTTTAATTCAATATAATTATTCACGCTTGAACCCTTATTATAAGTTTCCAGAGTAAATTCAAATTGAAATTGAGAGACATTTAGTTAAACGAATTCTGAATAAAGTTCAATAAACATTCTAGTCGAATCTTTCACTGTTTGATACCTATTTTGAAGTTGGTAATTTTTCTATGAGTTTTGAAGATTTTAGACATGGAAAGTCAAAATTTAAACAAAAAAATTAATTTTCAACCGAAAAATGTTAACTGTAATTGATATTTTAATTAATCCTTGTACAAAAAAGATTAATTTTCAACTAGTTGCATTTTTAACCAAGAAATATGGAATTTCTTGCAGGAAACGAATTTTCTACACAACAGTTGAATATATTTCGAAATGTACTAAGAATTTTTAAATATTCCTTAAAAATTAATTTCGTTAAATAAAAATGAGTTTCGATAATTGCTGGAATTAAAAATGTGTATTGTCTTGAAACGATTCAAAATCCTTAGCTTCCAAATTAGTTTTTAAAACCTCAAAATATCTGCATTCTGTTCAAAGTGTTTTGAAATTTAAAAACCATTTTGAAAAATTTTGTATATAGGTTGTAATGAAGTTTTCGAGAAAACTCAGAAAGATGTGAAAACAACTTTCCAGGGTGTCGCCGAAGCCGTACCTAACCTCCGAGCCCAACATAACTGTACATTCGCGGGTATGTAGATTGTAGCATTAATTCCAAAGCGCCAGAGGACCCAAAACTTAACCGACATTATAATTCATTATAATTTGCGTAAGCGGGGTCGAGATCGTAACTGTGTAGCAAACTGACTGCTCGTAAACAACGAGCAGACGGCGCGGACAGCCAACAACCTTCCAGCTACCAAAGAATCAGGACGGGAGGATGGAACGTAACCAACATGGCGCATCAGTTTGGTGAAAAATCAGTATCGACTGACAACATACCAAAGGTTGTAGGCTAGAATCTAATATTCGTTTCTCGAAAGATCGAATATCTTCATAGCATAGACGTTGGGATTTGTATGTTAATAGCTAGCATAGGCTCTTTGAATAAATTTTATTTTGATCAAATAGAGCATCTTACTTTTTCTTGCATGCTAACCTTTATTACATTTAGGAAATAACATTCATTTATGAAAATCAAATAATAAATTTTATCAACAATTTAAAAGTCAACGTCCAAAAAAGGCGACGGTTGCAATACATATATTACAAATAATTACAATATCAATTACAAGATAAAACTTTTATGTACAAGAACTTAACATATCGAAACCTCTTCGTCACATATTTCAAGAAAGTCATCTTCGATACAATAGTTTTCTGATGTCATACATTCCGTATCTTCTACGAAATTCAATTAGGCTGGTTTTTCATCAATGGTATTTATATTGATTAAAGTTCCAGTGACACATAAATCAAGCCCGATATTAGAATTTCGCCTCTGAAGAGCCTCAGCAGCAGCACTCAAAAGTTTGTCAGTAACAAACTACAGTAGTGAACATCAAGTGCCTTGAGTTCAGGTGCTTTTTCCAAAGCAGAGAACAAACATGCCTCTTCCAAATTTTTATTAAAATACGAACGTAAATATACCAAATTTGTTAGCTTTTCCAGTGGTGGGTTTTCTATTTCAAGTAATTTACTTATACTTAAATAGGTCATATTCTTCAAATCACATATGCTAGAAATTCCACGATCCGTTATTCGTGGACAGTCTGAAACATATCAATTTGATTAAAAATTAATATCGATATTAATATAAATCATTTTTGTGATTGTAGAAATTAATATTGATGATGCCAGGAATTTACTCACAATGTACATTCAAGTACGACAGTTTCTTCCAGTTCTTTCCAACTACTTCTAGAAATTCATCGGTAACTTCGAAGCAAGCGCTAAAATTTAATTGATCTTCTAAGTGTAAGGCCAGAAAAAGGTCAGGGAATTTCGCAATTTGGATTTTTCGGCAACCCTGATATTGCAACAGCTTTCAATAGTGCTACTCGCGACTTCGCATAAAATAATGCTGAACTTATGTTAGCGGTAGAATCCGTTGATCCTAAATAAGTACATGCTCCGTAGTCACTCTCACTCGCATCACAAAAACCACGCAATTGAGCACTAATTGTATCATTAATTAGGACTTTTCTTTCAAAGGACACGTTATTAATAACTGAAAGTTGGTCACAGAATTCCATCCAAGCAGTAAAAGCGCTTTTAGGGACTGATTCATCCCAGTCTAATTTTAATTTCCAAAGCCTTTGCATGATTCATTTTGCGTATGAAATGATTGGTCCTAATAGACCTGAAAGATCAAAGATTTTGGCAATTTCGGACCGAATTGTTCGTTTCGATTATATCAGTTTTGCAGCTACTGGCTTGATAATGTATGTTATGCAATCGTTTTGTGCATTCCAGATAGTGCCTACGGTTTTCACGGATTCTTGCTTCTCTAAATGACAAGCATCTAACTGACAATTGGGAACTGTGAAACCTCTGAGTTTCAATAATTCAGTGATTTCATCCCTAATTTCTAGCGCTGCTTCAATCAAGTCAGCGCGAGAGAGTAAGTTGTCTACGTACATGTCCTTATTTCATACCCGAGACACCGTGGGGAATCTATGTCCCTCATTTTCAGCGAGTTGTTGTAAACAACTTATGTCTGAGAAGGTGGCAGGAGCTAAGCCATACTTCACTGTATTCAATTAATAAGTTTTAATATTATTCGGGTCCCCCCAAAGAATACTTTCATACTTCCGATCTCCTAGTCGTATGAGAATTTGTCGATACATCTTTTCTACATCAGCTGTAATAACATAATTATGCAAGCGAATTTTGAGGATCAGAAAGACTATGTCGCTTCGAATAGTAGGAACTATAATAAGCTTGTCATCAAGTGCCAGGATGGTATTTGTTTTGCCAGATCCGTTAAAAATTAGGCGTAGCTTAGTAGATAAGCTTTTTTCTTTAATTACCGCGTGATGGGGTAAATAAAAACTGTCTACATCAATGCCGTCGGTGATGTTGGTCATCAGACGTAATGATACATATTATAACTCTTCTAGAAGAGTGAGTGAGAGGTCAAGAAATCGGATGGTCATAGAAGGAGCCTAATATTAAAAATAAATTCCCCCGGCGAGTCGGGCACAAAAAAAAGCATTACTTCGTTCATCTTGCAGGATTGCTAGCCATTGGTGTCTTTATTCTAAAATATTTTAAATATAATACACACCTTCTTTTTTATTCATTGAGCTTACTGTTCTATCGTTTACATTAATTTTCAATTTTTTTTTTGTTCCATTAAACTTTTCCTCTTCCTGTTTCATTTTTATACAAAATACTTTCAAACGCTTTTGCCTTCTTTATTGTTTATTTCTCTTTCTAGAATAGTTTGCCTTTCCGTTATCCTTTTCAATAACCTTCTCTTATACTCCACCATTTTACTTTCCTCTTCTTTGTATATCGTTATTTCTTCTTCCTCGACTTTAGCCTTCTTCTCCTTATTACTTTTTCACAAGTTTTCTCCTCTATTATTACTATTAATACACTTTTTTCTGTTCCTGTTGCAACTACTTTCTATTATTTTCCTTTATTCTTCTTATAATATTCACCTCCTTTTTTAATCTTTGATCTTTCTCTTCTACATTTTTATCTTTAATTTTCAATCTTCATCCTTTCTGTTGAACTATACTGTTGAAGTTTTCCCTCCCTTATTTTCCAGTTATCTTGCAACGATAGTATACCTTATTGTTACCCTTTCCTTACCTTCTTCTTATACTCTACTGTTTTACTTTTCTCTTCTCTATATATGTTTTATTCTTTCTCTTATACTTTAGCCTTCTTCTCCTTATCTCATTTCTCAATTTTTTCTTTCCCTATAGACCAATCGTCTTCCTCTCCCGATTTTTCTTTCCATATGTCCATAAAACTTCTAGACGAGTGGGTGAGAGGTTAGGAGATGGGATGGTCATAGAAGAAGCCTAATATTAAAAACAAATTTCCCTTTTAAAGCAAGCGAAAGCGGTGAGTCGGGCACAAAAATGAGGCATTACTTCGTTCATCTTATAGGAGTTCTGGCTAATGGTGTCGTTATTCTAAAATACCGCGACCATATTTTTACCATATTTTTATTTAGTATTTTTCAGGCTACATGAATTTCAAAACTGACAACCCACTGTTAATGACAGCTAATACATTTTAATCTGCATTTCTTTGAAAATGCTTCATCAACCTTTTTTTATATATTTTTTTGATTTCAGGCAATTTCACTTTTATGTAAAACACTATTTTTTCTGCTATTCCAAGTACATGTCTATACAAGATATAAACCTAACCTGCATTCTACATACCGGTCAACAAGTCCTTGCGTTTTCCCTTTGGTATATTTTTTACTGCACTTCAACCACCTTATTTTCAACTCTCGAATAGTGTTTTCTTTCACCTTTTTATGCTGTAATTCAGCACCTGCCACATCTTCTTCATTCAATTTTAAATTAAAATTTGGTATCAAATAGTACATTTTAACGAAAATATGTCCGAAACCTTTAAATGCCCGCTCAGTATAATGGCGGCACCTACGTCTATTTGAACTTTTCCACTCGAGAAATTACTAGTCTAGAGAGTATTTAGCAAAAGGGTCTTAGCGCCCTGAAACTTTAGTTCTCAAAATGGCGCATGCGGTTACACTACAAGTGTATTTGAAAATTAGTTTCTACTTTTCAAGAACCAATCAAGGAAAAAAATGGAGCGCACGCGCAGTTTGCGCTCCGAAGATTAGGTATTTCAAGTTGTGACGTCAGCTGGCAAAATGTGTGCACACCGCGAGGACCAAGGTATAATACCAATTCCATTAGGCAACACTTTTTTTGAATAATTAGGAAAAATAATTATTTGTGCTACGACTGCTCTTACAGAAAATTCCGTAATAACAGACAGTTCGTTAATAGGCTACGGCTGCTCTTATAGAAAAGTTCGTAATAATAAACAGTTCGTTAATAGGCCTTATAAGGGAAAAAAATATTAAACATATAAATTAGGGATTGGGAGCGAAATGCTAGATGAACGCTCGATGCGTTCCAAACGTGCTCCTCCCCTGTTCAGATTTTCCGAGTGTTAAGAACTAAGAGGTCCGTTTGCGCTACCCGAGGTAGGAAGAGTCGTGTCGTGAACGGAGAGTGAATGGTCGTGGCTGCTAAAAGTTAAAGAAAAGCTAAAGAATTCTAAGAATATGATTCTAAACCAGAAGAAGTGTTTAAGTAATTATGTTCTTTAACTTGCATTACTTGTTATCACGCAACGTAGAAAGTGGACAAAAAGCAAACATTTGAAAGGACACTGCAACTATCTACCATTAATATGACAGAAGATAGCTAAAAACAATAATTATTATTTTTTAAACAAATTATATAAACAAATGTACATTTTCGGCGTTTTTTAGCGAAAAGTAATTTTTTTTTTCTGACCTTGCTGAAATTATATTTCACGTGAGGTTTCTTGAAAAAAATGTTACTACTGATCAATATTTTTTTATTTTATAAAACAAATTATATAAAAAAATGCACATTTTGGGTGTCTTTAAGCGAAATGAAATCTTGGAATATTTTTTCCAAAATTATATAATTCTGAGTCAAATGAAGATGAAAGTGTTTATATGTAGTGATTTTAAAAGCTCAAGAGTGACACTTTTAGATGATGTTTACGGGTAAAAATCCCTATAAAATCAAAAAAACACGAGATTTCAATCAAAGTTTACTTTTGCGTCACACAAAACATGCTTTTACTTTATTATTGAACAAAAAAAAATTAAATGAAGAATTTACTCACGTTTTGTATTCCACTCCAGATCACTTTGTGTAACGCTGTTGCCCCACGGAGATCTAAAAGGCACATATCAAACTTTTCAACTGTCGCTTTCGGCGTCACTAACCGAACTGAGTCTCTCATAATGGGCTGCTTTTTGTGAAACTTTATTATAGATGGCATTTTTTATTTAAAACTTATACTGTATGCAAAATCGATGAGCGGGTTGCGAATAGAGGGTCCCTGTACCAAGAACTTCTGCTGAATATGGTTGCAATAATTAATAAGCAGTCGCGGACTATTTTCCAGGGATGGTCCCGAAGTAATAATCCCTAAGCGGAGGCGTGAAAATCGTGCCGAAAGCTGAACGGCACCTGGGCGAGGTGTCTCAAACGGTGACTCTGGAATACCGGGCGACCTCTCAGAGTATGCAGCCTTATCCTTGCATGCGGGGCTCTACAAGATCACTGCCGAAGAGGTGAAAAAAGCACTCAGAGGCACAAAGAACTTCTTCGGTGCTGGACCAGATTGTATCAAGAATGTCTGGTGAAAGAAGTTATCTTCTACACAGCTGTATTTGGCCCACATATTTACTTGATGTTTGAAGTCAGAGACGCCCATTCTGCAGTCGCTGGAGTTTGGACGCACTATACTCCTACAGAAAAAAGGCAACTTGTCATACCCAGAGAATGACAGGCCAATAAATTGTTCAAAACGCTGTATAAGATCTTCACAGCTGTCCTAAACAACAGGATTGTTCGGCAAATTGAGCCTGTATAGCGTGACATGTACGAACTACGTGGCTCGCAAAAAGGTGTAGCAGGGTGTCGAGAGAACCTGCTAATTGACAGGTGTGTCTGTAAAGACGCCGTAGCCCATCAACGCCACCTCTCAATGCCCTGGATTGAATACCGGAAAGCTTTCTATTTAATCTCTCCTAGAATTATCATCTGTCTGTTGGAAAGCTTGAAAGTACATTCACACTTAGTGAGATGCATAGAAAGATTAATTTCATTACACTTCTGCCTCTATCTCTCGCACTACGAAATTCTTCTGAATACCTCTGTAGCGACACTAACCAGCGCGAGCATAAGGCCACTCATGTATTTTATATGGATGACCTGAAGATATATGCCTCTGGTGAAGGCAAACTTCAAGCTGCCATAGATATCGTCAAAAAGTACTCAGGAGAGATTGGGATGGACTTTGAATAGGATAAATGTGCCAAAATTCATCTGGCGAAAGAAAAGACTGTTGACGCTCCCAAGGACCCTGAGCTTGTAGATATAAGTGTTATTAAACATCTTAACACTGGAGACCCCTCTACATACCTGGGCGTGCCTCAAAGCCGCATTTAGGGAGTAACATCAGTAAAGGAGTCGCTCCAAAGCAGATACAGGCATCTTCTTCGACAGATTTGGTCATGCAATCTGTCGGCGTTGAACAAGGTATCTGGGACTAACATGCTTGCCGTCCCGGTTCCACTCTACTCGTTTGGGGTGGTTCAATGGACGAAGAACGAACTTAAGGCCCTTAGGAGATGCAGGGAATTCAGGGAATTCAAGGAATTCAAGAAATTCAGGGGATTTAAGAAATTCAGGAGATTCAAGAAATTCAGGGATTTCAAATAATTCAGGGAATTCAAGGCATTTAGGGAAGTAAAGAAATTCAAGGTATTCAAGAAATCCAGAGATATTAAGGAATTAATTTGAATTTAAGGAATTCATAGAATGGAAGGAATTCAGATCATTCAAGAAATGCTTAGAATTGGGGAAATTTAAAGAATTCAAGGAATTGAAAGAATTTTAGAAGTTCAGAGAATTCAAAGAATTTAGTTATTTCCAAGCATTTAAGGAATGGAAGGTATACAGAGAATTTAGAGAATTCAGAAAATTCAGGGAATTCATAGAATTTAGAGAATTCAAGAGCTTCACAGAATTGATGAAGTAGGAATTCAAAGAATTCAGAGAATATAAGAAATTCAGGGCAGTCGAGGCATTCAGGGGATTTGAGGAATTCAGGGAAATCACGAAATTCAGAGGATACAAGGAATTCAGGGGATTCAAAGAATTCAGGGGATTTGAGGAATTCAGGTGATTCAAAGAATTCAGGAAATTGAAGAAATTTAGAGGATCTAAGAAATTTCGGAAATTCAAGGAATTTAGCGAATGCAGGAAATTTAAGGAATTTAGGGGATTCAAGGAATTCAAGGCATTCAAAAAATTCAGCGGATTCAGGGAATTTAGGGGATTCAAATAATTCAGGAGATTCAAGAAATCCAGGAGATTCATGCAATTCAGGGATTCAAAATTATTTAGGGGATTTAAGGCATTTAGGGAATAAAGGAATTTAGTGTATTCAAGGAATCAATAGAATTTAAGAAATGCAGAGAAATTAAGGAACTAATCAAATTCAAGGAATTCATAGAATGGAAGAAATTTAGGTAATTCAAAATATGCTGAGAATTGGAGGAATTTAGAGAATTCAAGAAAATTTATGAATTTTAGAATTTCAGAGAATTCAAAGAATAACCTTCTTACCCTCATTTATACATATAGCCAACTTTCCATCTATCTTTCCGTCGTTAATGCATAGGCTACCAACCAGGTGACTCATACAGCCTCGCTCTTCAAAGCCACCTGAAATTGGATATTGTACCTGAGGGATTCCCGCAAGAAAAGCTCAACTCAGAACAAGCAATGGCTATTGGGCAGCCCTCGAGACTAGGATCGCCGAGGTAAAACCTGACGACATTATCCCGAAGTTTGATGACTGCCGTTTTAAAAACAACTTTCTTACCGTCATCTGCTCATATAAGATGTCTAGGACATGGCTCATCTAGGCAGTGGGCGGTTTGAAACCATGGGAAGGTGCATGAATCGAAGCCATTGAGTTTAAGGACCTTCCTCGGCCTGCCAAGTTTATGGCATGGATACCTGGAACTACACAGGAACCATCATCCATCCTCAAAAGGCTGGAAATGCAGAACACAACGTTAAAAGTGGAGGAGTGGTCCATCATGGATGCCAAGTAAGTCATGAGGGTAACCTAGTTAGTCTTGAGTGCGGACCCTTCAGTGGTCCAAAGCATGGAGAACGTCGACTGTAAACTTTGCCCATCTTAAGCAGACGTATTACAGTGAAACATACGGCTTTCGTTCTAATTCCAGGATCTTGGTGTAACAAGGCAGAAATGAAAGATATAAGCAAGAAATACGGTTCTATAATCTACAATAGACCTGATGATAACCCAGGACAGCAATTTATGTGAAAAGGGATATTGATTATATTTGCTTACCTAGGTTCTGTACTAAAGACCTGGTAGCGATTGCAATCCAGCACCAAAGAGGAAGAAGACGTCAGGCTGTGGTGATTTGCTTAGCATACCTGCCTTTTGATTGTCTAGATCCGCCGCCATTAGAGGAATAGAGACGTTTGGTGGAGTACTGCAGTACGAAAGGATGGCCACTGATCATTGGATTTGATGCGAATGCGTCTCATATAATATGGAACAGTAAGAATATCAACAATAGGGATGAGTACCCAGATAGCAAAATGCCCGCCGACTGCAAGCGATCTGCCGGTCCGCGGTCCGACCGATCGGACCGACGTGCCGGCAGATATGCACCTTAATGTGCACACCATTGATGGCTATATAGCCAGCCCGACAGGCGGAAGAAAAACTGGCATGAGGAGACCTGGACCTGGCACGAAGAGAAGACTCGGCAGGAGGAGGCCTGGCCGGAGAACGCGGAAAATCAGGTCTGGCAGGAGAAGACCTTTCAGAAAAATCAGAAGATCTGCCACGAAGAATACCAGGAATAGGTTCACCATTAGGTAAGCATTCAAATTGTGAACTTAACTCTGCAACAAGAAACAGACGATTTGAATTATAAAACAGCTTTGAAAACATAAGCTCATGAAGAGTAAACTTGTGCAACAGCATTGCACAAAATGACTTCAAAGGATAGAAATATGTTTACAAAAATCAGTGTCATTGGCTCATTAGAGGCAGTTGTACAACAAACGAAAAAAGAGGAAGAAACTGTTTTCCTTGTGTATTTTTTCCACAGATTTCACTCTCTGTCCCCTATTCCTCTCTTTCCCCTTTCCTAATAATTTCCAATAAAAAACTCCAACTATTTTGGTTGACAATGAACTATTTTACTGAATATTCATATTTGAGGGTTGAAAGTTAAACTCTTTTACAGAAAATTCGTCTTTTGGCTTGTTAAGAATGCATGGTTTTAAATGAAATGTCATCTCTTTGGTTAAAAATTCGACACTTTGTTCATCATTTTTGTGATAATGCAAGTATTCTGTTGTCATCTTTATTGGTTGGTATAAAGTAAAGGGACTAGCAAAAGGAGATGCCAACCTGGCAGGAAGAGAATATTCAGCAGGAGGAGCAGAACTGACCGAAGAACTCGGACAATGAGGTCTGGCAGGAGAAAACCATTCAGGAGAATGAAGTCTGGCAGGAGAAGACCTTCCAGGAGAATAAGAAGGTCCATTACAAGGAACACCAGGATTAGGGTCGCCATTAGGTTATGAATTCCAATTTTTTCTTCTTTTAATGAATTAATAGAACCCCATAAAAAACTCTATATATCACAGTCAAAACCTAACTTTTTGGTTGGAAAGTCTATTACTGTCTTTTTGGTGGAAAATAATCTTTCTGGTTTAAAACTTTTACTCATGGTTTAAAATTTATTTATTTCGTTGGAAATTCAGCTATTATTGTGCTTCAAAATTTCATTTCGATGTCTTCAAAAATTTGAACCTAATTTTTGTATTTGGTCAATCAATTTTGCGTCCACTTTTAATAAACAAACTACAGTTGGATGTGATTTTTTATATTAGCAAATTTTCTTGGTGAAAGTGTAATTTTTTTAAATTTTAGTTTGTTGTAAAAACGTATGTATTATATATCCTACCAAAATTCACAGTAAAGTACAAATCGAAACGTTCATGCGGACTATAAGAGTATTTTTTGCTTAAATTTGTATATTTCTACAATAAACAAGAAGTTGGACACATTTTTGAATTGTAGAAACTTATACATTATTTTTATTTTTTTTTACTATCGAATATATAATATATAGCGAAAATATAAGTCTATATATTACTTTTAGAAACTTTTGAAAATGAAATAAACAATAATAAATAATACAAGCCTCAAATTCAAAATTAAGAAATTGTTAACCTGGACGAATAATAATAGTATTATTGGCTCACATAATTTATTCAAAACAAACATAAGATCAAAGGAAGAAGTATAAAAATTCGTTTTTTAGACCCGAGTTCATTAGTGATAATTTATGGATCTAAAATTATTTTACACTTACCAAGATTGAGAAGAACAGAGGACTGTACCGTCAATTTTCACCTTGAGCTCAATTTTTAAGGTCATTTGAGGTTCAAGATGACTTTTTCAAATGGAAATCTTTATTTTTGACTACGGATTTGAAAAGAGCGGAAAACTTTACGTCAAAAATGAACCACCTCGGCCATCTTGACCGCAGGTAAATTGTCAAGGTCATTTGAAAGTTGAAAGCAAAAAAAAGTCTTTTGAAGAGAAGTCAAATGAAAGGAAACTGTTAGAAAGCTCTTAGAATCTTACTTTTAGCGTTACCCGGAAACAACGACGTGGACGTAGTAAGTTCTGTTCCCTTTGCGATGCTTATTTACCGTGTGTCCCCTTGCCTCTCACATTTAAGTTGCTTGTTTACTGTGAGTCCCCTTGCCCCTCACATTTGGGGTGCTTGTTCACCGTAAGTCCCCTTGCCTCTCACCATTGCTACCTGTGTTACATCTGAAAAAAAATTATTTCCAACAAGTTCAAATGCACTATCCACTCCAATAACAACAATAACATTGAAAACTTCGATAGTATATTTTCTGAAGAAAAATTTTTTCCCCAAAAATGTCAAAAGCGCTATCGGCTTCAATAACAAAAATAACATTGAAAATTTCGAAGTAAATTTTCTGAGGAAAAAGTTTCTGAAAAAAAAATTTTTTCCCAACAAGCTTAAATGCACTATCGACTTCAATAAAAACAAAATGACATTGAAAATTTCTATAGTAGATTTTCAGAGGGAAAATTTTTTGCAGAAAAATTTTTTCCCTAAAAATGTCAAAACCGCTATCGGCTTCAATAACAACAATAAAATTTAACATTTCGATAGTAATTTTTCTGAGGAAAAATTTTCTGAAAACAAAAATTTTTCCCAACAAGTTTAAATGCACTATCGGCATCAATAAAAACAATGACATTGAATATTTCGATAGTAAATTTTCTGAGGGATTTCTTTTCTGCAGAAAAATTTTTCCCCAAAAAATGACAAAAGCGCTATCGGCTTCAATAACAACAATAAAATTGAAAATTTCGATAGCAAATTCTTCGAGGAAAAATTTTCTGAAAAAAAATTATTCAACAAAAATGTCAAAACCGCTATTGGCTTCAATAACAACAATAACATTGAAAATTTCGATAGTAAATTTTCTGGGGAAAAATTTTCTGAAAAAAAAATTATTTCCCTACAATGTCAAATGCATTATCGACTTCAATAACAACAATAACATTGAAAATTTCGATAGTAGATTTTCTGAGGGCATATTTTCTAAAGAATAATTTTTTCCCCAAAAATGTCAAAAGCGCTATCGGCTTCAGTAACAACAATAACATTGAAAATTTCGGTAGTAATTTTTCTGAGGAAAAATTTTCTAAAAGAAAATTATTTCCCTACAATGTCAAATGCATTATCGACTTCAATAACAACAATAACATTGAAAATTTCGATTGCAGATTTTCTGAGGGCATATTTTCTAAAGAATAATTTTTTCCCCAAAAACGTCAAAAGCGCTATCGGCTTCAATAACAATGAAAATATAAATTGTTATATTTTACCAAATATCATCAAACCTATATTATTTATAGAAACATTTTCAGCAATTCATGCATTTTATTGAAAATTCGTATTTTTGTTTGAAAATTAATTTTGTTAAAAATTCATCTTTTTTTTTTAATCTTTTCCAATCTTTTAAACCTTTCAAATATGTTTCAAAATGATTGAAATTTTGTTTACAATTTGTTTTACGTTTCTGGCCAATTTTTAAAATGGCCCTAAAATCATACTTTTTTCGACAATTTTGGATATCTTAAAATTAATTTTTCAACATAAAAACTAATTTTCCTAGGAATCTAACGACATTTTTTTCATTCATTTGACACCTTCCAAAATTCTTAAAAAGCTTCTTTTTTTGGAAATATTCAAAATCTACATTGAAAAAAATTGTTGAAATCTTTTCTAAGTTTTAAATTATTTTTGATTCGTTTTAAAACTTCTATAAAGGTTTCTAAAAGATAAATCAAAATCGTTAAATTTTTAGTCTACAAAGATGCGAATTTCCAAACAAAAACATTAAATTATAATCAAAAACAGTTTAATATTAAAGTCAAGTGACGAATTTTTTACAATACTGTAAAATTTTCAACTCGAAAAGTTAAATTTTCTATCAGAAGACAAATTTTGAACAAGTTGAATTACACAAAACAAAAGGAATTTGTAACAAAATAGTTGAATCCTCAAATAGATGAATTTCCAACAAAAAAATGTGAATTTTAAACCAAATAATTGAATTTTCAACTAAAAATGGAATCATCACATTTCCAGTTAAAAAAGTAATTTTCAACATATAAAAATTAATTTTCAACTAGTTGTAGTTAACCAAAGAATACAAATGTTAAAAAAACAAATTTGAACATAAAAACATAATTTTCTATAACGCATATTAAATTTCCTATATGTTTACTAAATTCATTAAACTTTGTAATTTTAGTATACTTACTTATACAAAATTTCTTATATGAAGTCATATGTATACTAAATTTATTAAGTGTACAGTAAGTTTCTTTCACGTATATGAATTTCATAGTTTCTGTATACTAAAATCCGAATAAAGGCCCTGTTCTGAATTTATCTATTCTGAACTCTCTGTGAATAACATTGGAAAACTGCTTCGTGACATGAATGACTTGATGCACTTTCTAGTTTGATCCATGTAAAGAGATTAGACAGCTCAGTCATATCTTCAACGGGTCATATCTTCAACCGCGCCACTGTTCATGTTTATTTTTACCCGTTTTCGTTAGGTAGGATGCAATATATATATTGCACGAAGCCTTCTATTACCCTCCAATATTGCAAAGACGTCAAAAATAGACGTTGACAATACAGTTACTTCTTCTGTTGGAATCGGTACGAGCAAATTATTTTCTCCTTTCACTTTAATTCGTTTATCGTGAGGAAAAGTGTGTCTTCATAATTTGAATTGCCGGTTCGGATTTGTTTTAGGAATGAGCCGAACAAATCTAAGTTGTTGACGTCCAACTACAAGTAGATGAACAGAAGAACGCTCGGCAGGAGGAGACCTGGACCTGACACGAAGAGGGGGCTCAGCAGGTGGAGCAGACCTGACCGAAAAACCCGGAGAATAAGCTCTGGCAGCAGAAAGAGGCCTTCCAGGAGAATCATGCCTGTCACGAGAATGAGAAGATCCGTAACGAGGTAAATACGGAATAGGTTTACCATTGGGTGAACATTCAAACTATGAACTTAAATCTGCAACAAGAAAGACAGAATTACATTTTCGATGTGTATTCTCATCCACATAGTTTCCTTCAATTTTCTCTGCCGACATATTTTTCTCTTCCGGAGAGAGAAGTAGATACTTAACTTTATTTCGTCAGCAGGAATCGCAGGATTATATGCAGTAGGACAAAAAGCTTTTTTCAAATTTCTCCCCTGTTGAATCCCAAACCCTTTTTAACTAGGAAAAGTACCGTAGCGCCGAAGTAACCGAAATAACCTACTCTTGTTTACGAAATAAGGTTAGATAATCAAGAGGCGCGTACTTTATTTTCTCATTTGCTCGTTTTTCCATTTGAAAGTGAACTGAATTATTAAAACCCAATAAGAAAATCCAACTCTTTTTACTTGAAAGTGAATTCTCTTTGTTTGAATCCATTATTCTATTGGGCAAGAATAAGTCCCATAAAGATCTTCTATGCAGCCGTAAATGCAATATACTTCTACTGCGAATTCTATAATGCGAAATAGATCTACTGTGCAACAATAAACCCCACAGAAGTCTATTGCTCAATCGGAAATGCGACCTAGCACTTGAATTCAGACATAAATCCCATGTAAGTCTTCTGCGCAATCGCTGAATACAGCGTTGCTTTACTGCGCGGTAGCGTATCTAAAAAAAAACTAATGTTCTTTATTTTCATCACCTACTCCTTAAGCTTGTACCATTTCATGAAATGATAACTGCGTGTTAATTAACAGTTGCAATATTACCCTTCCAATGGCCTTATCAGGGCGTGAAGAATGTAATTCGCAGATAAATAAATAACTAATCCTAGTGTGGCTGTTTGAGCTCCCAGGACCACGATCTAAACTTTTTTCTTTACGAAACAATCATACGTATTTATTTTTACATCAGATAAAACAAGTTTGAAGGGGTGCGTGATGCTAAAAAAAGATCATTGGCATTTGTTAGCATATTATACTGCGCAACCTTAACATTGAACCCCACTGCATATTTATTGAAAAATATGAATACTATTTAAATTAGTAGAAGATGCAAATAACCATTTGGATGCAAATTTTCTGATGGGATCTGACGAGGGCAGACCCGTCAGAAAAATCATGTCCCGGGTTAGGTTAGACTCAACCGAAAAGTTTCGGGTCGGGTTTTGCACACCACTGGTTTCAAATTCTAAATTTTTCCCCTACGATATCGTGAGCTTCATTCTATAGAAAATAGATAAATTTCTATAAAATATTAATTCCAATTTACAGAAAATTCAATATAAAATCTGTTGTAATGGTTGCCTATCCCCAAACAATATCCGCTAGGTACAAATATCTTACCAAGTATTCTGGAAAAATCTAGAAAACTCCTGAATATGTATTCCAGAATTTCAGAATAATCTATAGCATCTTGGATCATTCTAAAACCTTCGCAAAAATTGAAGTACAATAAGAGTAATGGGGGAAAGGCAGATAGGGGAAGTGCCCTGCCACACCGTTTTTTTGCCCCAGATCTCGTAACTGATAACAAATTATTATTGCAAGATAAATTCTTATCCAATCCTTTTTGTGTTTTGTTCTAGCCTAGGGAAAAATTAAGGGAAAAATTCTAATTTTCAAAAATCATTATTAAAATTGGATACCAAATTATTTATCAATCGGGATTGACGTATGATAGGTAGGCGAAAGTTTTTTTGAAAAATCAAGATAAAGGCGATAATTTCAGATACGAAAAATAACTCTGAAATAGGAATTTGCTGGAAAATCAAATGTGACTATTATTATTAATGAATCACATTTGTTAATCCTTGAAACAAAGATATTTTATAGCTAAAATCAAAATGTCAGTAGTCTGTATATAGCGCTAATTAAATAGGAATTATTGTGACAGGTTTGAAATTTATGATTCATTTCACAGTTTACGTTAAAATAAGAAAGATTAAAAAGGTGTAATTGAAATTAAAATATCAATAGCAGAATGAGTTTTCAAATTTTAATAACCAAAACTTTTTTCTAAACTTGGATTAAACTATACTACAATAAAACTTGGAAATTTAATTCTAAAAATTATTGCTGAGAATCAGTGAGTCTTTACTGCAATTTTAGTAGTTTTTCAGTGCTTTCTCAGTAGAAAAACTTACTGAAGTTTCAGAAGCTTTTTATAATTTCAGATTACTATTCATTTTAATAAATAGTATCCATTGAAATCTTTTAGAATTCCTAAATATGTGAAGATCCTCTAGAAATTCCTGGAAAACTCGTCAATCTTTTTAAATCCCTTGATATCTGTAGAAATGTTTTGAAATCGTACAACTTTTCAAATCCAAAGAAATCCCTCAAATATGGTAAAATCTTTTGAAATCTCATTTAAAATATTTGATATCCCTAAAATCCGTGAGAATCCTTAGAAATCCCATGAAATTTCATTTTATTCATGCTCTACAGTTCTCTAGAAGTCCACTAAAATCCCTTAATTAAGAAAAAAATATTATTGATATCCTGAATTCCTTCTTAAAGTCCTTAGAAAATTTCTGAAATCCGACGAAATTCTTTGAGAACCTTTAGTATTCAATCTCAGCCGTGTGCCCAGTGGCAGCCAGGTGCCCAGTGAAAGCCATGTGCCCAGTGGCAGCCATGTACCCAGTGGAAACCATGTGCCCAGTGACAACCAGGTGCCCAGTGGCAGCCGTGTGCCCAGTGGCACATGGTGCAGTCTGAACCGGGCAGAAACCCTTATAGTTTCGGTAATAGTAAGTTATATATTGGGAACCCGTAAAGGTTTTTTTCTTTTTATGGGGTCAAATTAAAGATAAGATTTCAAATATTGCGTCCTCTAAATTTTAAATTTTTGCTACAAGTGTCCTAAGTTATGACACGCGTTGAAGTGGAGGTACTATACAAAATTCAAGAAATTCTTTTATTATTTTAAAAACTTCCTAAGTCATATGTCCTGTTCTAAAAGTCAAAAATATCTCTACCAGGAGTCATGCAACGTCGAATTTTATACACTTTCTAACTGTTTTTTATAAAAATGGCTAGCGTTATTTCCGGCCGAGTTATTATGTTTCAAAGTCATTCCCTTTTTTCTCATTTTGCCTTTTTTCTCATTATTTTAATTAAATGTGATCTGAATTAATAGAATCCAATAAATAAATCTAACAATTTTTTGTTTAAAATCCAACTGCCTTCGGCTCAAAGGTCTATTAAATTTTTGGCTAAGAATTTATCTTTTTGAATGAAAATTCAGCTATTTTGTTGGAAATTTGTATTTTTTGCTTGAAAATTCAAAAATTTGATTGCAATTTTTTTCAATGAAATTTTTGTTTTGGTTGAAAACGTAACTATTTTTTTTTAAATTTGTCTTTTTTATTTGAAATTCATCTATTTTTGTAGAAATGTAATCTTTCGAGGTTAAAAATGCAACTGTCTGGTTAAACAGTAATTTTTTTGATTGAAAATTTATCTTTCTTAGTTGAAAAATAATTTTTTAACTGAAAATTCAACTATTTCGTGTTTTGCCGAAAATTGATCTTTTTTAGTTGAAAATTCAACTGTTTGGTTTAAATACATAAATTTTGTTCAAAATTCGTCATTTTGGTAGAAAATTAATCTTCTTCGTTGAAAATAACTAAATTCCGAAGGTAGATCTTGTATCTACAGGCGTTCCCAGGCCAATAGGTCGATTCTACTCAGCCGCGACCCAGAACTGTCAAAATCCTTCTCCTGATTCGAGCCGCTTGAAACCCTTAAAGACTCTGGAGACCCTTGCTAGATACTCTAAATGCCATTGTTCGAAGCTCTGGAAGACCTCCTTACAGTCTCTGAAGACCCTCGAGGAAGACCTTGGAGGACTTGAAACAGCCGCAGCAGTGGTCAGGGCTGACCATGGCCTAGTTGAACCAGGGCTGATCTAAGGCTGGACCAGGATAGAGTACAGAATTCCGGAAACAGCGATATCAGTAAAATCTTCTTATAAAATGGAGAGATATTCCTAGGATTCACCATTCACGTGGCTGAGACGTCTGCGCAAAACGCGGCGGTGATGCAATTTGTTGTACAAACTTCTTTCAGTCTCTCTCCGAAAAGAGAAATGGCAGATCTTGAAAAAGTTCAAGCGATTTTGGGTCACGCTGCACCTGTGAATTGTGGAGATCCCTGCTCTGAAGGATTGGAGGAGAGCTCGCTAGGCTAGCTGGCGGCCGAGTGCCGCTTTCCTTTCCGGCACGGTGTTATAACGTCTTGTCCCTACTCCCGGTTGCCTCGTGGGGGTAATGGTTACCATGGTGAGACGGTGGTTTTGATTGGTGGCGCTGGCTCACGTGGTTTGACACTCTCAGCGGAGTGGGGCTCGCTTACCGCGTTGAGTGCTGACAGCTTCTAATGCCCGCGCGTTTTGGCCTGTTTTATTCTGATATACTAACGAGTGAAATTATTAAAATTCTCGTAAGGCTAAGCGGCGTTATATAAAGTTTAGAATTAAATCCATTGATAGTGCCTCACCATATCTGCTTGAAATATTAGGTCGGATTGCAATAAAATAAAATACAATAATAAAGATACCTCTTCAGATTGTCTTTATTTTATAACACTAGCAGCTAGATTTTTTCAGCTAAAAAGAATTTAATTAAAAAAATGTTTCCAGTTTTTGAAAAAATGGATATCAAATTTGACAATCTGTAAATTACAGCAACCTGAAATCGGAACTCTGATTCTCCTCATTCTCCTTCATTTTTCCTTATTCCTACACTTTTCCCTCTACTTATTTCCTCTACTTCCTCTGACTGACTTTACTTACCCTACCTCGCATACTCCTTATTCTCCTTCATTTTCTCTTATTCCTCTACTATTCCCTTCACTTATTTCTTCTACTTCTTCTCACACACTGTACCTACCCTACCTCTCAGTTCTCCTAATTCTCCTTCATGTTCCCTTATTCCTTTACTTTTCCCTATACTTATTTTCTCTATTTCCTCTCACTTAACCTACTTACCCTACCTCTGATTTTCCTCATTCCCCTTTATTTTCCTTCATTCCTCTAATTTTCCCTCCTCTTATTTCGTCTACTCCCTCTCACTTCCTCTACTTACCCTACCTCCGATTCTCCTTATTCTCCTTCATTTTCTCTCATTCCTCTACTATTTCCTTCACTTATTTCCTCTACTTCTTCTCACACACTGTACCTACCCTACCTCTGATTCTCCTCATTCTTCTTCATTTTCCCTTATTCCTCTACTTTTCCCTCCACTTATTTCCTCTACTTCCTCTGACTTACTCTACTTACCCTACCTCTCATACTCCTCATTCTCCTTCATTTTCTCTTATTCCTCTACTTTTTCCTCCACTTATTTCCTCTATTTCCTCTCACTTACTCTACTTACCCTACCTCTGATTCTCCTCATTCTCCTTCATTTTCCCTTATTTCTCTACTTTTCCCTTCTTTTATTTCCTCTACTTGCTCTCACTTACTCTACTTACCCTACCTCTGATTCTCCTTATTCTCCTTCATTTTCTCTCATTCCTCTACTATTCCCTTCATTTATTTCCTCTACTTCTTCTTACACACTGTACCTACCCTACCTCTGATTCTCCTCATTCTTCTTCATTTTCCCTTATACCTCTACTTTTCTCTCAACTAATTTCCTCTACTTCCTCTCACTTACTCTACTTACCCTACATCTGATTCTCCTCATTCTCCTGCATTTTCCCTTATTCCTCTACTTTTCCCTCCTCTTATTTCCCCTACTTCCTCTCACTTACTCTACTTACCCTACATCTTTAACATGTTATAAAGTTGAGGGAATCCCAAGTTTGGAGCTCAAGGCCGGTAAGGTACAACCCTGACGTATCGACCGAGGCTCAATACATGCCAGGAATCTGCATAACTGGCTGATGGTAATACCGACGGTCGGCAACTTACGCCGGTGGCAACATCTGTTAGTAAATTAGGAATATACATTGCCGACTGATGGTAATACCGACTGATGGTAATACTGACTGCCGGTGACACACGACAGTGGCGCAATCCGTTGGCACATTGAGAATCTACATTACCGACTGATGGCAATACTGACTGTCGGTAACTGGCGACAGTGACGTCATGTGTCGGTACATTATGAATCTACATTACCGAATTATGGGAATATCGACGGCCGGTACTATGCGAAAGTGGCGCCATCTGTTGGCACATTAGTAGTCTGCATTACACAGACCGAGGCAACTTACCGACAGATGGTAACTTAGCATGGAACAGAACCTGCTGGGTCGGTAAGTGACCTCGTGTCCGTATAGCTATACTGCTGTCTTCTTTGTATTTTGCCCACTTTTTTTAGACCTATAAAGAATAAACAAGCTCATTAACCAGTCATTTTTGTCCAACGCTTCTGGTTTTGTCCATTGAAAATGCTATTAAAGAAAACAATTCCATTTTCCAGAAAAACTGTACGATATACGAACAAATGTTAAGAAGCAAAGTAGCTGATTTTAATATGATATACAATTGAAAATATTTTTTTCTTAAGCGCGTAGTTTTTATTTTAATTGTAGGCAACCTTATTGAAACAATTCTATTTACCAGCTAAAGTTACAAGTTAATATTCACAAGAAAATACATTTTTTTAAACATTTATCTCAAAAAGATCTACAAACATCTCAGACACTATTTTTTGATAAGATGCATAGTTTTTGTTTTTGAATTGTGAAAAATTTGATTTTAATATTGAAATATCTATGCACAAAAGTGGGGAAAGATCAAAAATTGAACTTTACCACCTTACTTTGTCTTTCTTTTCTCATATTTGTGTTGTGTATACGTACCCCGTTTATTGGCTAGCCTGTCTCCATGATGACTTTCACGGAAGCCATCAAAGCTACGTATGGAAGTAATTGTCGACCTACAAGAGTCCGAAAGGCTGGGGAGACACAGTGGTGGAATGGAAAACTCAAAGAGCTTCGCAAGGACACCAGAGAGAGGTTCAGATGTGCCAGCAATGGCAAAACGAAGGAACTATGGACCTCATTGACAACGAAGGGGGAATGAATACAGGGGTGCAATACGCAAGGCAAAGCAAGAGAGCTGGACCAACTTTTGCACAGACATCGAAAATGGAGCTGAGGCGGCTAGACTGGATAGGCTGCTTTCTCGTAATCCGGACGCTCTTCTTGGCACTCTGAAATTGCCCCGCGGGCGTTACTCAGAGTCGAACGGGGATACATTGGCTCACCTGATTCAGGCACATTTCCGGGGCTTTTCAAGGTTCGGAGAAGCGAAGACGGCAGCTCAGAGGCAACCAAAGTCGCCTGCGGCCCAACTGGGCCTGAAACGGCGGCTTGCCAGCGAGATTGTCACCCCTGCCAGGGTCAGGTGGGCCCTGAAGTACTGCAGCCCTTGCAAATCTCCTGGCCCAGATGGCATATACCCATTCCTCTTACAGAGGGTTGGAGAGGTCATCATAGGGCCGCTAGTGAGACTTGCTAGGGCTAGCCTGACGCTGGGACATGTACTGGCGGCATGGAGGACTACGAGAGTAGTCTTCATTCCGAAAGCAGGTAGGATCGGTTATACCTTACCCAAGGATTTTCGTCCCATTAGCCTAACATCTTTCCTACGCAAAACATGGAAAACGCTTGTGGATAGATATATCCGCGATAAGGTCTTCTCAAGGAGGCCACTTCACAAAGAGCAATACGCCTATAGGGATGTTCACTCGACGGAGACGGCCCTAAGCGGAGCAGTAAACCTATTTGAAGGACAACTGAAGGAGAAAGGACTCGCGATTGGAACCTTTATGGACATCAAAGGTGCCTTTAAAAACACCTCTGGAGAGTTGATCTGTGTGGGCATGATCACACATGGTGTGCCTACTGTAGTCGTGGAATGGACGTGCCACATGTTGGCCAACAGGAATCTAACTACGAGGGTAGGATGGAGAAGAAGGGAAGGAAGGAGGAAGAGGAATGGAGAAGGAAAGATTGTAAATAGGAGAGAAAGTAGACATGAGAAGTATGTAAATATTGTAAATAGCATAAGCATTAGGTAGTTGACGCGGAAGCGAGAGAGTAGGGACGTGTGAGGGAGGCGAAGCGAGGAATGCAAGGCGAAAAGAGTGTGCGATCCCAAAGATAATGTCTGGAAGGATGTTAGTTTTCAGGCTTAGCTTAAAGAAAATTATGTAAAACAAAAGGAAAGTGTGAGCAAGTCAATTTTTTAAGGCCAAAAGGCTGAAGAAATCTATAAATTGTTCAATTTTGAACAGATTCAGAATCCTCCTATAAAATCAGTTATTCTTCAACTGTTAATACTCGAACTATAGTTTAGGTTCAGAAATCATTAATTTACTCATATTCACAGTTGATCATCCTAAAACTCTTCGTAACAAAAGATTTTCAAATTCGCACTTTTTCAAGTTTCTATTTTTTGAGTTTCCAAAACTGCATAGACTTTTCTTCTAAAAATTTCTGAAATTCTTACCAAAAATGAAGTTCACTGCCATTTCTTGATTTTCCTATTCCTGGAAAATTCCCGGTCATTTCCCGGTTTCACGGGATAGAGGCCACCCTTAGTAATTTAAAATCAATCTCTATATTATTAAAAAATTTCTTTCAGGAGAGAGAGCAGAACTCTGATCAGAACTCCTGGAACTTCTGATGAAGATGTTGTTGAAATTATAGAATTAAAAAAATTTAATTTTTACTTTTTTTACCATTTCTTCATTTTTTTCGAAACATGTTTTTGTAGTCTGATAAGCTATTAGCCAGACAGTTCAATTTTCCACTAAAGAACATGAATTTTCAACCAAACTTGGAATAGTTTAATTTTCCGGTATCAACATTAATTTTGAATTGGAAGTGCAACTAGTTCTCAAAAAAATAGTACGAGTTTCCACCAAAGAGATCATCTTTCAAACAAAGTGATGAATCTTCAAACAGAAAAAATTATTTTAGTCTCTTATCTAAACTACACATACGCAAGGCTAATTTATCGTTATAAAGGGTACACAACACAAGGTTTCAAGGATTTCAAAACAATTCAAAGATTTTAAAATTGTTGAAAAGATTTCAAAAGCTTTAAAACATATTTCAAAAGATTATAAAAGATTTCCGAAAGATTGCACAAATATTTTTAAAAATTCATAAGAACCTCCAAAAATTTCAAGAAGTTTTTAAAGAAGATTTTAAAGATTTCAAAACATTCAAAAGATTTTAAAGATTTCAAAAATATTTCATAGATTTCATAAAAATTTCACAAATATTTCAAGACAAGGGTACAGCACACTAGATTTCAAAACATTTGAAAGATTTTAAACGATATCAAAATTTTGTAGGACACTTTTAAAGATTTTAAACGAATACAACAAATTTCAGAAAGAGTTCGCAAATATTACAAATATTCCAGTGATTTCAAACGAATACAAAATATTTCAAAGAATTTATAAGGATTTCAAAAGATTTAAAGAATTTAAAATTTTTTTAGACGATATCAAAAGATTTCATAAGAGTTTCAGAGACTTCATGAAAAATTCATAAAGATTTCAAAAGAATACAAGAATATCAAAGATTTCAACAAGGGTACAGTACACCAGATTTCAAAACATTTCAAAGATTTTAAACTATTTCAATTTTTTGTAGAGGATTTCATAAGAAATCACAGAAATTTTTAATAATCCAGTGATTTTAAACAAATACAAAAGATTTCGAAAATATTTCAAAGACTTCATAAGGACTTTAAAAGAATACAAGCATTTCAAAGATTTTAAAAGATTTAGAAATTGTTGAAAAGATTTCCTAAAGATTTCACAAATATTTAAAAAAATCCATTAGGACCTCAAAAATGTCAAGAATTTTTTAAGAAGGTTTTAAAAATTTTAAAACATTCAAAAGATTTTAATGATTTCAGACCAACAGAAAAGATTTCACAAACAAATGTTGAAGAAATATGTCAAAGATTTCATAAAAATATCACAAAGATTTCAAGGATTTCTAAGATTTCAACAAGGGTACAGCACATTAGATTTCAAAGATTTTAAACGATATCAAAATTTTTTAGACCACTTAAAAAGAAAATAGTTCGTTTAATTATAAACCTTTTAAACTGAAAATTCTGCAACTTTAAAGTCTTTCGAATTGATATTTTATAATTTCGCAGATTTTGATGTAATCAGACAATTTTGTGCCTTTAAAAGTGAAACTAAACGATTTTGAATATTTGAATGAAAAATTATTAAAAAAGAAAATGGCAATCAAGGCTTCTATATGAAATTTTGACAGATTTATTAGTCCAATTGTCAACGTAAATCTATAATATTTTAAGGAGGCCTTGAAAAGAAAAAGCAAATTTCTTTTCAATTCTCGGTTATCATTTTTCCAGGTGAAGTTCCCTGAAACTTCTTAAACCTTTCAAAAATTTCTTGGAATTTCTAAAAATACCCTAAAATATTTCAAATCATTCAAAATTCCTTCAAATTATTAGAATATTTACAAAGTTCTTTGGGATCTTTTGAAATACCCTCAAATATTTCAACTACTTTGATATATTTCAAAATTCCTTGAAATTTTTTAAAGATCTTGAAATTTACTTAAAATTTTTTTAAATACCTTAAAATCTTAAAAATCCTTTGGAGTCACTTCGAATTATTGAAGTCTTTTAAAGATTTTTCGGAATCTTTCAAAATACCCTGAAATATTTTAAATACTTTGACATCTTCTAAAATTCTTCAAAAATTTTTTAAAATCTTGAACAATCCTTGGAATTTTTCCAAATCCCCTTAAATCTATTAATCTCTTTGCAATCTTTTGGAAATTCCTTGGAATATTTTTTAATAATACATTATTTTCAAATCTTTTACCATATCTTAAATTTTCTTGACGATTTTAAATCTGTGGAAAATACATTGCAATTGTCAAAAATACCCTAATCACATAAAAATTTTTTTAGATTCCTTTGGATTATTAAAATCAATTTAAAAAATTCCTAGGAATCTTTTAAAATACCCTAAAATGTGTGTAATCCTTTGAAATCTTTCAAATTCCTTTGAAACTTCTTAATGCTCTTAAAAATTCCTCAAACATTTTTTAAATTACCTAAAATCCTTAAAATCATTTAGAATACCGTCAAATCTTTTAAATCCTCGGCAATCATCTTATTAAGACCCGTCCAGAATTGAAACTGACTTTTTTTACATATAAAATTTGCAGGAAATACTTTTTACCTAATTGAATAATAATTTCTGCGATTGATCTAAATATATACAGTATATCTACAATGTCGATTTTCATCAATATCTTAAGATGGTTGAGGAATTACAGAAATAAATTATGAACCATGTTCTTTTTAATTTTTTTTTAATTTAGGAAACCACATTCAAGTTAATAAATAGTGGACAAATTTAGGTTAGAACCATCATAATCTTTCTATAATGAATTTCTTATAAGTCTTTAGCGATTCTAGAAAAATTATTATACAAAATCATTATATGATAATCAGTATGGAAATGAAGATTGTTGTAATATTGAAAGAGTTGACGCAAAAAATGTAGAAAGTACAATCAAATGATTTGTTTATTCGACGTTGATTTTCAAATACATTAGAAGGTTTCGAGGGGTTTCAAAGGGCTTCAACAAATTTCAAAAATTAAACATTTTTTTTTATATATTTCAAGGAATTTCATAGGATTGAAAGATTTCAAAGATTTATAGGGATTCAGAAGTTTTTTTAGATTTCTAACTTTAATTTAATTTAAATTCTAGAGAATTTCCATGAATTTGAGGCGATTTTGTCAGATTTGAAAAAAATTCTAAACTTTTTAAATAATATTACAGGATTTTACCTTTTCCAAAGATTTGAAAGGATTTCTAGGGAGCTGTTGAATTCTCAACAAAATATTATTCAGAGCTTTCAACTCCAGAATATGATTTTTCAACATAAAAATTAATTTTTAACTAGTCAGTTGAATGTTCAATAAAAAAGTTGAATTTTCAGTTCAAAGAATAATTTTAACGAAAATAAAAAGAAATTTCAACTGAAATTATGAATCTTTAGACAACCAATTCAGTTTTAAAAAAGTAGCTTTACTTTTAACCAACTAGTTTAATTTTTGATTCAACCAACAAAAACAAACTTTGAATAGAATATTTGAATCCTTAGCTAAGAAAGATTAATCTTCAACCAAAAAATTGATTGTATACCAAAAAAGATAAATGCTCCCGGACTACATGAAGAATAGACATAAGGAGACCAAAGTAGTGTAACCGAAAATTAGCCAATTTTTGTCGTATGAAATTGGTTACGCCCCGTTGCCGAGTATGGCTTTAGTGTGGCACACGTATTAAATGGCATCCGCCTATGTTGATATTTTGCATTATTTACCACTGTGCTGTGCTTTAGATATATGAATAAGTTGTTATTTACATAGAAGAAAATTTAAATAATCACAATAATTTTATTTATCGCGAATTATCTGTGATTAGAGTGTGTGTAATTAAAGTCATCCTGCAATGGACTAGGTAGGTACTTGAAAATTATTGCACAAACGTATCAACAACCTTTGCGGTATGGAGACTTGAATTCGCCTAGAGAATAATTAAGATTTTATATTTCAACGTAAAAGTCAGGATTATTGTATTTTATAAATAAAGGATTTTCAACAGTTAAAAATGCACAACCAGAGGTTTCCTCCGAAATTTAGTTGCTTTGAATTCATAGCCGTGTCGACGCGTAAGCTGTTCTCAACTTGATTGTATGTGTTATTTTTGATTCAGTTGAAAGATCAACTTTTTCTTTATTCAAGCCTCAGTTCCAGGTTGAACGGAAATATCAAAGAATATTTTTTTTAATATATTTTCAGAAATCGTTTTTATATTTAAATTTTCTTTACATTGTTCAACAAATTGTTTGAAAGATTTATGAATTTTGTATTTTTGTTGAAGCCCTGAGGTTATATTTACGCGGTCCATGACGGTAGCCATCACTACGTGTGCAACACTAGCGCCACGCTCGAGAAGATCTAGCATTTCGATGTGTTATGTACATTCGACCAGGGATGTGCAGTTACGCGTGACAAGATGGCGGACCTGCAGAATTCTGCATAAACTCCATTTTCGAAATTCTGGTATCGGCATTCGTAAGAGTTTTTTTTTCAATGCCTATATTGTTATTTAATATAATAATATCAACTAGAGTGAAACCACAGCATAAAGAACACTCCGGGCTTCCATACATTCCATCGGGGATGTGCAGTTACGCGTAACTGGAAGTTTTTTACGTCCAATAGAAGGCAATAACAGTTCAATATGTAAATGCCTTTCTAAATACTTAAGCTTGATTTCAATCAAGTTATAACGTCATAAACTTTAAAGCTGGAAAATTTTATCTGTATCAGAAATAAGAAGTTAATATTTGAAGAACCTTCCAACTTGTATTTATGAGTAACATATTAATATTAATTGTCAGTTAATAACATTTAATAGATAATTTTTTGCGCATAATATTATTTTAGAACAGAATCTCCTTTTAAGATGTTTCAATGTAAATACGTCTTTTTATTTCTAAAACTTAGACTTACGTCTTTCTTCGACACGAGACCACTGACTTCAATCGCCGCGTCTTTTTAATATAAGAAACAATAGCTACGTATTTCTAACGCTAAAAACTGGCAATACGTATTTTTAATACAAAAATCTGTGGCTACGTCTATCTGGCAATTTCACTCGTGAGTCATGTCGTTTCTAGCAAGGTTTTGTGTTTTACGTCTAATATTTGTAAGCTTAGAGCTTTTATGCTTTCAAAGTATTATTCTGTGTTAAGATAATAACGATCGCAATCAATATAATTAATAAATAATTTTATTCCAAAAAAAATTATTTTCTTACAGTTATGGAAAATCCGGGCCCCCTTGATAACTCCAGGCCCGGGGAGGATATCCCTGTAATCCCCCCACCCCCCCATGGGCAGGCCTGAATGCAACTGAAACGTTCGGGATGAAAAAATCATTCAAAAATCTTCAACAGGAGAAGAATGTGGTTCTATTAATTCCGCTAAAGCCGCGAGCTTATCATGTAATTCAAGGGCTTGCATGTCTACATCTCGATCTATGCATCAATTCTACATTCTCATCTAGGTTTACTTAACGGTTTCACAGAAAGCGTTTCCAGGTGCCTTTTTAGGACTTTCCAACGTCGAGCTGAGCCACTGATAAAATTATAAATCGATTGTAAAGATTCAAAATTCTTATGCACGTCTTTGGAAGCCTTAAACTTGCTCCCATTCTCGATATTTCTTCCCAGAAAAGGTCCTGTCAGGCTTCCTCAGTCCTGTGTGCAATGAGTGAGAGTTAGTACTGCGTGTATTTTGGTAGAAAATTAATCTTCTTTGTTAAAAAAATTCACCTAGTTGTTCAAGGATTCAACTATTTTGTTAAAAATTCGTACTTTTTCGAAAATTCATCTTTTATGATAGAAAAGTCATCTTTCTTGGTTGAAAATCCATCTCTTTTAGCTAGGAATGAACTTTTTACCGAAAACTCAATTTTTCGGTGTGAAAATTCAACTCTCTTACAAAAAAATTCGTCTTTTTGGTTGGGAAATTCAAAAATTTGTTTGAAAATGCAACAACTAAATTTTCTCGTCAATAATATTGATCTCTCATAATATGCCTCGACTGACTTCTACCCAAAAGGATTTGCTTATGCCGGTTTTTTTCTGAATATACTTCTGGGATGCCCCGTGATCATTTTGGGCCCAAAAAGAAAAAAATTGCTTGGGCCCTTTTTGAGAAAACTCTTCTTTTGATTTTTTCGAAGAGGTTAATTAACATATTTTAATGAGAATAAGTTAAACGTAAAATTTCATTAGCTCAACCCATTCAGTTAGGCATCCAGAAAAGGGCTACAGGTGCTGAACATCTTACGAAAACTGAAACCCTTCAATATTTTTGAAAAATGGTGAAAGCAGTAGGGAAAAATAGTTTTTTGAAAATTGCCTTATTCCAGTTCATCCTATGGCCCCAAACGCCTTAACAAGAAGCAAAGTGCTTAAAATTTTCTGAAAAATGAAAAAATATCGAATGTTCTGTCTCTAAACTTTTGGGAGTTATGGTCCTAAGAAGTCGATTTTAAGCAAATGATTTCAATGGAAAAAATACATATATAGTTTTGAGGAAATAACTTATTTGCTGTGTATACCTGGTAAAAATTGCCGAATAATTAACAAAAGATTACTTATTTTTGAGTATATCTGAAAAAAACATTGCTCTCGCTCTAATAGAACCAAAGTTATGGCCTTTTGAATATGGCTCTGTTTATTAGGAATCTGTATTATCATCGGAGAAGGTAACGGATCGAGAAGAGAAATCCACACATGAAATGGAAATCTACAATATCGACCAAAGTTATATTCTCCTATACAGAAAATATAGCGACATGAAAATGTTGATTATGGAATCGGCGTAGCGGAAAAAAAGGAAGGGACTGGAGAAAGTAAATTTTAAATCGGTGGATGGGAGGAGGATAAGTCGACAGAATTTAGGGAATCATAAGGCCAAGAGGAGAGGAGAATGGAATGAAGAGGAGGTGGTGAAATAAAAAATGTACAGACAGAGAATGGAGGAATGTGTAGAAAACCAAGGATAAGTGGAATCAAAAGATCAATGGGTGAAGAATAGGAAGCAGAGATGTTGAGGAGGAAATTAGGATCGACGAGTGAACCCAGTACTTTCAGCGATTGTTGGGAAGATTTGAAGATAGGGTATTTGGTGAGAAAACGAAGTTTTCAGAACGGGAAGAGAATGCCGATAACGGAATAAGCAGACTGGAGCTGAATAGAGCGATAGCGAGACTTAAGAGAAATGAGTCAACAGGAAAGAGCAGTATAGAGAAACATGCTCTGAGATTTGTAGGGGAAGGGTTCAGAGAGAAATCATGGTCGGTCTGTAACAAAAGTTGAAAAAAGGTTAACCTGCGGAATGGAGGGCAGGTTAAGTAAGGGAGGTGGAAGAAAAAGGGATTATTTCAGGGCAGATTTTATGGCAGCTTATGGAAGAAAGGGGGCAGATGAAGATTCGGTCGAGTGGATAAGGTAGATATTCGGAGATACTAATATCATTGCGAGGATAGGGGAAAAAAGGGGAAATTCTGTAGACTGGACGAGGTACCTGCCGTGCCAACTACTGTTCAACCTCTTGTTGGCAGATTTGGAGGAGAAACTGAAGAATGAAGGAGTAGGGGAACGTTCTTTGAAAACAGCAAGGAATAGTACTCCTCAGCGTACGCAAACGACGTGGTCTTATTAGGAGATGACGAGAGAGAGAGAGAGAGAGAGAGAGAGAGAGAGAGATGAGTTTGATACGAGAGCGTTCGAGAAGAACGTGAGAATCAAAGAAGATTATGCGTTTTGGGAAGCAAATGAGGAGAATTAGAAGATTCAGGGTAGTGAACTGAAGGTAATGAAATGGAGATCTAGAATATTTAAGAAAGTTAAGCCTAAGTACTTACAAAAATTTACAATGATTTTTCGTTGTCGCAAAATTAAATTTCACAGAAAAAATGGTAACTTTTGTAATTGTTAATATGGTAAGCTTAAAATTTATATTAAAACTTTTTCTTGATCAAGCATTTTTTGTATGTGAAATTGACCGAGTGTGTACTTGAAGGGGTAAATTTAACTACAATCAGTATGAATTTCATCAAATTCCTTTGGATTCCCTCAAGTTCATCTAAATTCACTCCGATTTTACTAATATTGATAGCACAATGTGTGTTGATAAAATCTCCCCTTGAAGTTGAATTGATGATGTTGAGTACTCGGGTACCCGGTTACACCACAAAAGTTAAAAAATTTTCTAACCTCCAAATTAGTCGCAAAAAGGCCATTTACTAGAAAAAGCTAGCAGCGTGGAGAACATTGTCTCGAGATACTTGGATGAAGGTCTTTGTAAATCTTAACAAAGTTCGAGACTGAATTATAATCAATTTTTTTTTTTAACAAAAAACGTAGAATCGCAACATTTTTTTAACGCTTTTGCTTGTATTGTTACTTACGATTAAGAGATGGGTAAAAAGCATATTTTCAGGGATACTTCCATGATTTGAAGTTTGTTAAATCTAGCTGAAGTGTTTTGAATTTAGTTTAAATCTTTTGAATTCATTTGCAAATCTTATGAATTGGCATAATTCTACTTAATTAAATGGATCGAAACTATATTCTGAAAGTTTTCTTCAATTCAACATCAAATCTTTTGAACACACCTTGAATTCTGAGACGGTTTATCAAATTCGTTTGAATTTAATTAAATTCTTCAAAAATTTTTCTAGTATTACTGAAGTCAGATAAAGAATTTGGATTTTTTCAATTCACTTCAATTTTTTTGATTCAGTCGAATTTTAGTTAATACGTGGTTTTTTAAAATGTGAATTTATTCCTGATTCTCATAGAATTCATGAAAAATTTATTTGTATTCCATTAGTCACTTTTGATCACCTTTTGACCTTCTTCAAGAAAATTAGGCTCTGGCAGCTGTATTTTGTTGTCGTTGGCTCTGAACACCATAACTTTTGACTATATTATATCTCACAGATGGAAGTGGTGATCAGTCATATGGAGGTCAAACGCCAAGGAGGCAGCAGCGTAGAAGGCGGGTTAATCAAACACCAGATCCAGGTTAGTATATCATAATTTTTTTGAAATAACAAAAAGTCGCTGGGATTCAGACAAAAAATTATTTCTTAACGGCCAATAAATTGTTCTCGCTGGAGGCTTTTGGCCCCTGGAGACATTTGAAACAAGTTTTAAGTTCTGATTTAAACACTACATATTCTTATAGAAAACTTAATTGCACATCTTTTTTCATCAAGCAAATACAGTAAAAACAATCGCAGCAGGTGACGTTACATACCTCAAGTTCGAAGGAAACGATACCTTGTGGAATGGTACACTATGTTTTTCTGTGGAAATGTTTTAGCTTTCCCCGTTTTCAAAGTAAACCCGGAAATCCCGATAAAAAAAAACTTTCCGTAAATTTTTGTTTATGAAATTTCATGAAATTTGTGGAAATTATTGATAATTAATGGAAATTTATGGAAATGTATGTATGGGCATTTATAGAAATTCATGGAAATGTGCGCAATAACTCAGGCTATAAATTCTGTAATTGGGAAGAAGACCGTTACTTACAAAATGACCGAAGCCGAGAAAATTGAAAAAAAAACATTCGAATCTTTATTCGCATGTATCTCAGATTCTAATTCATTTTATAATTTTTTGTGGTTGTCCTCGACTAATTCGCATGTGAACCTGTCATCTCGGCCAAAGATTGTTAAAAATGTTCATTAATTATTGAAAATGCAGGTAATGGTGTTAATTGGTGTGCTGAAATTCGGCAAAAACGCCGTTCCCACAAAGCACACTTCCCGAAAAAAACTGGTTTTTTCGTAGGACTTGCTCCAAGTTGCCAGGAGAAAAAACCAGGTCTGCCCTAGGTTTAGACCTATGCTTAAGGGCATGTGATATACCAGTTCCCCCGGGTTTTTGTCCACAAAAATTAAAAAAACACAAAACTGTATTTGGAGATGCTATAAAATAGAGCAACAGACGTCCCGGAACTCTTTTTTTGAGGGATAATAGCAAAACATCAGTCTTTTGATCCAGTAACAATTACCGTACATTATTTTGAGCTGCTTTAGCCAATTCTGGCGGTATGCCATGTAGATTGTCTTATTTGTTACTATTTGCATCTATTTATATTGATTCAAAGTACAGCAGTAACCACTGACTCTGTGACCTTCTGATAGACTCTAACTATGTTAGCAAGGTGTGGGTGACAATAATTGACTTAATTCGATTCCCTTAAGGGCATGAAAGACGATGATAATTCATGGTCACCAGAATAACTCCGTTTCTTGAACTGGAGTGATGAGAAACAATTAAAAATTTCCATAATTTCTATAATTTTTTTAAAAATTTTAAAAACGTTTGTGCTCGCATGTGCAATATATCAGGCTGCTCAACTGAAAGTCATCGCTCATTGGTCTATCTATCGAAAGAAGGACTTAAATTCGCTCTATTCCCTAGGGCAGAAAGCATATGACATACCGAAAGAAAAGTAAAGTAGCTTGACATCGGCCAATTTCAATGCGCTATAAATGCATCAAAAGTCTAAATTTTAGACGCGTTGTTGTAAAAAGAGTATGATCATGAAGCTCTGAAGCGACTACGTCACGCAGAAAGGAAAAAATGGACTGATCGGCTGATTTCTGGCTGTTTCTCAAATAAGGATATCGTGTAAATCTGTACAACGATAACGATTGTAAGACGTAGAGGAAATAAAACACAATGCGGCGAAGCAGCTGTTAGCGTTTCCGGAAGGTCACTTTAAGAAGTACTTCCGGAAATGGACCTCGTATATAGAAGATGCAACATATTTTTTTGCGAAAAAAAATTGTGGTTACTTCTACAGCACTCGTTGGAAATTACGAAAATATTTCATTGCTTTTAGATTAAATACGTGTGTTGTGATGTCTCCAGGGAAACTGAAATATATTAAATAGACAGAATTCTACAATTTCATCATTCCGGTTTGATAACAAAAATTCGTAAACAAATATTGCAATGTGCACTAACAGTAATTTTGCGCGTGAACGAGAAAGTGAAGTTATTTCTTTTACACAAAATAATTCTTCTTTTTACAGGCATATTGAAATTGAAAATTGAACTATTTCGTTGAAAATTCATCTATTTTGTTGATAAATCGTCTTTTTTGGTAAAAAATTAATCTTCTTGTTTGAAAATTCATCTTTTTCGTTGAAAATTCAAGTATTCCAGTTAAAAATTCATAATTTTATTTGAAAATTAATCTTTTTTGTTGAAAATTCCACTATTCCAGTTGAAAATTTATGATTTTAGTTGAAGGTTCATCACTTTATTCGAAACTTCATCGGTTTATTTAAAAATGTAACTATGCTTTTAAAAATTGTTTTTTTTTTGTTAACATTATTTTTTAACTGAAAATTAGACTTCAATTTATAACTTACAATTTATCAATATTAGTTGAAAATTCGTATTTTTTGGTATAAATTGATCTTCTTGTTTGAAAATTCAACTATTACAGTGACAAATTTATCATTTTAGTTGAAAATTCATCTTTTTGGTATAAAATTCAACTATTCCAGATAAAGATTTCTCATTTTAGTTGAAAATTCATCACTTTAATTTAAAATTGAACTATTTTGTTGAAATTTTTATTTTTTTTTTAAATTAATTTTTTTTTCAACTGAAAATTTAACTATTCTATTTTTAATTGAGAATTAATCTTTTTTACTTTTAAATTCAACTTTTTGGGTGAAAATTTGTCTTTTTTTGTTCAAAATTTAACTATTTCGTTTAAAATTCATGTATTTTGTTGATAAATCATATTTTTGGTAAAAAATTAACCTTCCTGTTTGAAAATTCATCTTTTTTGTTGAAAATTCAAGTATGCCAGTTGAATATTCATCATTGCATTTGAAAATTTATCTTTTTGGTTTAAAATTCATCTTTTTGGTAAAAAAAAAACAAACTATTTCAGTTAAAAATTCAAAATTTTAGTTGAAAATTCATATTTTTTATTTAAAATTGAACTATTCCATTTTTTGTTGAAAAATGGTATTTTTTGGTTCAAAATCGAACTATTTGGTTGAAAAGTAATCTTTTTTAGTTGAAAATTGAACTATTTCGTTGAAAATTCATCTATTTTGTTGATAAATCGTCTTTTTTGGTAAAAAATTAATCTTCCAATTGTTAATTGTTTAAAAATATTTGATAAACAAATACAGATTTTCGTCAATTTTTAACTGGCAGATTTCGTTTTTTCAACGGGATCAATTTTAAATTAATTTGAAAAATCATTTTCTAATGATATTTTATCGGCCGAGTCTAAACGTACGGACAGTCCGTACGTTTATCAAATTCGCAACTTGTGTACCTGTCAACAAATGGATGTTGATTTTTCTTACGAAATCGACCGCCAGTCACTCAAAAAGGACCTTATTTTTTTGGAAATGTTGTCAGGCGACAATATTTTTTATTTATTTAAATCAATTTTAAAAACATACAGATTTTCGTCAATTTTCAACCAGGTGATTTCTTTTTTTTAATCAAATCAACTTTAAATTACTTGGGAAAGTCTTTACCATATGATACTCTATTTATGAACAATAATTGTTTATTTTATAAGCAATTTTATAAACAAATTCACAACCCCACAATTTATCAACAAATGGATGTCGTTTTTTTTTATGAAATCCACTGCCAATTACTCAGAAAGGAACTTATTTATTAGGAGACCTTATCAGGTGGCAACATTTGTTCTTTATTTAAATAAATATTATAAAAAAACAAACACAGAAAACGCTGCTCACTCTTCAAAAAGGGCAAAATTGCGGATTTTTAAGTGTAATTGTTTGTAAAAAACAAATGTAGCTCACTGATAAAATAGCATAAAGAAGATATGTGACCAAGTTGTTTAGAGTTAATTCCGCTGATAAAACGAAATCTGCCGTTTGATAAGTGACGAAAATCTGTATTGTCAATCAAATGTATTTAAATAAATGATAAAATATTGTCGCCTAACAAAGTCTTCTAATAAATAAGGTCCTACCTTGATCACTGACAGTCGATTTCGTAACAAGAAACAACTTCTATTTGTTGACTTGTAGTGAAGTTTTGATTTTGTTTATGAATTAAACAATTATTACTGGTTGGTAAAGTTTCATAAAGGACGGATTTTTCAAATTCATTCAAAATTTATTCCATTAAAAATATACGAAATCTGCCGGTTAGAAATTGATGAAAATATGCATTTTGCTAATTTTTCGTGGACGCGACGTCGCCGTCAAACATCAGATCAGTCAAAACATGCTAACATAACCTAAAAAATCAGATGAAGACAAAATCCACTGCAGCGCATGCGCAGTGCTCTCAATTTTGCTCCTCAACCGCACTGCGCATGCGTCGTGCCAGTAGCCTCATTGGATGTTTATCGCGCGCTTATTTGAAAAAAATAAATATTCAAATTCATTTTTTTACAATATATAATGATCATAAAGTACAGAAAAATATAATGAATAATTTGAAATTTACATTGGTGAAAAATGTATTTCTTACTTTGAATTTAAAATCAATCATTTATTTGTAAAGAGTTAAATCAAATAATAATTTCACCTTGCACTCTAAAAGACTATTTTGTGATCTCAAAATAAATTGTTATTATTTCCACAATGATGATTAATTGTAAAAAGTTTATTTACACATGTAATAGTTTCAAAAAAGCGCGCCATTTATAGCCAATGAGACTGCTGATGCAACGCATGCGCACTGCAGTTGTGGAGCCGAATTGGGCGCACTGCGCATGCGTCAAAAAGACTTTAGTCATAGAGCGGCAAATTTAAAAATGAGGTTTATATTTTTTAAGAAAGTCTATTTCCATTTTTAACTACTAGGAAGTAACTATACTTTATTAGACATTTTTCAACCCTGAAAAATCATAGCTACATCAGTTTTTATACAACTTGAATTTTGATTTCAATTTAGGTATTTTATTTAAATTTAATTTTGGGAATGCATAATTCAAAACTTTTTAATTTTAATTATTTTGAAGATCAAAAGTCAAACTCTCAATATTCCAAATTGAAGAAATTTTGAATGTAAATCATCAAAATTACGGTATTTTTAATTTTAAAACTTAAAACTTGCATAATTTTTAATTTTTAATTTTTTAATTTCAAAACACTTCAATTTTGAAGATTTACCATTTACAAAGTTCTACAATTTTGACAAATCACCATTGAAAACTCTTCAATTTTGAAAATGCTTCAATAAAAATTCTTAAATTTTGAAAATCAAAAATCGAGTTTTCAATTATAAATCTTCCAAAATTTGGCCGGTCGTGAACAGGAAGTCATAATAAAAACAGTAACTGGTAAAGTAAAAAAAATCCGTTTATTGTTTACTGTTGCGACTCTCACCTCAGAAAGGCCGCAGTGCGCGAGTACTCATTTGAGTATATTGCGCAATATTATGCATTCCAATTGTCAACGGTTCAGACGACCCTAGCTGATTACGAATGTAGTGTTAATTGCAAAAATTTGAATTCACACTCTTAAAAATGTTTGTTTACTTTTGAGCGTACACAAATAAACTACAATTAGAAAAAAATAACGACGAACTTCTCGGAAAAAAAATAACACAAGAATATAGCCGTCAGATTTGGACAACATACTTTTAAATGTTGCAATTTAAATTAAACAAAAATAGCACTTCTTTTCATTCTCGTCTTTTTTTATTGTTTTATCTAAAAAAAGTGGTGTCACGATATTTTTCCAAGATTTTGCAATCATTGTTGTTGAAAACCTAATTGGCTTTCCATTACATAAAATTTTCTTTATCCTAATTTTGAAATTTTGAAAATCAAATCTACAAATAATAGGCACTTTTTATTCAATTGGATTAAAATTCAATGAATTTTGTTTATTTAAACTTGACATTTTCATAGAAACCTCATGAAATTTTAAAGGAAATTGATATTTTTTGAGAATTTTATGCTACGTTGAAGTTTTACATCGGAAATTGGTATTTTTGTATCTAAATTATTATGATTTGAGCCAGAATAAAAATATTTTTATAATTTTGGATTCTGTTAGTCTTTTTTCAGAAATTGGTATTTTAATTTCCAAAATGATATTTCAAATAAGACTGAGAACTATTTGAAAATTTTAGATTAAGCTTATTAAAAGCTTATTGAAAATCCATTTTTTTAAGATTAGACATTTTATTTTAAAATTCATCTTGTTGTTTGAAAATGATATATTTTTTTGAAAATTCGTTTCTTTTTTGTTGAAAATAATTATTTAACGAAAAATTTAACTATTACATTTTTATTTGAAAGTTTATTTTTCTTAAGTTGAAAATTCAAGTATTTTGTTGAAATTTTGTCCTCTTTGGTACTAGTTGAATTTTCAACCAAATTGATAAACTTTCAAGCCAAAAAATTAATTTTCTACCAAAAGAGTTGAATTTTCAACTAATAATTGAGTTTTTCATAAAAAAGGATGACATTTTAACAAAATTATTGTATTTTGAGCAAAATAATTAAATTATAACAAAATAAAAAAAAAATTAAACAAAAAAAGATGAAATTTCGACTAAAACGCATAAATTTCCAAACCAAACAGGTAAATTTTCAACTAAATTGCGGAAATTCTACCAAATTCTTAAAGTTTCAAGAAAAAATTTAATTTTCAATCAAACTCTGCATTTAAAAAAAAAAGAAGATATTTCTACCAAAAAAGATGAATTTTCATACCAAAAAGACGAATTTTTAACGAATTACTTGAATTTTTATTGATGAAAGATTATTCCTATCGAATTGATAAACTTTCAAGCCAAAAAAATTAATTTTCTACAAAAAAGTTAAATTTTCAAATCGAAAATATGAATTTTCAATCAAATTTGTAAATTTTCAACAACAAAAATGTTAATTTCCAATTAAATAGTTGCATTTTCTGCAAAAATAGTTGAGTTTTCAACCTAAATATATAAATTTTTAACCAAATAGTTGAGTTTTCAACCAAAAAGGATGACCTTTTAACAAAATTGTTGAATTTTCAACAAAATAATTAAATTATAACTAAATAATAAAATTTTTAAACAAAATCGAAGAAATTTCTACTAAAAGGCATACGTATCCAAACCAAACAGATGAATTTTCGACTAAATAGTTGAATATTCAACCAAAGTGTTGAATTTTCATAAAAAAATTGATTTTGAATCAAACCGTTGCCTTTTTTTTACCAAAAAAGAGTAAATTTCTAAAAGCAGAGGTAAATTTTCACACAAAAATGGCGAATTTTTAACGAAATAGTCGAATGTTCAATCAAGAAAGATTTTTCACTCGTGAAAAAAAATTTGAATCAAGGTGTTAAATTTTGAAGCCTAAAATACGAATTTTTTTACAAAGCATTTTCAACCAAATTGATAAACTTTCAAGCCAAAAAATTAATTTTCTTCCAAAAGAGAAAATTCAACCATTTTGTTAAAAGTTGAACTACTTTCTTGAACACATATTTTTTGTTAAAGATTCATAATTTTAGGGGAAACTTCGCCTTTTTTGGTAAAAATCTTTCTTTTTGGTTACTTTTTTGTCATATTTTTGTTACTTTTCGGTTACTTTTTTGAGAGAAGTATGGTTACTATTTTACTATTTTTTCAAGCTTGAGCAGTTCCGAGTCCTGCGTAAGTTCAATGGTGAAGTTTCAACTAAAAAGAAGAATTTTCAACCAAGCAGATTAATTTTCTACGAAAAGAATCCGATTTTGCACATAATATATGAATTTTCAACTAAAAAAGATTACGTTGGAACCCAAAATCCAATAGTTCAAATTAAAAAAAAATAAATAAAACAAAAATCAACAAAAATATCAGTTTTCTAACATTACTGGAATAGTAAAATTTACAGTTTAAAAGTAAATTTGTAACAAACTACGAATTTTCAACAAAGTAGTTACATTTTCTACCAATGAGATGAATCTTTAACCAAAAACATTAATTTTTAACAAATTAGTTCAACTTTTAATCAAGTAGTTGAATTTTCAACCAAAAAAGATAAATTTTCAACGAAAAATGAAATAGTTGATATTTTAACTAAGGGATTTTTTTTATTTTTTTATGGAAATATCATCTCCTTAGTTAAAAATACATCTGTTTGATTGAAAATGTAATTATTTTGTTGAAAACGGTTTTATTTTTGGTTGAAAATTTATCTTTTTTAGTTGAAAATTCATGTATTTTTTGGAAAATTGGTCTTTTTTATAGAAAATTCATCTTTTGGTTTGAAAATTCAACTGTTTGGTTAAAAATTCATTTTTTTGGCTGAAGATTCATCCTTTTAGTTCAAAATTTATTTCTTTGGTTGAAAACATTATTATTTTATTGAAAAGTCGTTTTTTTAGTTTAAAATTAATTTTTTAATTCAAAATGTAATTATTCTATTTTTACTGTGAATTTTTTTTCGTATTGAAAAACCATTCATTTGGTTGAAAATTTAACTATTTTATTGAAAATTTAATTTTCTGGCTGAAAGTTTAACAAAATTGTCAAAATTACAGAACTTTTAGTTGAACAACTTTATTAAATTATTTATTATTATTAAATTTATTAAATTGTGAATAAGTTTAACGCTTCCAGAATTTTTAATTTTCAGAATTAAAAACTCTTCGATTTTGCTAATGTATAAATTAAAATCTTAAATTTTGATGATTTTGAAGATCAAATGTTAAGTTTTCAGTTTTAAATCTTGAAAATTAAAGAAATTTCTTATGTAAATCATCAAAATTATAGAATTTTTTATTTAAAAATTTAAAACTTGCGTAATTTTGACTTATAAACTTTCATAATTAAATACTTTTCAATTTTTAAGTTTTACGATTGAAAGTTCTACAATTTTGAAGAGGTGCAATTGAAAATTCTTCAATTTTAAAGATCTAAAAATAAAAATTCCTAAATTTCGATGATTTTGAAAATCAAAAGTTAAGTTTTCAATTTTGAATCTTCCGAATTAAAGAAATTTCAAGTGAAAATCGTCAAAATTACAGAATTTTTAGTTGAACAACTTTATTAAATTATTTATTATTATTAAATTTATTAAATTGTGAATAACTTTAACGCTTCTAGAATTTTTAATTTTCAGAATTAAAAACTCTTCAATTTTACTAATGTTTAAATTAAAATCTTAAATTTTGATGATTTTGAAGATCAAATGTTAAGTTTTCAGTCTTAAATATTGAAAATTAAAGACATTTCTAATGTAAATCAACAAAATCATAGAATTTTTAATTTTAAAACTTAAAAAGTGCCTAATTTTTAATTGTAATCTTTCAAAATTAAGTACTTTTCAATTTTAAAGGTTTACGATTGAAAGTTCTACAATTTTAAAGAGGTACAATCAAAATCTCTTCAATTCTAAAGATCTACAAATAAAAGTTCTTAAATTTGGATGATTTTGAAAATCAAAAGTTAAGTTTTGAATTTTGAATCTTCCAAATTAAAGAAATTTAAAGTGTTACTTTAAAACTGAAAACTTGTGTAATTTTTAATTATAAATGTTCAAAATTAAAAATGCTTCAATTTTAAAGATTTACAATTCACAGTAGTTAAAAAAGACGACAATTGCATTTTCAAACACAAAAATGAAATTTCAATCCAAAAAAGATGAATTTTTAATCCAAGAAGACGAATTTTCAACAAAGCAGAAGAATTTTTGAACAAAGAAGCCGACTTTTTAACACAATGGTTTAATTTTCAACAAAATAGTTGAACTTTTAACTACATAGTGAAGTTTTTGACATAAAAAGATGAATTCTCAAAAAATCGGATGAATTTTCAGTCTAGAAATATGAATTTTCAACTCAATGGTCGAATTTAAAAATAAAAAAGTTGTTACTCAAAACCGAAAGAGTTTTTTTTCAACCAAACCAATAAATTGAATTTTTTAGTTGAGTTTGTTTTAATTTTTCAAGTAGAAAATATATAGTTATATAAACATATTATTACAAAATATTATTTCATATAATATTATTTTTAACAAAATAATTTAATTAAAAAAAATAGTTGCACTTTCAGTTATAATAATTAATCTTTGACAAAAATAAAAATAAATTTTCAACAAAAGAGTTCAACTTTCAATCCACTGGTTTCATTAGATTTCATAAGATTTTACGGGACTCATAACATTCAAAAAAGTTAATAATTTTTTAAAGAGTTTTGAAAGGTATTACGGATTTTAAGAATTTTTACGAGACTTTACTCGAATTTTGTGAGATTACTAGTTTTTTTTTTATTTCAAGGGATTTCAAAACACTTTGAAGAGTGTAGGGGTGTTTGAAAAATTCCAACGAATTCAACAAGATTTAAAAATTTTTCAGGGTTTTTAAAGTATTTCGTAGAATTTCAGTAAATTTCGAAGGATATTAGAAAGATCAGGAGAGATATACTTCATGTATTTCAAAACAATTAAAAAAACTATTTAAAAAAAGGTTTACTACTATTGACACTATTTTCAATTCAATGATTAAGTCCGAGGCGTGAAAATAACATGAGGTAATAACAAAAAATTCTATTAAATAACTACAAAAATTCCAAGAAATGATTTTTTAGTATATTTAAATTTGAAATCTATTTTAAACACTTTGACCAGAATACATCATAAGAAGTCTTTCGATATTTTGAATTGAATGTTATATCATAAGGTTTAGTCAGCTATAACTAAAATTCAGAATTTATTTAGTTAAGAAATACACGATTCTTTAGATTTTGGGATCTCGGAATTTATGACGGCTTCAAGCTCGAGTGCTAACGCCATTCTTACCCCGAACGTCCCTGATCAATTATATCTATGCTTACCAAACGATAAGGTGTCGTCACTAGAGTTGTTCATGTCGCGACACCCCGGCATTTCTGTATCCTAAAATCGAACGAAATTCGTCGTTTTCTAATTACGCATACGTAATTATGGCGAATTAGTAATTATGTATTATTCGCTGTGTCGATACATTTGCATCGATGTTTTCACAATATTTGAAACCTTATGCAACTTTGTGCTAAGGTGCCTTGAAAAACCTTCTTTAGAATATTCGATATCGTGACTACCAGACCCAAAGCCGTCACAAAAAACTGAAGATCAGTGCTCAATTTCTCGTTCTGCCTAGTAAGAGACATAAGCAAGGACTGAGTTCAATTTACAGTAGGTGAGAGGCGAGGGGACTCACTTTAAAAAAGCACTTCGATAATAAGGAGTTTAAAAACGTACTGCAACTTCCTCGTGGTAAACTCTGGAGACTATACGTGTATAGGCAAAGTGCATATGTCCTTTGAAAAAATGGGTCCCATTCATCCACCATGAACCTTGGGAGTGGGCGACGCCGCGCCGTTACGAACATTGCTTTTTTGAGCTATATTCTACCACACAAAAAAAAATCATGAAAAATCTAAGCTGTAGTAGACAATTCAAGGATGTTTTCTCGAAAAATTAAAAGTGGTATCTCCAAAACAACATGGGGGAAAAAATTTTTCAAAATTTCAAAACATTTTTCTAATGCTTACCTTTTGTTCGAAAAATTCATCAATTTTTTTTTAATTCTCCAGAGTGGTCTTCGAAACATATATTTTGTTTATTAAAATCGGTCAGGCCGTTTTAAAAAAAATCACTTCTTTCATCCCCCTCCCCCCTCCATATCTCCCACAAAAATGGGACTTTGAAGCTGAAACTTGGTGGAGTTTCATGCCACATATAAACGAACTTGAACTCACGAAATTGAAGGAATTCACGAAATACAAGAAATTCATATATTTGCAGGAATTCACGAAATTCATGGAATTCACGAAATTCATGGATTTCACGGAACTCATGAAATTCACGGAATTCGTGGACGATTGTTTCTGAAGATAGGTGGATCCCCGTTCTGATAGATGAAAAGTTACCAAGCTAAAAAGTCGAAAATTTTAGAAAACAGTTGCCTTTTAAGCCGGAAAAGCAGAATTTTCAACAAGATAATTTTCAAACAAAAAAAAAATGAATTTTTATCAAAATAATTGCATTTTCAA
>JAABKJ010075445.1:216998293-217241145 GCA_011634705.1 Andricus grossulariae
AATTAATTCACATCCGAAATTAAAATTAATAAATTTTCAGCCTGAAAAACTAATTTAAACAAATTCTTAACAAGTTGAATTTAACTAAAAATGACGAATTTTCAACAAAATAGCTCAATCCTTGACCAAAATAATGAATTTTCAACGAACAAGAATAATTTTCTACCTAATTAAAAGTTGAATTTCTACCTTATAAACGAAACAATTTTAACAAAAAATAGCATAGCTACATTTTGAGAAAAAAATTACTTAAAATTTAATGTAACAGAACAGTTAAATTTTTAAATAAATAGTTCATAATTTGTAACAAAAATATAAATTTTTCACAAAAAATATAAATTTTTAACGAAAAAGTCAATTTTCAACCAAATAGTCCACTTTTCTACCAAATTGTTGAATTTTCTACAAAACAGCTGAATTTTAAAATTTCAAAATATTAATTTTCAACAAGAAAGTTAATTTATGACCAAATAGTGGAATTTACAACTAGAGTGAGAATAAGTAATAAGTGTATATTTTATCTTTATTGAAAAAAAAAAATTTTTTACTAAACTAAATTTTTTCCAAGTTGTTGATTTTTCAGCCAAAAAATGAATCCTCAACGAAATATGTAATAGTCAATATTTCAAGAAAAAAATATTTCAATTTCAAATCGAAAGCAGTTTGATGCAGCAAAAAAAGAGATATTTTTTACGAAATAGTTAAATCCGTACACAAAACAGATTAATTTCCAACTGCGAAAAAATTTTCTACTAAAATACTTGGAGTCTTAACTAAAATACATTAATCTTTAACCATACATTGCATTTTTAACCAAAAAAATGGACTTTATACCTACAAATACGAATTTTCAACAAAATACATACATTTTTAATCACATAGTTTAATTTTAAACCAAAAAATACAAATTTTCAACAAATCACATAAATTTTCAACTAAATATTTTGAACAATGGATGTGATGTTAGTTCAAATTTTATTTGATCAATTTTTAGTCCGTATTTTTTTCGTTTCTGAAAATGTTGAACTAAATATTTGAATTTTTACTCTAAAAAGGATAAATTTTTAACTAAACATGATGTAGTGTAATTTTTATTAAGAAGAATTAATTTTCCATAAAAAAGGTGTTTCTACAAAACTGTTTAATTTTACACCAAATAGTTGAATTTTATACCAAATTGTGAAATTTTCAAGTCAAAAAGACAATTTTTCTATAAAAACAGTTGAATTTTTAACCTGAAAATATGAATTTGCAACAAAAAAGTTATTTTACGACCATCGGTGGAATTTTCAACAAAATAGTTAAATTTTCAGTAAGAAAAAAACATTTTTAACAAAAAAAAACAAAGTTTCTAAAATAAAATTATAAATTTTCAACAAAAAAGAAATTTTAAGAAAGAAGTTCAATTTTCAACCAAGGAGTTGAATTTTTAATCTAAAAAGATCAATTTTCAACTGAAAATGTGATAGTTGATATTTAAAAAAAAAATTCCAATTTAAAATTAAAAACCCGTTGGATTTAACCAACAAGGACAAATTTTCAATAAAATACTTTAATCTTCATCTTAAACAGCTTATTTTCAACTAAACAATTTGATTTTTAACCAAAAAATTGATTTTTTTCCAAAAAATACGAATTTTCAACAAATCACATCAATTTTCAACCAAATAGTTTAATTTTTTAGCCGAAAATACGAATTTTTTACAAAGCAGTTTAATTTTTAACCCGAAAATGTGAATTTTCAAAAATCCAAAAAAGATTAAATTTCTAGAAAAAGAGATTCATTATCAAACCAAAAAGATGAATGTTCAACAAAATAGTTTAATGTTTTTAAAACCCAAAAAGATTTTAGGTGAATTTTCAACAAAAAAGTTGCTATCTACTAAAATAGTTAATTTTTCAACCCAAAAACAGAAATTTTCAACAAACAATTGCATTTTTTAAATAAAAAGATAACATTTCTACCAAAATAGATGAATTTTTAAGCCAAAAAGACGAATTTAAAAAAAATGAATTTTGAAACCCAAAAATATTTTAGCTGAATTTTCAACAAAAAAGAAAAGACTTATCAGGGTGGCCGTTTCAATCGAGGAAAAGAAATTCCCGGTCTTTTTTCCGCTTGGCAAAAATTTCTAACTGTCAGTGAAATTAAACAATTTGAAATTTTCAAATTGAAGCTTGAACCATTTCTAATTTAGAAATTTTTTATTAAAATGCTCAATTTTTTACTGGTATTAAATGGACGCTTTCAACACTTTACGAATGAATTTGAATTTTTAAACCCAACAAGATTTTAGCTGAATTTTCAACAAAAAGTTACTTTTCTAAAAAAATAGTTAAATTTTCAAACCATAAACAGAAATTTTCAAACAATAGTTGCATTTTTTAACAAAAAGGATAACATTACTACTGAAACAGATGAATATTACCAAAAAAACGAATTAAAAAAAAATAGTTGAATTTTAAAACCCAAAAAGATCTCAGCTGAATTTTAAACAAAAAGTTACTTTTCTAATAAAATAGTTAAATTTTCAAACCATAAACAGAAATTTTCAACTAAAATTTGAATTTTTTAACAAAAAAGATGAAATTCCTACCAAAAGAGAGGAATTTTTAAACCGAAAAGACGAATTGAAAAAAAAATGAATTTTAAAACCCAAAAAGATTTCAGGTATGTTCAACAAAAAAGTTACTTTTCTACTAAAATAGTTAAATTTTCAACCCAAAAAAAAGACATTTTCCACCAAATGTTGCATTTTTGAACAAAAAGGATGAAATTTATAACAAAAAATATGAATTTCTGAACCGTGAAGACGAATTTCCAAAAAAATGGTTAAATTTTCAACCCAAGAAGATTTTAGGTGAATTTTCAACAAAAAGTTACTTTTGAACTAAAATCTGCTGCTGGAGAAGGGTGTTTGAATAGTTTTGCTCTGGGTTGAAATTTGGGCCAAATTTCCTGGGCTTCTCAAAATATTGTCCTGGGTTGAGGTTAACGCCTCAGGCTGGTAATACGAGTATTGCGGTGCTAGTCCAATGGCACCAGCATTGGCCATAGCCAAAAAACAGGCGACGATTGTGATCTGAAACATTACAAAAATCAATATTTAGTATTTTTTTTTTAATCTCAGTTTTTATACATCTTTTCTTCGGATTAGCGCAATATAGTATCTATAGGGAAGGCGAAGGAGTGGAGGAGAAGGAGAAGGATGAGAAGGAGCAGTGGAGGAGAAGGAGCGGTGGAGAAGGGTGAAAAGGAGCAGTGGAGGAGAAGGAGCAGAAGAAGGAGGAAAAGGAGAAACATTTGAATTCAACCATAAAGGACTGATTTTCAACAATATAGTTGAATCGTCAGCCAAAAGAGATGAATTTTCAAACAAAATAGTTAAATGTTCAACGCAAATATATTAATTTTTCGCATAGCAATTAAATTTTGAACCCCAAAATATAGATTTTTAACGAAAAATTTAATTTCCTACCGTGTATAGTGGAATTTTCTACCAAAATATTTGATTTTTTATCCAAACAGTAAAATTTTCAAATTGAAAAGACGATTTTTTTACGAAACAGTTGAATTTTCAATCGAAAAATAGGAATTTTTGAGAAAATAGTTAACTTTCAATAAAAAAGTTGCATATTCGACATGAAAATATGAATTTGGAACCAAAAAGGTCATTTTCAACCAAAAAGTGGAATTAAAATACTATGAATTTTATACATAAAACTTAAGTTTCAACTAAATAGTTGAATTCTTAAACAAAACAAAAATTTCTTTAAAACGGTAAAGTTTAAAAAAATGAATTTTCAACAAAAAGGTTAATTTTTAAACAAATAGTTAAATTTTCTACCACCGACGATGTAAGTTTACAAGAAAAAAGTTAATTTTTAACCGATGCAATTTAATTTCTAACTAAAAAATATAAAATATTCACAAAAAGAGATCAATTTTTAAACGAACAAGATGAATGAATTAACATTCAACCATAGAGATGAATTTTCAACTAAAATTATGTAATATTCAATTGAAATAGTTACATTTTCAGTTAAAAAATAATAATTTACAAAAAATATTTTTAAAAAAAATTTTAATTTTGAAACAAAGTGATGAATTTTCAACTAAAATTATGAATCTTCATCTGGAATAGTTAAGTTTTCAACTAAAATGTTGTATCTCCAACTGGAATAGTTGAATTTTCAATCGAAAAGATAAATTTGCCACTAAAATGATGAATCTTTAACAAGAATAACTGAATTTTTAACCAAAAAAATTAATTTTTAACCAAGAAGATTAATTTCTACCAAAAAAATATGAATTTTGAATTAAAAACATAATTTTTCAACATAAATGAAATAGTTAAATTTTCAGCTAAAAAAAATTATTTTCGCCCAAACTTATAAATTTTCAACTAAAATTATGAATCTTCGACTGGAATAGTATATATTTTCAAGAAAACACATGAACTTTCAACTGAAAAAGCTAAATTGACAATCACAAATTTAATAGTTGAATTTTCAGTTGAAAAATTAATATTCAAACATAGAGATGAATTTTAATCTAAAATGATGTAATATTTAATTGAAATAGTTACATTTTCAGTTGAACAATAATAATAAAAAAATAATTTAAAAAAATAATAAATTTTGAAACAAAGTGATGAATTTTCAACTAAAAATATGAATCTTTAACCAGAATAATTTAATTTTTAACCAAGAAGATTAATTTCTACAAAAACGATGATTTTTCAGCTAAAAAACATAATTTTAAAACTAAAAATTTAATGGTTAAATTTTTAGTTAAAAAAATGTATGTTTAACCAAAGAGATGGATTTTTAACTAAACTGGTGGAATATTTAACTAGAATGGTTAAAATTTAATTTAAAAAAAAAAACTTTACAACCAAGAAAAAAAATTTACAACCAAGAAAAAAAAAATTTCAACAAAATAGTGAAAATTTCAACCGGACTAGTTAAATTTTCAGTAACAAAAATTATTTTACAGCCAAAGGAAAAACGGATTTTCAACCAAATAGCTCATTTTTAAAATTAAAGCATCATTTAAAATTCAGGAATTAATCATTAGCTTAAATTCAAATCGCTCAAGCGTGTATATTTTTATTTTTGAATTTGTAATAGTAAAAGTGTTTTTTGAGGTCCTCGATATAAGGTGTTCAATAATTTGGGTTGCTTCTGCTATGTAACTGTATCATTTTGAATGTTTTTCGTTTGGAAATTTAGACGCCTAAAGTTGCAACAGAATTTGTAAAGAAAATGTTTGGTTCTGTTTTGAAGAAATTTTAAGAAAACTTTAAACTTCAGAAGTGTGAAAATTGGAAGCGTCTTAAAAGCTATAAGCTTCAAATTTTAGGGCCGATAATTTTTGATTTTTGAATTAAAAAAAAAGTCGCTTCAAATTTTCGGAATCATCAGAATGATTAAAGCATTTAAAAATATCTAAATTGATGTTATAAAATGTGGAAAGTGTACTTGTAAAATTTTAGAAAATTCTAATTTTAATTTTTTTATTCGTCGAATTTCTAATAAAGTTAAGTTCTTTCAACGAAAAATTTAATAGTTGATATTTTAACCAAACAAGATGAATTCTTAACAAAATAGTTGAATTTTCACGCCAAAAAGACGAATATCATGAACCGAAAAGGATGATTTTTTAACAAATTGTCGAACTTACAAAAAAAAATTACATTTTTAACCAAAAAGATGAATTTTCAACTAAAATTATGAATCTTTAACAAAAAAAAATAATTTTTAACAAAGTGGTTCGACTTTCAACAAGTTGTCGAATTTTTAACTAAAAAATATTAATACCCAACGAAAACAGATTCATTTCCAATTAAAAAGTTGCATTTAACACCAAAAAAGAGGAAATTCTACTCAAAGAGATGAATTTTCAATAAGAGTATTAAATTATGAATGAAAAAAGACAAAAAATGTTTGAATATTCTACAAAACAGTTGACTTTTCAACTCGAAAATATGAATTCTCAACTAAAACAGATGCATTTTCAATCAAAAAATTGCTATTTTTACTAAAAAAGATGAAATTCTACTCAAAGTGATGAATTTTCAATAAAAGTGTTGAATTATCAACCAATCGTTGTTTGTTTGTTTGTTAAGAATTAATGTTTTTAACTGAAAATGTAACTATTCAATTTTTGGTTGACATTTTTTATTAGTTGAACATTCAGCTATTTGGTTAAAAATGTATCCTTTTTAGTTGAAAATTCAACCCTTTGGTTAAAGATTCATGTAATTTGTTGAACATTTATTTTTTCTGGTACAAAATTAATTTTTTGGTTAAAAAATAATATTTTTGGTGAAAAATTTAAATATGTATTTGGTTGGATGTTGAAGTCTTTTGTTGAATTTTTTTTAAATTCATCATATTAGTTGAAAATTCATTTCTTCGGATGAAACTTTAACTATTTTGTTGAAAATTCGGTTTCTTGGTTGAAAATTAATTTTCCTAATTGAAAATCTAACTATATTATTTTTTGTTGATTTTTTTTCAATTCAACTAATAAGTTTGAAATTTTTCTTGTTTAGTGGAAAATTCAACTATTTGCTTAAAAAATGTTTTTTTTTTTTTTGTTAAATTCATCTTTTTCGGTAGAAAAATAATCTTCTTGGTTGAAAAATAATCTGTTCGGTTGAAATTAAAACTTTTTATTGAAATCTTTTGTTAACAATTTATTACATTTTCTGTCGAAGATTCATCATTTTAGATTAAAATTTATTTCTTTGATTGAAAATTTCACTATTATGTTGGAAATTCGTTTTTATTTTTGGTTGAGGATTAATGTTTTCAACTAAAAATGTCACTATTCAATTTTTGGTTGAAATTTTTTTTTTTAGTTGAACATTCAGCTATTTAGTTGAAAAATTATCCTTTTTAGTTGAAAATTTAACCTTTTGTTTAAAGATTCATGTATTTTCTTGAAAATTTATCTTTTCTGGTACGAAATTAATCTTTTTGGTTAAAAAATAATATTGTTGGTTAAAAATTTAAATATGCATTTGGTTGAATGTTGAATTTTCTGTTGATTTTTTTCAAATTCATCATATTAGTTGAAAATTTATTTCTTTTGATAAAAATTTAACTATTTTATTGGAAATTCGTTTTCTTGGTTGAAAATTAATTTTCTTAACTAAAAATCTAACTATGCTTTTTTTAAATTAATTGTTTTTATTTATGATTCATCGTTTTAATTCAAATAACGTTTTTTTTTTTGGTTGAAAATTCATCTTCTTCAGTTGAAATCATCTATTTTTTGTTTCAAAATAAAATCCTTTTTCGTTGAATAATCAACTATTACATTTTTTGCTAAAATTTATCTTTTTTTAGTTGAAAATTCATATATTTTATTGAAAATTTATTTCTTTAGTTAAAAATATAGCTATTTGTTTAAAAATTATTATTTTTTGTTTTGGTTTAAAATAATTTTTTCAACTGCAAACTTAACTATCCCATTTATTATCAAAAATTTATCTTTTTTAGTTGAAAATTTAACTGATTTGTTAAAAATTAATTTTTTTTATTCAAGATTCAACATTTCAATTAAAAAAACTTTTTTTGTGTTGAAAATCAATTTTTTAAACAAAAATTTAACTTCCATTTTTTTAAATCTATCCTTTTTAATTGGCAAATCATGTATTTTGTTGAGATTTAATTTCTTTAGTGAAAAATTTAACTTTTTTTACAAATTCGTTTTTTTTTTATTTAAAATTACTTTCTTACCTGCAAAATTAACTATTCCATTTATTATTAAAAATGTATCTCTTTCGTTTGAAATTTTTTTTTGGTTTGTTTTAAAATTAATTTTTTTACCTGCAAATTTAACTATTCTATTTATTATTATAAACTTATCTTTTCTATTTTAAAATTCAACTGCTTTTTAACAAAAATTCAAACAACGTGTTTTAGGTTGAAAATTAATTTTTTAATCTGAAAAATCTAACTTACCTTTTTTGTTGACAATTTATCTTTTTTCGTTCAAAAATCATCTTTTTGGTTGAAAATTCTTTTTTTGTTTCATTTTAAATTAATTTTTTAGTTGAAAATTTAACTGTTCCGTTTTATTATTATAGATTTATCTTTTTTAGTTGAAAATGTAACTATTTGGTTGAAAAAGTTGAAAATTTTGGTAGAAAATTTATTATCTTTCTTAGTAATTATTTTTTTTTATGATTTAATTATTTTGTTAAAACTTCATCTTTTTTTGATAGAATTCAATCAACTATTTTATATTTTAAATTAAAATATTATTTGTTAAATTATCAAATAATACATTTTTCGATGAAAATTCATGTTTTTGGAATAAAAATTAAAATCTTTGGTTGTAAAATAATTTTTTTGTTGAAAATTCACATTCTCGGTTTAAAAGTTGAACTGTTTTACAGAAAAATCGTCTTTTTCACTGAAAAATTTCACAATGTTGTATGAAATTCAACTATTTAGTATAAAATTAAATTGTTTTGTAGAAAATTCATTTTTTTTTTTGTTAAAAAATTGTTCAAAATATTTAATTGAAAGTGTATGTAATTTATTGAAAATTTTTATTTTTTGATAGAAAAATCAACTATTTCGTTAAAAATTTATGTATTTTGTTGAAAATTCGTTTTTCTGGTAGATATTTAACTATTTTGTTAAAAATTCCTATTTTTTGTCAGAACATAAATTTTCTTAGTTGAAAATTTAACTATTTGGTGAAAAATATATGTATTTGATTTACAATTCTATTTTTTTGGTAGAAAGTCAAATTTTTTTATTAAAAATGCAATGTATGGTTAAAAATTAATCTGTTTTTGCTGAGGATTTAAATAGTTTGTTGAAAATTCGTCTTTTTGGTTGTATTGAACTGTTTTTAATTCAAAGTTAAAATCTTTTTTGGCTTAAATATCAACTATAACATTTTTAGCTTGAAAATTCAAGAATTTGGCAGAAAATTCAACTGTTTTGTGAAAAATTTATGTAATTTGTTGAAAGGTGAAGAAGTTAAAAAATATTTTGAAAGAAAAAGTAAAGAAATAATGGCATTAGCAGATAATTGTGAGAAAATAGTGTCTTTAGTGTAATTTTTTTCGAAACAGTAGTAAAATAGTGTCACCATTCAAAAAAAGTGTAAGTAGGATAAGGACATTTTTATTATTTTTTTATTTTCATTTCCTAACATGAAAAATATGCAAATTTAAAAATCCATCATTAAAAAAAATTTTTTAATTGAATTTCGAATCGAAAGCGTCTAAAATTAAAAAAAAATATATATATATATATATATTGAACGATTCTGGACAATTTAATTACATGACTTTATGTTTCATTTTAGTGAAGATATGTTCTAGGGTGGTCCAAAAAAGGTTTTCTTTTTGTTTTTAAATTGCTTCCCTATAAATAGTTCCCTTGAGTGTCAAAAAGTCCTCTGAATTTTCACTTATGTGTTTATTTGGGACCCTGTAGCTAATTGTGAAGAGAAATGTAGAGTTTCAACTCGATTCAGCTAATATTGATGATTATGAATAAAATGTACAAAAACGTATTTTTTATGGGAAATACGTGTTAAACTTCATGGGGCTTCAAAATGCTTAGAAATCCTTGGTAAATGACTGAAATCCTTTAAATCTTTTGAAATTCCTTAAAATACCTGAAAATACCTTGAAATATTTTCAATCGATACCAATCTTCGAAATAAAATTTAAATTATTTCCTAAGGTTCTCCAGAAATTGATCAAAACCCCTTGGGAATAAGAAAATTCATATTGTTGTCTTATTTTTGTATTGCAATCCCTTAAAATTGTTAATATCACCTAAAAAATTAAAAATACTTGAAGGTCCTAAAAAATCCCTTAAATTGGGTTAAATCTTCCGAAAACAATTAATCTTATTCATCGAATTTTTCTAGAAAAAAAAACAGTTTCAATATATAGAAATCTTTGAAATTCTTTAAATCCTTAAAAATCCCATAAATAAAATTTAATTTATTGCCTAAAGTTTACTAGAAATCTCTTTAACACCCCTTTAAATTTTATTCTGTAGTTTGATTCTTGAGTTGTTTGATTAAAATCCTTTTAAGTTCTCAAAATCCTGATATATTACATAAAGTCTGTTGAATTCTGTCATAATAATAATTTTTATAAAATAGCGTAAAAATCATAAGAAATTATTTGAAAAAAAATGTTGAAGGAAAATTCATGTATTTAGTTGAAAATTCATCGTTTTTTGTAAATTCCATATTTGCAAAAAAATTACTTTGAAAAAAAAAATTAGTTTAAAAGCACTCGAAATCCTTGGAAATTCAATAAAATACCTTAAATCTTGTGAAATTCCTCAAAATACCTCAATGGTCTTTTAGAGGAAATGAGCGATACGTATTTTCCAACTCATAGAGTTCAAGAAATTCATATACTTACGGGAATCCACAGAATTAAAAAAATTCCTAGAATTCAAGAAATTAATAGAATTCAAGAAATTAATAGAATTCAAGGAATTTATAGAATTCAACGAATTGAAAAAATTCAAGAAAATCATAAAATTCGAGGAATCCAGGAAAGTCTAGGAACTCTAGAATTTCAAGGAATTCCTAGAATTTAAGGAATGCTTAGAATTCAAGAAATTAATAGAATTCAAGGCATTCAAAAAATCCAATGTTTTCAAAGAATTTGAGGAATTGATGGAATTCAAAGAATTGAAAGAATTCATAGAATTCAAGAAGTTCATACAATTCAAAGAATTGATAGAATTCATAGCATTCATAAAATTCAATGAATTGATATCATTTACAAAATTTATAAAATTCGAAGCATTCATAAAATTCCAGGAATTTATAGAATTCAGATAATTCATAGAATTCAAATAATTCATAGAATTCAAAGAAATCATAGAATTCATAAAATTTGAAGAATCCATAAAATTCAAAGAATTCGAAGAAAAAATGGAATTCAAAGGATTCTCAAAACGAAGAGAAGCGGAAACTCAGAGAACTCAGGAATTTTAAGGAATTCGCAGAATTTAAGGAATGCTTAGAATTCAAAGAATTCATAGAATTAAACAAAAGCTTAGAATTCAAGAAATTCATGAAATTGGAGAAATTGATATACAGTGAAACCTGGATTTAGCTCCTCTGGATTTTTCCCTTCCGAAAATTGACGCTGCGCTGTGGGGATACGTGAGAGGCGATTGCGTGGGGATGTGCGGTGTGCACTCAGGCGTGACAAAACAGAGAGAGAAACGGCAGAGAGATAAAATAGGAAAAAGACAAAATAGTTCCAAATCTCTGGATTTAACGTCAAGGTCAGCCCCAAAAGCGGCGCTAAATCCAGGTTCGACTGTAATTCAAGGAATTTATAGAATTAAATAAATTCATAGATTTCAAGGAATTCAAAGTATTGAATGAATTCAGGAAGTTCAAGGATTCCAGAGAATTCAAGAATTTCAGAGAATTCAAAAAATCCTATCCGTTTTTATCACAAGTAGCAAGCTTTGTAAAAAAAAACTTTTAATGTTCATCCACAATAACAATTTTCACCAAATAACAAAAATAAATTCGAGCCAAGAAGATTAATTTTCTACTAAAAAAGAGGAATTTTCAACGAAATAGATCAATTTTCAACAAATAAAAAAACAATTTTTCAGAAAATAGTTGCACTTTTATCGCATAGTTGAATTTTAGACGAAAATGACTAATATTTAATTTAAAAAAAAATTTAACCAAATAGTTGAATTTTCAACTATGAAGTTTAATTTTCTACCAAAAAGATGAATTTTTAAGAAAATGCAGGAATATTGTCTCTGAAAACCAGGAATTTTCATCAAAGAATGAAATATTGAAATCCACAGTTGGAAAAATGAATGCTCATCCAAAAAGACTGATTTTATCCAGAAAGAGGCCAATTTTTAACAAAATTCATGAAGTTTTAATTGAATAGTCGATTTTTAAAACTAAAAAATATAAATTTTCCACTGAAAATGGAATGGTTAAATTATCCTGTTCAAAAAATAATATTCAAACAGAAAATTAAAGGATTTTCAACAAAATATATAGTCAAATTTTTAACTGAAGAAATTAACTTTCAATCAATCAAATTATTTTTCAACCAGAGGTTGAATATTTACATTATTCTTCGTTAAAAAAGTTAATTTTCATTTTTGAAAAAAAAATTGCAACAAAATAAATAAAGTTTCAACCAAAAAATGAATTTTAAATTAAACTGATGAATCTTCAAGCAAAAGAATTAATTTGGGATCGAAAAGAAGAATTTTCTACAGAGAAATTCAAGTTCCTACCAAGAAACGTGATTTAAAAAAAAAATATGTGAATTTTTAACTGAAAAATATAATTTTTTATCAAAAAATAATGAATCAACCTCAGTTTAAAAAATCAATTTTCAATTAGGAATATTAATTTTCTACCGAGAAAGTGGAATTTTCTACGAAAACCATGAATTTTTAAATGAAAAGTGTAAATTTTTAATCAAAAATAGAATAGTTGAATTATCATTATAAGAAATAATAATTTTTGCCCAGGGCCACGAAACCCTAAAAATGAGAATTTTTTACAATTTTAACACTATTATGGATCAATATGGAATCAACGTGGATTAATATATTAATTAATTATTCAAATTTTTTCTTATATGTTTTCCTCATTTTCCATAGAAAATTGAAATTATTTAGCAAATTTTGTAAAAATTATTTGCCTTGAATAAGCATCAGCTAGAATAAGTATGGAATTGGGTGTCTGGAGAAGATTTTTTAATTTATATCTTTTTTCCTGAAGCAAAATATACTTTGAGGACTCTCTAAATCAAAATTGGTAAAATTTAAATAGTTACTGGTGAAATTTTACTAATTCGATTTTTGAAAAGTCAGCCACTGAAAATAAGTAGAAAATTACTCATTGGATTGGTCTGGATATTTTCTAATTCCATATTGAAAAAATAATTGCTTCGTAAAATCGATTTATGTAGGGCTGTATATAATAATTTTAGAAAAGTTATAAAAAAGGAAAACGTGAGAAATATAAATTTTCAATAAAACGACGCACATTGTGTAACATTATCAACACTAATGAAACAATAAGGTCATATTACGAAATTGTAAGCATGTCGTAGCTTTTCTTCAATTTGAAAAGATTGCTTTCTGATTGTTTGAACGAAGGTGAATTTTGAACCTATAAATGATATATTAAAAAAAAATGGGCAAGTACAACTTTAGATTAAACAATTAATTCCAACCCCAAAAAAAACATTTCAAGAAAATATTCGAATTTTCCACCAAAGAGGGGTATCTTACATATAAAATAAATATTCAACAAAGTCATTCAACTTTCAACTAAGTAGTTGGATTTTGAAACAGAAAAGATACATTTTCTAATAAATATTTCATTTTTCAGAAAAAAGAATAAGATATTCACCAAATGGAGTAATTTCCAATAAAAAAGTCGAATTTTCAACATATTACAAGAATTTTCGACTAAACTGATGAACTTTTCATCCAAAAAGAGGAATTTTTTACAAAGCAGTTGAATTTTCAAACTGAAAAGATTAATCCTCAAAAAAACGTGTAATACTTGATATTTCAACACAAACTATTTCTGTGAGCTGTCACAGGGGTGCCTTTCCGCACCCAACGACACGTTGGAAAGAGGTAAGGGTTATACAAACACATTTTCTGTGTGCTGTCACAGGGTGCCTTCGCGCACCCCACGAGACGTTGGAAAGGGGTAAGGGTTAGACCAACACTATTTCTGTTAGCTGTCACAGGGGTGCCTGACCAATTTCCACGAGTCGTTGGAAAGGGGAAAGGGGTATAAAAACACTTCTTCTGTGAGCTGTCACAGGGTTGCCTTTCCGCGCCCCACGAGACGTTGGAAAGGGGTAAGTGTTAGACCAACACTATTTCTGTGAGCTGTCACAAGGGTGCCTTTCCGCACCCCACGACACGTTGGAAAGCGGTAAGGGTTATACAAACACTTTATCTGTGAGCTGTCACAGGGCTGCCTTTGCGCAACCCACGGAACGTTGGAAACGGGCAAGGGTTAGACCAACACCATTTCTGTTAGGTGTCACAGGGGTGCCTTACCACTTCCGAAGAGTCGTTGGAAAGGGTAGGGGTTTGATCAACATTACTTCTGTGAGCTGTCTCGGGGGAGCCTTTCCGCACCCCACGAGACGTTGGAAAGGGGTAAGGGTTAGACCAACACTATTTCTGTGAACTGTCACAGGGGTGCCTTTCCGCACCCTACGACACGTTGAAAAGGGGTAAGGTTTATACGAACACCTTTTCTGTGAGCTGTCACAGGGGCGCCTGTCCGCATTCCAAGATATTTTGGAAAGGGGTAGGGGTTTGACCATCATTATTTCTGTGACCTGTCACAGGAGTGCCTTTCCACTTCCCACGAGTGTTGGAAAGGGTAGGAGTTTGACCAACATTACTTCTGTGAGCTGTCACAGGGGTGCCTTTCCGCACCCCACGAGACGTTGGAAAGGGGTAAGGGTTAGACCAACACTATTTCTGTGAGCATGGACAGGGGTGCCTAACCACTTCCCACGAAATGTTGGAAAGCGGTAAGGGTTAGACAAACACTATTTCTGTGAGCTGCCACAGGGGTGCCTTTCCGCACCCCACGAGACGTTGGAAAGAGGTAAGGGTTATACATATTTGCATTTATAAAATAATTTTTGTTCCATATTTCTTCAGTCATCAAATTTGTACATACGTGAACACAAATAATTCCGCATTCAAACAAGATAGATAATTATTATTGTTTCAGATCATATGTACTATAAAAATTGTAAACAGAGAATATTCAGTATTTGGAAATATTCACTAATTGCATTAATAAAATAATTTTTGTTTCATATTTCTTCAGTCATCAAATTTTGTACATGCGTGAACACGAATAATTTTGCATAAAAAACAATATAGATAATTATTATTATTTCAGATCATATGTAATATAAAAATTGAAACTGAAAATATTCAGTATTTGGAAATATTCACTACTTGCATTTATAAAATAATTTTTGTTCCATATTTCTTCAGTCATCAAATTCGTAAATACTTGAACACAAATAATTTCGCATTCCAACAATTTAGATAATGATTATTGTTTCAGATCATATGTGATATAAAAATTAAAAACTGAAAATATTTGGTGCTTAAAAATATTAAGGGTTTGGAAATATTCATTATTTGCATTTATAAAATAATTTTTGTTCCATATTTCTTCAGTCATGAAATTTCTACATACGTAAACACAAATAATTTCCTATTCAAACAAGACACGTAATTATTACTGTTTTAGATCATATGTAATCTAAAAATTTTAAATTGAAAATATTTAGTATTTGTAAATATTCAGTATTTGCATTTATAAAACAATTTTTGTTCCATATTTCTTCATGAGCCATCAAATTTGTACATACGTGAAGACAAATAATTTTGAATTCAAACAAGATAGATAATTATTATTGTTTCAGATCATATGTAATATGGAAATTGAAAACTAAAGATATTTATTATTTGAAAATATTTAGTATTTGAAAATATTCAGTATTTGCATTTATAAAATAATTTTTTTCCATATTTCTTCAGTCATGAAAATTGTACATACGTGAACACTAATAATTTCGCATTCAAACAAGATTGATAATTATTACTGTTTCAGATAATATGTAATATAAAAATTGAAAACTGAAAATATTTATTATTTGAAAATATTTAGACTCTTCCAAGACCCTCCAGTTACTGTCGTCCACCCGCCCACCCCAGAGGAGGTCGAGGCATTTTGGAGAGAAGTCTGCGAAGTCCAGCATCCACTAAAAGAACACTCAAAGAATATAAATAGCTTCAAGGAGCTCTGCAGTGCCCTCATAACACCTGAGGAGGAATGCCCACCTATCACGATTGAGGAGGTGAAAAACGTATTAAGAGGCATGAAGAACTATTCAGCTCCGGTACCAGATGGTATCAAGACCTACTGGTGGAAGAAGTTTCCTTCAACCCATCAGCATCTGGCCCTAATTTTCACCTCATATCTAAAGTCGGAAGAGAAAATTCCGGAGTTGTGGGTTAAAGGGCGCACAGTGCTCCTGCCGAAGAAGGGCAACTTAGCTGAACTTAAAAATGACAGACCAATAACTTCTCTGAACACACTGTATAGGATCTTCACAGCTTTCCTAAATGATAGGATTGTTCGAACGATTCGACATGTATGGCGAGAGATGTACGAACAACGCGGCTCAAAGAAAGGCATAGCAGGATGTCGGGAGAACTTGCTCATCGACAGATGTATCTGTAAAGACGCAGTATTCTGTCAGCGTTGCCTATCGATGGCCTCGATTGATTACCGGAAAGCTTTTGATTCAACCTTCCATAGACCTATCGTCTGTCTGTTGGAAAGCTTAAAAGTTTATCCACACATCGCGAGGTACATAGAGAGATTAATGCCGCTTTGGAAAACCAGATTCACTATCTCATCTGGCAAACATCGTGTGATCACTAACAGTGTCACCTTTCAGAGAGGTGTGTTTCAGGGCGACCCCATTAGCCCTCTCCTCCTTTGCCTCACATTATTGCCACTATCTATCGCACTTCGCCATTCCGAAGGGTACCTCTGCGGCAAACGTGGAAATCGAAAGCATAAGGTCACTCATGTATTTTACATGGATGAACTCAAGATTTATGCTAAAAATCAAGAGAAACTACATCTAGCTATAGACATTGTCAAAGAGTACACTCAAGAGATTGGAATGGAGTTCGGGTTAGAAAAATGCGCCAAGGTTTATTTGAAGTTCCAATTTGACGCAATAAATAAGGATGTACACTAGTTATTTCAAGTTCAAAAATAAGCATTGTTAACAATGATTTTCAAATTTGAGGAAAATACTCCTATTATTAGGCGAACTTTGAAAAAAATCAGGTTATTCTTTTATCACTTTATTTTATACTTTGAAGGATTCTCTACGAATCTCTTTGGAATGTTTTTATTTGCAACATTTTATTAAGGAATCACATAATTGTTATTTTTATGAACAATACTTTTCTTACATTAATTTTTTAAAGTAAAAATAGAATCATTCATACAACCTTAGGATTAAAAAAGCATTGCTCAACTTTTACTGGAAGAGAAATCAAAAACATGTAAACCTCTAAATAACAAAATAATTTTAAACTAAAATATTTTTTTGAAGTTCCCCTTCCGCAATCTTCCAAGGTTAGTTGCAATTAAAAATGGAAATATTTTCCTCGAATTTAAAAATCATTTTTCAAAATGCTCATTTTTGAACCTATGATAATTACTAACTAGTGTACGTCCTGAAATAGTAAAATAGACTTTGAACAATATAATCATTTATCAGTAAATGTTTACTTCTTAATAGTTTTTTGTCTAAAACACCATACTGCTCAGTTTCGTTGATGTTTTTTTTTAATACGGAATTAAATATTTTTCACTTTGAATGTTTCCATTTTCAAAGTGTACAATTTTTAATTACGTGGCCCCAAATTTACACTTTTTGAGTTGAAAAAATGTTAAACCTCTAGTTGAAAACTCTACATCAACAATTCTTTATTCCCTCTATCAATACGAAATTCATTGATATGTTTAGTTTTGCAATGTTTATTATTCTTTTAATTTTCGGTATGTATACCTACAGAAAATTAAAAGAGTATCGTTAGAGTATATCGTTCAGAGAGTGTACAATTTCAATCCTTTCCGTCATTGTTACACTGATTTATTCAATATATTTTAATTTAACATAAATGATAAATTTCAAACTAATATAACAGAGAATTCAATTCGCAATTCATATTGACTTATTATACCTTATTATATACCTTATTATTCAAGATAAAAAGTTTGTTAAATTGACCAGTAAATTTACCTAAAATTATTTTTTGAGCCAAAGTTAAAACAATAATAAATAATTTTTTACTTTCATTTATCTTCTTGAGTTTATTTATTATATATTTTTATTTTAATACTACCAAAAATCGAACACTAATGATTCTGAATTATCACTACCCATTTCATGTAACTTAAAATAAGTCCTGGTTTTTCGTATTTTCAATAACAATTATCTGTCTCTGACCGGCCTCTGCGTCGGAGTTCCATGTAACGTGTAGTCCGAACCGCAGACTACACGGGAGATAATCGATTGCGCCGGAAAATTAAAACATCAAGGGTTTGTTAACTACTATTTAAATTAAACTAAAAATTTCCAGAAAAATTATTTGAACCTACCTGACCAACTTTCTCACTGACAGTTTTTGCTTGCTCAAAATTCGCTCGACTCTCGAAACGATCAAAGTTGTTTGTGCGCGAATTGTGCAACGCCTCGGCAAAAAATTATTATTTTTTTTTTAAATAAACATTTTCAACTTTAGCTAACGTCACCGGCCACAGAAGATTTCACTACATACATCTTATGAATTTTACTAGAAAGTATTAAAAAGCTCCAAATTCGTCACGAGTTGAAGTGAAAAAAGGCGAAATATTTTAATCCGATACAAAAACAGTTTTTTGCAAATAATTCAAAAACTAAAAAAGCTACAACTTTTCTATTTGAAGAAAAAGATGCGTAATTGAATTTTCAATACAAATGCGTATTTGATTAATTAAAAATCAAAACTTTATTCTCAAGTGCCCCGGGGCCTCCCCACTCCAGCAAAATCATTTTATATCTCCTTTTTGCATCCGGCGCCTCAATTAGGAAAAGAAAACAATCAAAATATTTAAATGCATTTCTAAATAAGTTTCTAAAATTCAAAACATTCTTCTTACCAAAATTTACATAAAAAGAAGACTTCTTACAAGAAAATTGAGTTAAAATATGTAAACTCAATTAAAAGAGATCTTAAAAATTATTCATAAGCAAACCCTGCAGATTGGAAAGAATCATGAGTTTAGTGTCTCTATTTAAAAATTTTTTTCAATGATTTTGAGCTTTTGAATTAAAAAACATTCTATTTTGAATAAGTAATTCATTGATGCGTGAAACAAATATTTTGGTTTCTTTGAATCAAAGAAATATTTAAATAAATGAAGACAATATTAATTAAGTGAAAGCGATATTTCTTTCATATAAGGGCATTGATACTGTTGCTCTAATAGAACAGGTCATTAGTCGAGTAAAGGAATTTGTTCACTTAAGAAATAATGTATTCACTTGGGAGGTATGTTTCTTTTAATGAATAGAGTCAAGCGACTTATGCCCAATAAACATTTCCTTCAAGTGAAGAAATATATTTTTGAAATAACTTCATACATCATTCGTTCGAAAAAATATTTTTGTAAAATTCTTTATTTGTACCGAGTAGTTCAGAACTATGCCGCCAGGTGCGCAGCATTTATGGTCTCACAATTGAAATGGATTCTCCAGTCTTCAACTTAGCCATACATTTTCACTATAGATATAATCTGAAAAAATGTCGTGATAGGTGTTTATCAGTCTTCCTAAGCATTAGTCAGTTGGTCTTGCTTAAAATTCTTTTTTCTACTTCGAGAAAATGAAAATAAATATATTACTATGATTTATAATCATTATTATTGCATTAAATATTTTTTCAAGAAATGGGTCTGCTTAATTGTTGTACATTAACAATTCAAAATTGTTGAACGATAGAAGAACTTTTTATGTTTGAGTAAATTGTTCTTTGAATCAATTAATATTTTATCAACTCTATGTTACGTGTTTTCTTTTAACAATATGCCGCATCTTAGAAACAAATAAATATTTACTTCGGTTGCAAAAAATTTCTTTGCTGCAAAGAAATATTTATTTTACCAAAAAAGACGCTTACTTGAATCAAAGAATCATGTATTTGGTTAAAAAAAAACTTTTACTCAGTCCGAGTTACATTTATTTGTGTGTAATAATTATCTTCTTGAACTTAGGTCATACTTTTTTACATTACGGAACTCACCTAATCATATCCAATACTTATTATTACAGTCAATGACAAATCTATTTCGCTCAGCGTATATTTCACAGTGTCAACACGATTGAAACCCGAAAAAGCTTTAAATTTAAATTTATCATCATGAATCATCGTGAAAGTATCAAATCTATTATCAATGCTGAAGCAATTTTTCAATTCAGTTCTTAAGTTTCTGAAACCAAATTTTTCATGCAAGCGTTCGTCGCATTAATAGTTTATTTTCCCTTTGATGATGATCTTTCCGATTAAATAATATAAATATTCAATAAAGTCCGGGGCACCTAAAATTTTTGGCCCAGCACTATTAATTTCTCACAAGTAGTGATACGTTTCATTAGTTAGTATATAAGGGCAGAAAGAATCGTAAATCTCATTATAATGCGTGCGATTTATAGATATAAGATAGGTTTATAAAAAAACAATCAACTTCTCTCAAAAAAACAACAATTTTTTTAAGAAGTGAAAAAACCTTTCTTCGATCGATTTCAATGTTGATTTAATAGGAACATGATTTATATTCTTTCGGTTTTACGATCAATTGAAAACAAAAAACGACTAGGATTTTTCCATGTCAAACAATTTTAATCACAATTATAATTACGACGTTTCGACCTATACTGTCGGTCATCTTCAGGTAAATTATACCTATAAAAAACTTATAAAAATGGTTTTAACTACAATTCATAGAAATTCAAAATGTCAAATCAATGAATTCAATGAAAAAAGATCAATGAATTGTAGTTAAAAGAATTTTTCTAACTATTTTATAGGTTTAATTTACCTGACGATAACTGACAGTATAGATCGAAACGTCGTAATTTTAATTCATTAAAATTGTTTGACATGGAAAAATCCTAGCTATGTTTGAAAAAATTGTATGCGATTTAGAACAAATTTCTGTATGGTAAACAAATTGTTCAAAGTGTGTACGACTTATGGAAGCATTTTATAATTTTTCTTTACTTTGCATTGTTTCCAATGGATTTCGAGTTTTGCTCACTCACTTTTGCCCCGGTCGCCGCAATTTTTCGGTGAATCAGCGCCATCGAAAGATAGATTAGGTCCCTATAGTGGTTTAGAAAGATTGCAAAGCGTTTGTTTCGCTTCTTTCAAAGCACTATACGAATTCGTACTGAAGTATCGTTACTTCTATTGTCGCTAAGCAGGGACACCGCCTTCTTGTAAACTACACAGTTCAGATTCCACAGATTCACATCGTCGGGAAGCAAATCGGGGAGAGCATTATTAGCTTGTGACCATTATATATCTATGTACTCAAAATTATGACGTCATAGATGTATAATAGTCATTACATATCAGCTCATAGATATGTGATGGCCATTATATATTCATGCAGTCATAATTATGACGTCATAATTATACAATAGCCATTACATATCAGCTCATAGATATTTAATGGCCATTATATATCTATGTAGTCAAAATTATGACGTCATAGATATATAACAGCCATTACATATCAGCTCACAGATATGTAATGGATATTATATATCTACGTAGTCAAAATGATGAAGTCATAGATATCTACTAGTCATCACATATCAGCTCGTAGATATGTCATCGCCATTATAGATCCATGCACTGATAATTATGACGTCATAGTTATATAATAGCCATGGCATATAAGCTCATATATATGTAATGGCCATCATATATCTATGTAGTCAAAATCATGACGTCATAGATATATAATAGTCATCACATATCAGCCCGTAGATATGTAATGGCCATTATATATCTATTTACTCAAAATTATGACGTCATAGATATATAATAGACATCACATATCATCCCGTAGATATGTAATGGCCATTATATATCTATGTAGTCAAAATTATGACGTCATAGTTATATAATAGCCATAACATATCAGCTCATAGATATGCAATGGCCATTATATACCTATGCAGTCAAAATTATGACGTCATAGATATATACTAGTCATGACATATCAGCTCATAGATATGTAGTGACCATTATATATCTATGTACTCAAAATTATGACGTCATAGATATATACTAGTCATTATTTTTGGCGTCCAGTGCTGCTTGATGGTCAACAGTTTACACTTGTTCAGTGTGTGATTTGCTTTCCTTAGGTTTCGAGCAAGTGCCCTAACTTTTGGAGTGAATTTTTTATTTGATGTTATGTAGCTAATCACGCACTGAATATTTGACGCAAGGAGGAGAATACAGAAGAGGGAGAGGTGGATCAGGGAGAATCAAAAGTTTCTCGCTGACCCATCTCGCCTCCTTAGTAAACACCCTGTTTCTGTCAAAAATCCGCCCAAGCCCACGAGGTAGAGACTTTTTGGAGAGAGGTATACAAGATCCCGAAGACACTAAAGTTGAAAGAAGGTACTGACAATATCATGCGCTTCAAGGAATTTTGCGATAACCTCATAAAATTTGAGGAAAAATGTCCATCAATCACTGCCGAAAAGGTGAAAAAAGCACTTAGAGGCACGAAGAACTTTTCCGGTGCTGGACCAGATTGTATCAAGAATTTCTGGTGGAAGAAGTTTCCTTCTACACACCAAAATTTCGCCCGCATGTTCACCTCATATTTAAAGTCGGAGACGCACATTCCGCAGTAGCTGGTGTTACGACGCACTATACTCCTACCAAAAAAAGGCAACTTGTCCAGCCCAGAGAATTACAGGTCAATGACTTGTTTGAACACACTGTATAAGATCTTCACAGCTGTGCTAAACAACAAGATTGTTCGGCGAATTGAGACTGTGTGGCGTTAGATGTACGAACAACCTGGCTCGAAAAAATGTGTAGCAGGCTGTCGAGGGAACCTGCTAATTGACAGGTGTGTCTATAAAGACGCTGCAGCCCATCAACGCGCCCTGTCAATGGCCTGGATTCACTACCGGAAAGCTTCTGATTCAACCTCTCATAGACTTATCATCTGTCTGTTGGACAGCTTGAAGCTACATCCACAGATAGTGAGATGAATAGAGAGATTGATGCTTCTTTGAAAAACTAGATTTACTATTTCATCTGGACCCTGAGCTTGTGAATATGAGTGTTATTAGACATCTTAACACTGGAGAGACCCATACATACCTGCGCGTATCTCAAAGCCGCATTTAGGACATAGCATCAGTAAGGGAGTCTCTCCGAAGCACATATAAGAATCATCTTTGGCAGATTTGGTCATCCAATCTGTCGGCGTTGAACAAGGTATCTGCGACTAACATGCTTGTCGTCCCGGTTCTACTCTACTCGTTTGGGGTAACTAATCAGTCGACAAAGAGCAGTCAAAGGGTTAACACCTCAAAGCGCCCTCTTCCTAAAAAGTCTAGGTCTGAAGTTCAAAAGAAGAAAAAGAGAATAAAGAGATTCAAGATTTTTTGCATCTGCATCTTTAAATTTGTTTATCAACGTCTAATTATTTGTCATGGAAGGGGAAATTTTGAATATTCTAGCACCAATCATCTTTGATGAGTCGATTGCACACTGTGAAATTCATACGCATCAGCCTTACGCCTCATCAACCTTCAACAACGGTGACGAAATTCGGATTGCTGTTCAAAATCAGGACCATTGTCTCCTATCGAGGAAAATTTCACTCCATGTACATGGAAGAATCGTAAGAACTGATGGAGCACCAGTGACAACCACAGTTTTATATTCTAATGCCATCTGTAATCTGTTTGAAGAAGCAAGATATGAAACCAATGCAATAGAAATTGATAGAAATAAAAATGTTGGTCTCACTAGTCTCATGAAAAATTATTGATCTCTAAATCCTGGGCAATCACGTTACATACAGAATACTGGTTGGCTTGAAATAAATGATAATAATCGATCACTAATCATCGCTACTGGTTATTTTGATGTAGTCATACCACTTAGCATGATATTTGGTTCTTCTGAAGATTATCACAAAATCATTGTCAATGCTAAGCATGAACTTATTTTGACAAGATCAAAAAGTGATACAAATGCCATGTTGCAAGCAGCCCCCATTGAGCAGTATAAAATTGAAATTAGTCAAATAGAGTGGTTATTGTCTAGCGTTAGACTGTCAGATTCACGAAAATTTTAGTTGTTGAAATATATTGAAAAAGATCCACCTATTCCAATAAGTTTTCGAACTTGGGAACTGTATGAATGTCCTATACTTCCAACTACTTCAAACCATGTTTGGACAGTAAAAGCCTCAACACAATTGGAGTAACCGAGATTTGTTATCCTAAGATTTCAAACAAACAGAAAAAATTACACTATTAGAAGTTCTAGCAACTTTGATCATTGCAATCTGACTAATGTCAAACTACTTTTAAATGATCAGTGTTATCCCTTGAAATCTTGAAAATCCTTGTAATCTTTGAAACCTTTGTGAAATTTTTTGAAATCTTTTGAAATTTTTATGAAATGTTGAAATTTCTGTGAAATCTTTTGGAATCTTTTTACATTTTTGTGGAATATTTTAAATCCTTGAAATCTTTAAAATCCTTGTAATCTTTGAAACCTTTGTGAAATTTTTTGAAATTTTTATGAAATCTTGAAATGTTTGTGAAATATTTTAAATCCTTGAAATCTTTAAAATCCTTGTAATATTTGAAACCTTTGTGAGATTTTTTGAAATCTTTTAAAATTTTTATGAAATCTTGAAATTTCTGTGAAATCTTTTAGAATCTTTTCAAATTTTCGTGAAATATTTCAAATCCTTAAAATCTTGAAAATCCTTGTAATCTTTGAAACCTTTTTGAAATTTTTTGAAATCTTTTGAAATTGTTATGAAATTTTGAAATTTCTGTGAAATCTTTTGGAATATTTTTAAATTTTTGTGGAATATTTTAAATCCTTGAAATCTTTAAAATCCTTGCAATCTTTGACACCTTTGTGAAATTTTTTGATATCTTTTGAAATTTGTATGAAATCTTGAAATTTCTGTGAAATATTTCGGAATCCTTTTACATTTTTGTGGAATATTTCAAATCCTTGAAATCTTTTAAATCCTTGAAATCTTTAAAATCCTTGTAATCTTTGAAACCTTTGTGAAATTTGTATGAAATCTTGAAATTTCTGTGAAATATTTCGGAATCTTTTTACATTTTTGTGGAATATTTCAAATCCTTGAAATCTTTAAAATCCTTGTAATCTTTGAAACCTTTGTGAAATTTTTTGAAATCTTTTGAAATTTTCATGAAATCTTGAAATTTCTGTGAAATCTTTTGAAATTTTTGTAAAATATTTTAAGTCCTTGAAATCTTTAAGATCCTTGTAATCTTTGAAACCTGTGTGAAATTTTGATGAAATCTTGAAATTTTTGTGAAATATTTTAAATCCTTGAAATCTTGAAAATCCTTGTAATCTTTGAAACCTTTGTGAAATTTTTTGAAATCTTTTGAAATTTTTATGAAATGAACCAGTCAAAAAGTCCCAAAAATGCCATGATTTTTATAAGACGAAAAAAAGCTTTGAAACTTCCCTCAAAGCATTAAAATCAATCGAGAATTCTCTCTCATTCAAAAAGAATAACAATTTCAAATTCAAATCACTACAAACTGATGAGAAAAATATTCGAACGCTATTATAAAATTCTCCTAAAAATGTCATGATTATTATAAGACGAAAAAAAGCTTTGAAACTTCCCTCAAAGCATTAAAATCAATAGAGAATTCTCTGTAATTCAAAAAGAATATCAATTTCAACTTCAAATCACTATAAACTGATCAGAAAAATATTCGAACATTATTATAAAATTCAGTGAAAAACCATTAAATTAGTCCCTGGATCCTGTCAAAAACTCCTATGAATGTAATGATTTTTATAAGAGGACAAAAAGCTTCGAAACTTCCCTCAAAGCATTAAAATCAATCAAGTATTCTCCCTAATTCGAAAACAATAACAATTTCAAATTCAAATCACTATAAATTGATGAGAAAAATATTCGTACATTATTATAAAATTCAGTGAAAAACCATTAAATTAGTCCCTGGTACTTGTCAAAAAGTCCCAAAAATGTCAGGCTTTTTAAAAGACGGCGAAAAGCTTTGAAACATACCTCAAAGCACTAAAATCGATCGAGAATCCTCTCTAATCCAAAGGAGTAACAATTTCAAATTAAAAGCACTATAAATTGATCGGAAAAATATTTGAACATTATTATAAAATTCAGTGAAAACCCATTCAATTGGTCCCTGGAACCTGTTAAAAAGTCCGAAAAATGTCATGATATTTATAAGAAGAAAAAAAGCTTTGAAACTTCCTTCAGGGCATGAAGATCAATCGAGAAATCTCTAATTGAAAGAGAATAACAATTTCAAATTCAAATCACTATATATTTATCAGAAAAATATTCGAACGTTATTATAAAATTCAGTGAAAGCCATTAAATTATTACCTGGAACCTGTCAAAAAGTCCTAAAAACGTCATGATTTTTATAAGACGGTAGAAAGCTTTGAAACTTCCCTCAAAGCATTAGAATCAATACGAAAATAAATGGTCGATTACTTCTTAGTTTCAACCGTGGAGTTACAAAAGTATCTTTTTCTAACAAATATAACACATTTTTTTATTAGTTTCTTAATTCTCTAGTACTGTTATTGAAAAAAAACAACAATAAACTCCACAGTTTACTCAGCCCCCTCACCAGAAGCGTAAGGTACCAAATTAAATAAATTAAAGATTTAATTTGGAAACTTTATATACTCCATACGGCAAGGTGAGCAATCCATCGAGAGAGACACATTGTTTAAGCCCTTAAAACCACGTAGCTTAGAATTACGTAAGAAAAAATGCAAAAAAGTCCCAAATTTCTACAGATAAAACATCAACAAAATAAATTAAATACTCCATTTGTTCGCACGTTTTTTGCTGAAAAAATAATATATATTGGTAAAACACACAATCTATTTTTTTTACATTCTCATCTCAATGAAAAGGTATTGGTTTTATGTGGAAAATTACTTTCGCGGATTCAATCAAATGTCGACGTTTCGAGACCCCGTGAGTCAGAAAAAACGATTTTTACGAAGGTGCCTGTCTGTCTGTCTGCCTATAGTATCGTGTAGGCACTATAACTTTCGAAAGATTGATCAGATTAGATTGTACTTTGGCACACTTTTTGAAGGCCTAAAAAAAAAGAACGAGTTCGTGAACCAGCTATTTTGGATCAAAATTCAAAAAGTGAGCACATTTTGAAAATTTTGGATACCACTGTTTTTCAAAATTTGAAAATTCTATGTGCGGTTGTCAGTAGTTCTCCAAGAGACAAACAATTTATCCTAGTAAAATTTTTCGATAAAATTGAAATTATCAGTTATAGCATTTTCAAAATCTCAAAAAAGAAAAGAAAATTTATATTTTAGGCCGAACAACGCATGATATGAAAAAAAGTCAGAAGGAGAAAAACGTTTTCTCTGAGAGCCCTACAAGATTATTATAACAACTCTTTGAATTTTTTCGAAAAATCGAAAATTCAAATTTTGATCGCACAAAAAAAATAATGAAAAATGAAAAATTCCATTTTGCGGTCAAACTATGCAAGACACAAAAAATATAAGATTAATCAAGTATTCTGTCGATCAGTGCTTGCACAAATTTGTAATGACCCTGTATTATCCTGTTCCTTAGAGGGCTATTTAGCCCTAGGGACATTTTTTGAATAAATACCAATCGTACCACACACTGATATCAGTTGATGAGAGAATTCTATTATTTTCAGTGTTTATGTATTTAATGTATTCTACCGTTTCATCGTTCGCTGTGGATTTAAATTTTCCGGCAAAAGAAACGTTTACTTTCAAACCGCCATATTTTTTCAAAATATTTTTTATTCTTCTAACGACCATTGACTTTGTGTCTTCCAGAAAATGTTCAAGGTCCTTATGTCTTAAATTTACAACACATCCGGTTCTTATCCTACTCTTGAACGCCGATTCTAAATCTTCCCACTGTCTTCTATCTGTTTTTTCTCTAGAGTTTTCAATACCTTTTCCCTTTTTTCTCATTACTTTTAATTTAGTTTTCACCGCTTTAAAAATGCCTATTGTCGATTAAACATGAATTTGTTCGCGTACAGAAAATTCCAAATACTTTAATATGTTATTTGGTATTCTAATATTTTGCCTACTAAATTTGATCCACTTGCTGATTTTATTGATTTTTCTATTCTCCGTCAACATGTTGTATGCCTGGTCCATGATGGATACGAGTTTTCGGCTCTGCTCAGGCTCCATTTTGTTTTCCCCTTTCAGGTACGAGTCCACTACAAAGTCTTTATGCTCACTTGGTGGTTGAGAAGCAACTGGTAAAATTTTTGAGATGAAATTACTTATTAACAAATAATACGAGTATTCCACTAAATAGAAACTTTAAACTAGAAGGCACACTAACCTCTGATAATCACCTCCTTTTCTAATGTCTTGTTTACACAGTCAATTGCAAAAAGCTGCTTCAGCAGTATTGATGTTCACAAGTGGATAAAGACTGGAAACAAAATTCTTATCAAAACAACCTTTTTTTAACACACAAAATTTCACTGAATTTTTTCACTTTAAATCAAAACAAACACTAACCGTTTTTAACAGACACCCTTTTGTTTGCGACTCTCAGATAAACTGTCAGAATGAGTGGGATTTGGTCTCTGGTTGCAGACAGGCCAAAACACTCTTAGGCTCAAAGCTTAACTTTAACCGAGCAAGGGAAATACTCAAGCTCGGGAGAAAATAGATCAAAGTCGTAACAGAAATGTTTATAGGACATGGGAACCTCGGATATCACAGACAGAAGATATGGCTTGTGGCAAGTCCCCTCTGTCGTCTGTGCGGAATTGATGATGAGACAGCTACTCACATCCTTTGTCACTGCCCTGCAATTTGGTGGAAACGTCTAACACGCACTGGCAGTTACTGCATCAGTGAGTCAGAGATATCAGCCAACAGCGTGGCTGCGGTCCCCTCCTTATGGAGAGGGCTTTAGGGTCACGCTTAGGCTCACAAGGGGACGCAACGGGATTACCCGAGCGTCCGAGGCTGTTATGGTCTCAACCCAACTAATAATAATAATATCTAAATTTATCATAAATAATTTTTTGATAGGACGCGTATTTTTTGTTTTAATCGTAAAAAATAACATTAACCCTAATTAGTCACACTTCAGTAGAATTGCATAATATTAGCACTGGGTCCTAATGAGTCCTAAAAATCTAAGAAAATTGCTAGTTATTATTTGAGTATTGCAAAAGATGATCTTTTAGTTTTTGTAACCAAATTTAATTGTTTAAATATTTAAACACACACGGTCAAGATAAGGTAACGAGATCCTGTACGAGGAGCTCGAAATTTTTCTGGGATTAATTTCACCAAGTGTGACTAATTAGGCTTAAAAATAACAAAATTAATTTTTTTTTAAAGTGACATAAGGTACGAAAAAAAATAAAAGACAAAAGTTGTTTACCCAAAAAGTATCTAAAAATTTGTTATTAATAATTTTTGATAGGATGAGTAGATTTTCTTACGATCGTAAAAAATAGGATTAAAAATAAAAAAATTAAATTTTTGGTAAAACAGCACAAGAGACGAAAAAAATAAAAAAGTTGTTCAGCCAAAAAATATCTACACTGAGAGAACAGGTTTGGATATGGGACCCTTATTCCATTTGGAGCTGGGCTCTTGGATGTGGGAGCACTCGAGCTTATTGTAACCATATTCAGCAGAAACCCTTGGTACAGGGACCCTCTATCCGCAACCCGAGGACGCGTTCGGTGGTTTTCATAGTACAGTTTATTAATTTTACAGTATTTTATTTATTTTTATTGTATTATATTATTATATATTGTACTACTTATTGTAAATTTCAATACATTATAAGTTTAAATAAACTTACTTCGAAGCAAGCATGAACTCAACGTAAATTTTTAATAACTTATACATGAAATATTTACTATCCCTTGTGAAAAGAAATAAGAATGATAGATTACGGTATAGGCTATCTATCTGAAACCTGTCTTAAAGATTCATTTTCTGATCCTGGTAGTAAGGAGGGTATACACTCTCTTGAGGGGTACATACTGGAGAAATACTAATACTTGTTTGAATCTAGTCTGGAAACGGTATTAAGTTGGTACTTCTCACGAAGCAATAATAAGAATACCGAACTGCCATGAGAAACTTTTTTGAATCTGACAGGAGCAATGGCACCGTAAGTGCTAAGCACGACGTGTCCTCTTCTCACGCACAGAAAAGTACCAGTGAAACAGCTTTCGAAAATAAGATTGAACTTGGAGCGAACTTGGATTTAAGAACGGTTTTGGGCATGGCTGACAGTGGCCTTGATCTAAAAACCGGGGAATCCAAATGTAAACATTCAGAGCTGCATGAACTGTTTCTATTGGATTTGAACGCATGTTTAGAGCTGACGCAACTAACGCGCTGAGGGTACATGCTTACAGCTAACGGAACTACCGCGCTGAGGGTACTGCCCTCATGCTGCTTGTCACGCATGACTCAGCACCGCTTTCCTTCCGGTCCCGCGGTCCCCGCAACAAAAAAATGCTGAGGACTGAAATTCTAGGAAAGACGTAAATCTGGGTTTCTTAAATTCAAGTTTCAGTTTATGTTTAATATGTGATGCGAGTTTGTTTTCTTTTGCAACCGGCAAGTTTGTGGCGAATATATCTGGGAAATGACCTGAGCCAGGTGAAAAAATTGGAAATTTGCAGTGACAGTATAAGAGCCAATTTTCTTCTAGGATCGATTATTGATTTTATAAGTACTTTTGAACGTCCTTTTATACGTACTTTTTTACGTCCTTTTGTTCGTCCACTTTTTCAAGTGGGTACATTTTTTCACATATTCACATTTTTTACATTTTTATAGTCCTTACCCTGAGGGTTAAATATGTTGAACTGAATATGTAAATGATACATTTTTGGTATCTGGATATATCATGATAGTATCTAGATATTATCTCTGAATGTTTCTTTTTGTACATCATCCTAATACTACCATTTCATGTATCAATAAAACGCTTACGTTAAACATTAAACGCTTTCATCCTTTCAATCTATCCTATCCTTGGGCATCTTGGCCTACTGAGGCAGTAGAGCAAGGTAATCTCGAAACGTCCGAATGTTATCGGCGATTATCCACAGTGTACTGCAGATCCTCTGGGCATGACATAATATGCACCGTTGTACAACGTGTCTAATTAGCAAAGCAAACAGTGTAGCTCCTATCTCTGCTCTCCGAACGAACGACCACGAATGCTCATAAAGGATAAAACAAAGTAGGCGTTAGGCTTTGACATAAGTCTTTTTTCTATCGACGGTGGGTATTTTAATATATTTGAAAATCGACTAAAAAAATTTGTTTTAAACTGTAGGGATAAATAAACTATATATGAACATACTAAGTCTAAAAACTTATGTCGTCTAATTCCAGTAGCACACACGTTATTTAAAATATCGTATAAATAAATGAATATGAATACACTGCTTATAAACCGAATGTGTAACACTAGATAGAAGACATTTGGTCGAACAATTTCCCTGTAGAAAGTATTTGCTAACAATAATAATAGCTATATTAAAATTGCTAAGTAAAATCTGGATCTATTCCATAAGCTGCGTATCATTTCCTATAGGTTGAACCCCTTGAAAAGCCTACTATTTCCAATATATATATATATATATTTATTTTCTGTTTCTATACCTTTAGAATAGAACTGAAGGACCTATGACAAAGCCACCGAACGTGTCCTCGGGTTGCGGATAGAGGGTCCCCGTACCAAGGGTTTCTGCTGAATATGGTTACAATAATTAATAAGCAGTCGGAAAGCTGTCATCCTTGGGTCGCTTCGTGTCCTCAAAACACACGAGGGTTTCGCCGGCCTGTTGTTGTGATTTCGTCATGTCCTGTGACCACCCATCTCACGGTCGTCAGACGTGGCCATGAATGTGATTCACCGCGGTCCTACTGAGAGCTGGTGTCATTTTTAGATAACAGTTGCTCTCAGTGGGACCCTGCGGTGGTAGTTTCACATTATTTTTCTAAATTATATATATATAATACTCTAGCTTGGATCGAACCAATTTCAAATTTCGCGTTATACGTGATTACCAATCACAGCCAAGCAGATGGCTGCCACGTCAGTCGTATGTTTTCACGACCAAAGATATTATGTATAAACATCACGACTCACTTTTCAGACGGCCCTATAGTCTCATAAAATGCTGACTTAAAAATCCATGTCGTAAAGATCTGTCTAACCCTATTTGTGATGTAATATACTATTAAATCTCGTCACAACGACGTCTAGACGTTCTGTCCTGAAATAACCCTATAATTTTTAAACAATTAGAGAATTACTGTAACAAGTACATTGGCTCCTTAAATTTGTATAAAAAACTCTTTCGATTTAGAAAATGTCATCATTTTGCCTCTTCGCGCTAAAAATATATTGTTTAAACAACATAAAATCGTTTAAACAATTAAACTGCCGAATCGCATACGTTTTGAGGATTGAGGGGGCCTCCAGCCGCCATGGTTTGAGCAACGTTCAGGAACCTATCACCCATTCACCCCTCACCCTCAATCCTCGAAGAATATTTTATACCACGTTCTATAATCCGGCGGTTCAATTAAAAATGATGTGAAAAGTTAATAAGTATGTTTCGCACAGCGATTAGGCATGATCTAGGAGAAAAAATGCCAAAGAAAATTAATATAAACTTGAATATATCGTGAAAATGTGATTTTACTACTTATGGGGTTTTTGAGGACAAATAAAAGAGTTTATAGTTGATTATGAACCAATCTATTTATATTATTACATTTTCCAATTAGGAAAAGAAACAATCAAAAATTTAATGTATTTCTAACATTGCTAATATTTAATGCATAAATTGATGAACAATTCCGTCTTTGGAAAGACAATGGAAAACGTCAGGAAGCACAAAGATGTCAGGCTTGTAACAAAGTGGGAGGGGAGATATGGTGCAAGAGCTCTAATTGCTAAACCAAATTTCCATAGTTTTACCATATTCGATGAGGATATGGTCATTATTGAAATAAATAAAACTAAAATTTTCTTCAATAAACCTATCTACATTGGATTCACCGTTCTTGATATCTCCAAAATTATTACGTACGATTTTCATTATAACTATATCCTACCAAATTTTGGAAATTGTGCAAAATTACTATATACAGATACAGACAGTCTCATCTATCATCACGATTATAAGCAGACTCTCATATCTTGCCAAAATCTGATTAAAACTCAACACCTAATCCGAAGCCGAAAGCATGAAGTTCACACCATCAGCCAAGAGAAGATGGCTCTCAGCTGACATGACGATAAAAGAATGCTGCTCCCTGGTACAACAGACTCTGAACCAATGGAAGTCGATGTGTCCAATGTATAAGTATTGAATATATGTAATATTTGTGTCTATATATGTAAATTGTTACTGTAAGCTACAAAAAAGATTGTATAAATATATGTATGAGTATAAACGAGTTAGGTGATAAACATAATGATGTGGATATATGAGTGGAGGAGTGAGATAGAGAGAGAGAGAGGCATGCGATGATCATATGTACTGTATATATAAACTTTGATGTAGTAGATATAGTCTACAGGGATTGGAATGAATCATCTTTATAATGTAAAAAAATTGTATCTGTGTAAATTGTATATATGTAAATTTAAAGAAGGAATCGAAAAAACTGTAAAATTCTTTGTAAAATACAAATTATTGTGAATAAAGAAAAGAAAATTAGTTTAATCTAAATTGGTGTTTTTTTTCATTTAATGCAACCTGAAAATCATATTTTTTATGTAATTTTCTTTCAATTGAAAAAATTCAATGCAAATCATATTCTTAAACTTATGTAGCTATCGGATGCAACCTGATCCAGCAGACGTAATCTCTCAATGCCGAGGACGATGCCAGCGATGTTGACTGATTTTCTACATTATCGATCAAATTACCGACCTGTTATCAAGCACTGTTACCATATCTCCACAAAATTTTGCAGACAGCGTGCCCCGCATGTCATGTTTCAAGATTTTATAATTTTAATACATTTAGAATGTTTATAAAAATAATTTATGATACCAGAAGTTTAAAGAAATACTTTACCTATTAGAATCTAGTATTTTCATGCTTCAGGAATTTCAAAATATGCTGTAAGCGCTTAATTTCTGCCAAAGACTTTCCCATCTGTTTTCGTCAAAACTGTTTTTTTTTCATAATAACTCTTCTGACACTTATCTTTAAAAAAATTGCATCACATCACTATTTTTCCAAAGACAGAAAGTCATTTTATGCAAAAAAAACTAATATAGAAATCAACAAACGTTGGCGTTTTTTGTAATAGACACCATGCCCCACACTGACAGCATACCCCACTCTCTCCTATGCAGATTTTGGTAGATTGGTAGAATATTCATTAAAGTTACACTGATTACGAATTACTGGCATTTAGACGAAAAAAATTATCCTTATGATGACTCTGTTCATCGATTCAGCAGTTTTTGCTAATTCTAGCGGTAAATATATAATAATATAAGTTTGTTTGCTAAAAAGTTGACCATTTTAAGCTGCAGTCATTTTCTCAATTTCCTTGGATCCATATATAATTTTTCTTCAATAATATTTCCGGAAAGTACTAATGTATCAATGCACAATTCATTTAATCAAGTTTAAAATTTTGAGACGATTTCGTTAAGAAATTATAAATTAAAAAGTATGGACAATATCATATCGTGCGACAATCTCGAACTACAAATCGATTACTCCATGCAATATGGAATCAACTTCAGGTAAGTCCATATGAAGAATCAGGTTAGAGTACTCGTGTATGGAAACAGGTCCAATTTGATATATTTCGATATTATGACTTTTGGCAATAAAATTTTCTTTTGAATAGAATAGAATCTTTGGAATCTTTAGAATCTTTGGAATAGAACTGAAGGGCCTATGACAAAGCCACCGAATGCGTCCTCGGGTTGCGGATAGAGGGTCCCTGTACCTAGTCGTCTGCTACTAACAGTCAGATGTACATTTTTGATATATTTTCCATTTTCTACATCTTTCCAGATACTGAAATATGGACATTATTAGAATAACAGGTTTAACTGTGTAGTGCAGCTATTTTTATTACCAAGATAAATTCCATTTATGAGAAATTAGAGAATGACCAGTCTGCTCGCTTGTGCTCGGTCATGACCGAGCAAAAGCAATCATGCTCGAGCATGACGGTAAATGCACATCACTAGGTACTCTCACTTCAAATTTCGTATAGTTGATTGTATTTAGCGAAACACTTAAAACGCTTAAAAAATATTACTATCGGGACCTTTATAACGTACCTTTACGTTTCGGAGATTTTCTCCAAAACGTCGTACGCAGTTGCAGTACCATATACTAATCTCCCTAACGGCTGTCATTTCCACCTATTGACGTCATGCCCAGGGTTGCGCACGTAATATACCTTACGTAATTTACGTAGTTTTTTACATGTAAATTACCTACGTAATTTGCGTCCCTAGTTTTTGACATGTAATTTACGTTTTTAAGATGGCGACTGCACTCATATAGAAAATAAACATAACCTCATTCTTTACTACACTGAAAACACTGACTGACTTGCTTGATAGCTTCTTAATTTTTTAAAAAATGTTTAGAGGTGGCAAACTCAGGAATTCCTTTTGGGAAGAGTTAAATTTTATTTTTCAGAGGGAAAATGGCAAAAAATTTGCTTTTTGCCCCGGGTGCAATCTTTTGATTTACTCATTTTTAAAATGTTACAAAAAATAATTCATTTAATCAGGCACTTAATGCATTACAAAATAAGTGAGGTTATATTATGCTCTTTTCCTTCACCCGCCACCGCCCCCAACCAATCAAGTCCGCTATTTTTTAAGTTTATTACATTTTCAACGTATAATACGAAAAATACGCATTATACGTATAAAAGTTCGAGTTACGCGTAACCGTGCTACCCTGGTCATACCACGAAACGCACTATTCCGCGAAATATTTTCGTCGTTTTTTGATTCTATAATATTGATTTTTAGTTGGAAAATGGTCGTATGCCAAAGGAATCCTGGAAAGGGTTACGGTCACGGCTCGTTGCGGCTCTTTGTCTCACCGAAGGGTCTGATTTTTTTCTACATGAATTCACAATACATTTCATTTTTTCATTTTAAACTGTAATTTACCATGAAGGATTAGAAACCAGTCGAATGACAAGATTTATGAGGGCCTGTTCTCGGGCCTGTTTGACCTAGTCTCGCGACTGACTGCTAGGTCATAGATTTAGGTATAGATGTAGGTTTGAAACCCCGTAGCCTTAGAATTTTATATGTAATAAAATGTTCAAAAATTCAATAAATGTATTTATTCTAAGCACGACCAATGGATCATTCATATTTATACACAAAATACTCACAATCAATTAATATTTATTTTTGAAATACCTTTTTTGTCATATCGTTAGAGTATAGCAATAGTGAGTGTTAAAATTAACCAAAAAGTTTGAATGAAATTCACATTTTTGTAATTATAAATAATATTCGGACGATATGTAGTCTTATTATGATGAATTGATAAAGTACATGCGTCCTAAAAGCATTTGAATAATTTTTTATCATTCTTAAAATTAACTCCGGCGTTTTCATACACCAGCAGTTTGCCAGCACAGAAACAATACTGGTTTGCAGTACCATGACTGTACTGCACGCCAGTACTGGACAAGTACAGACACCAAGTACTGGGGCTCCGGCAATCTGTACTGAGCCAGTACTGCGCCAGTCGTGTATTTTCACCTAGGTAGAAGGTACACGAATACTAGTATAGTTAGGCTAGTACTATATGTTTGATTTGGGAATCAAATTTTCCTAAGAAATAGCCATGCATCAAGTGGAAATTTACAACTGGCTTGGTACCGCGCCCGTACCGCCATTCGGATATCGGTACTGGCGTGATACTGGCATTAGTACAAAATGTAACTCGGCTGGGAGTTGTCTGTCGGTACTGGGGCGGTACTGGAAATGGTATTATGACTGTACCTAAAATTACACAAAATATAAATATATGTATATATATAATTAAAAACTAAAGGTTAACAACCACCGCAGGGTCCCACTGGGAGTAACTGTCATCTAAACTTCTGCATTTTCCCCGCAAGTGTCTCAGCATTTTCTTGACACGCAGGGATGCTTTTCAGGCTATTAACCAGTGAAAACTTGGCACCTCCAAGAGCGCCAATGATCAAGACGATTAGCTTAACAAAATATCCGGGTATAACCGTCGCAACTCCCTTATAAGGCCTTTATACCTCTCTTTCTTTTCATTCCCCTAGGCTATGATGTTTTTGTCAGCTGGTACCGAAAATTCGATAATTCGATTTTTTATGGCTTTTTTGGTTTAAATAAGGCGGCAGGTTCAAATATAGTATGGAAGAGAACTTAAAAATAGTTATGAAAGTCATGTAAAATTTAGTTTATTGGGAATGAGTGACTGGACTAAAACTGAAAACTTAATAAAATTGAATAAAAAGGATAAAAAGTAATCACATTATTAAAAATAATAGAATAGTATAAAAAAAGGAAAGCGGATGGGATTTAAAATTGGTGGAGTACACATTTTGTAAACACGTGGCTTAGCATTTTTTTCTGTTGAAAGATACAATAAAACTGAAAAGTTTTTACAAGTAAAAAATATAATAATTTTAATATCCTCAAAATCTGTGTACATTAGCATTGTCAAATTCAATATAGCATTGTCAAATTGTAAATTCTAATATACAAATCATTATGAAGGTCCTACATGAGTCTTCACACTTCATATTAATTAAAAAGAGCAAGAGGAATAAATCTCGCGTAGTATGTGCGTAAGTTAAATAATTATTAATATTAATATTATGCCAGTACAATAAACTTTATTAATTTCCTTCAGCATTTTTTCGCTTCATTTCTTATACAACCTTAATTTATACTTCATTATCTCCATTCGTATTGCATATATAATTATAATTTTATCCATGTCTTTTTTTCCAGCTCCACAAAATCCTTTTGCCTAAACAACTGAAAGGCTTGGTAAGATAAGAGATAATGATGCCTTTTTAATACAATCAAGTGAAGAGGATTTTCTCCTATCATAAATGTCCTTTTTACAATATATATTTTTATCTTATATATTTATACCTTATACTTTTTTCTATGTTCATTTTTATTACTTTTTATAACAAATGGATGATTTCAGAAATTTCTCGAAATACAGTCATGATTTTAGTCCCTATTAGATTTTGAATAAAGAAGCATGAAATTCATGTTCACTTATTCCAAATTATCAAAAATTCAATTTAAAAAAATTGCTGGGAATTTTTGGTAATTTACGGTATCTTTGGAGGTGACCATAAATTTCCTCAAATCCAATTTAAAAATGTCTAAATTTTGGGAAATTTATGAAAATTTGTGGCCATTTATGGTCATTTTATCGGTAAATATGGTAACTTTCCATAAATAACCACAAAATTCTATTATCTGCTACAAAAATTTCCTTACAGTTTTTACGGTGAGTGGGCTAACAATAGTAAAATGCGAGCTCATAGACGTATAATTTTCATTGTTCACCTCTGACGTCACTTTTCAGCCCCTAAGGAGTGAAAAGTACTTTTTACGCCCTAGGGAGTAAAAAGTAGAGCTTTAACTCCGCTTCATAGGCGTCGAAAAGGGCTGAAACTATGCATGTGTCATAAAAAATTATATACCCACAATAATTTACCATTCATTCGTTCATTCTGTATAAAAATTGCACAATTTCATGTTGAATTTCGAAAACAATAATAGTCAGTTTCATTTTTTATAATTGTAGATTCAAATATTTTTAATTGTTTGGTTTCAATTTTGGACGTGCAAAATAATCTTTTTTTTAAATTTTCGAAATCATAGAATATCAAATTGAAAGACTTCATTGTTGCGAAAAATATGAAAAAGAACCACGGAGGCGTTATTGGCAATGATTTTGATTTCAAAATTCGGATTTGCCATTAGCAATGAAATTCACATAAAACTGTACACTTATGGGACATAATTTCTCAAGTGTACCCACCTCCAAAATGAAAGTTGTCTGATCGGGCTATAAATTGGCCTAATTGTAGTCATATTATATAGTACTTCTCACACTAAAAATTAATTCATTTTGATAATTATTTATCAAAGTAGAGGGGGTACAATTTTTGGGTTTTTGAAGCAAAGCCTTACTTTCAAACATTTGTAACTTTTTTCCTATTGCCTTAAACAATCAGTAATACTACGAATTGTAATAAGATTTTCTACGTTGTGCCTGTATCATCGAAACAAAAACTGATCAATCAACATATACGTATCGTCAATAGTACTTTAATTATTCCTAAATTCAGTACTTTAATTCATTTTTTCGAATTTAAACATCGAATTTTGGCCATGAAACCGGGTCTCCTGGCCCACTGTGCCAAGGTGCGACAGTTCGCGCGCAAATTGCGAAACTGTTATCACACACTCAACAAGTCAATGCTACTGACCATCAGGCAGCATATTGTTCACAGAGTACGAGTACTATCTAACGCTAGGAGAAGTCTAGAGCGGAGAGAGAGGTAGGACAGAGAAATTCAACAGTTTTTGTCTGCCTCATCTCGACTCTTCCAAAACCCTCCAGTTATTGTCGTCCACCCGCCCACACCAGAGGAGGTCGAAGCATTTTGGAGAGAAGTCTACGAAGTCCAACATCCTCTGAAAGAATACTCAAAGCATATAAATAGCTTCAAGGAGCTGTGCAGTGTTCTCATAACACATGAGGAAGAATTTCCAGCTATCACTACCGAGGAGGTGGAAAACGTATTAAGAGGTATGAAGAACTATTCCGCTCCGGGACCAGATGGTATCAAGACCTTCTGGTTGAAGAAGTTTCCTTCAACTCACCAGCATCTGGCCCGCATTTTCATCTCGTATCTAAAGTCGGAAGAACCTATTCCGGAGCGGTTGGTGGCAGGGCGCCCAGTGCTCTTGCCGAAGACGGGCAACTTAGCTGACCCTAAGAATTGCAGGCCAGTAACTTGTCTGAACAAACTGTATAAGATTTTCACAGCTACCCCAAATGATAGGATTGTTCGGACAATTGGACCTGTGTGACGAGAGATTTACGAACAATGCAGCTCAAAGAAAGGCGCAGCAGGATGTCGGGAGAACCTGCTCATCGAAAGATGTGCCTGTAAAGACGCAGAATCCTATCAGCGTTACCTATCGATGGCCTGGATCGATTACCGGAAAGCTTTCGATTCAACCTCCCATAGACTTATCATCTGTCTGTTGGAAAGCTTAAAGGTTCATCCACAATGATGTCCGCAAACAAAGCCTTCGTTTTTCCTTCCTTCCCCTGAGCTTCAGTCCATTCCTTTTTGCTTCTTGCGAATAAGGGCACGTTTAAGTTAGCAGAAATAATCTTCCCAGTTTTATTGGAACGAAGTGACTCCAACTTTCGTCAACTCTTCCATAATCACCACCTTCTGCTTCTCGTTTCCCTTCTTTCAAATTTTATCCAAACTTCTCGATCCGTGAGTTGTGCTAGCCAATTGTAACCAGTAAAAAAAATTTATATGGGTTTGTTAAACTTGAGCGTCGCCTGAAGAATGACACTTCCGTATACTTGCAAAGGAAGATTCTTTTTTTCCTTCCTGGTCTCCTCCAATTTTTTGTAATATGCAAGGCTTGCAAGTAGTCCAGCAATTTCTTTCTGTCTCTTCGCTTCCTCACAATGAAGAGTTTTCAGCATCAGGTTTCTAAACGGTCCTTGTTTCGAACGCAACCTTAAACAAGCATTTGCGACACTCACGAAAATTCCACCACACTGTCTCTGTAAAATTCTATCAAAATGCTCTGAAATCTCGTCGAAGATTTCTTCAAAAAGTTCTTTTGAACTGCAGTTATCCAGCAGTCGCTGCACGCAGAAGTTAGCACTTCTCATGATGGATAATTGTCCTAACATTTTTGCAAAATATTTTTCGTGAATTTAAGCAAACGTTTTTGGATCTGAGACTGCGAGGCAGACTTGTGTTAACCTTGCAGAGAGATCGGCTCCGAGGAGAGCTATCAATTTGTTCTCGTCTTCTGAGGCGACATTTTCAGTTGTGATTTTTTTTTGATAATTGTGAAGCATAATTCGGGGTCCACGTCTTTTACGGAATGTAGAACGGATTGCAGGAGTCCTGATGTGAGCTCGCTGTTGCCAAATTCCTGAAACTGGGGCCACCTGTAAGAAGAGTTTAAAAAAAAATCAGTTAGGAAGATTAAAAGGCCATTCATTACCAAATTTTTATTTTGTCATTCAATTCTAAACTCTTGGGAATTTAAAAATTAAATTTTGAAAACTGAATTGAAATAAATTTATAATCCTATCTAAAAAAAAGAATCTGGTTCCTTTATTCACCAGATTCTGTTTTTCGTCTGGTCTGATCATTTCTCCCGCCAGTCTGGTCGACTAGTGGCAGCAGATGCTGAGTCAGACTCTGGCCTCTGTCATACAAGCCAGACGTTGCTACTAGGGTTTAGACTTCTGCACCGTATTTGTACGTATAGAAAGATTCAACATTGAAATACCATCTTCACGAATTTACACGCATTGACACATAGGTCCATTGCGTCATTGTCGCAAAGCAGGATTTGCAGGGTGTCATATTATTTTAAATTCAATTCGTATCAATACTTTTTTTTGGACTAAGAACACTCCAACTCCATTTTAGATACACAAGCACTAAGTGTATCTGAGTGTTTCCTCTATTCCAAATTCTTTGAGAATCCTCTCATTACTAATTTTGTCCATTAGCGTTTCACAGCATATATTCAGAAAAAATTGCATGCCATCCGTGTTCACTTTACATCAATCCTTTTCTTGGCACATCCAGGTCTTGCTACCATACATCACAGTGGGTGCGAACACAAAATTATATATTGCAATTTTAGCTCTATTTGTCACATTTTTACTTCTAGTGACATCTTCTACACTGCCTACAATATATCTCTCCATATATATATTGTTAGAAGTTTGTCATAAGGACAACCGCAGGATTTCTCTGGGAGCGGGTGCTAATCTGAAAAATTGCACCTGCTCCCAGTGAAATCGCGGTAAAGTTTCAGCTGTAACCACGTCTCACGACTGTGAGATACTGCCAGGACGGTGTCATTTCCACTTTAGCATACCGTGACCGCATTTTATGTCAAGAAGTTTCCAGGGATAGGTTCAGAGCGTGTCATGCACATGCTGAGTACCTAGAACACATACTATCAGGGTGTCCCACCCACGCAGGAACGACGACATAATCCGGCACTAAGAAATCTTTATTACCATCTTTGTCGCTCTTACGATGTTGGCCGCAACCCTGCCCTGCCGAACGCTCCAGGGGAGATAGAGTCAATTATCCAAAACGAGAAGTGCCAAATTTTCTGGAACTACGATTTTCGGACAGCAGTCTCCGTTGAGGTGAAATTTTCATCTCCAACTGTCCCGTCTGCCGCGTAAGGTCATCCGCGGCTAGAGATCTGACTCCAAGGAACCGTGTTCAACGATGTTTTCTCTTGTAAATGTCCCGCTCTTGCTTACCTTCTAGGCCAGAAGGAGCAGAAGTGGATGACGTACACGTTCCAGTAGCGTCGGGATTGGTTTCTTTAAGGAACCATAATCGTAGCTTCCAGAGCCTAAAACTTCTCTCATAATAAGGCCCACAAAATATGGTAACTTTCTGAGTGCTTAATCTCATAAAACTAATTATAACATTTATCATTAAAATTTAATTATAGGATTCAAGTAACAAAATTTGAAGCGTTAGAAAGAAAAGTACAGGTTTCAGTAATGCACTTTTTAAGTACAATTAGGCCCTTCTGTGTGGAATTGACGGATCAAATCAAAAGAGCCAAGTTAATAGAAAAGGGTCCAACTACAGTTATAATGAAAAATAAAACGAAATAAGTACAGTTACAAAGTGAAAAAGTAATTTACTTTATATTGAAAGGTACTACTTTATACCAAAGTAAAACCAAAGCTCGAACCAAATTCATGGTTACTACAAACTTGTATACAGTTATCAAAATCGTGTAATTAAATTTTCGGCTTAATTTATCATCTTTTACAAATCAAAAGTTTTTGAATTATTATTGCGATAGGCAATACAATTTATAGAAAATTATCATTATTTTAAATTGAAACTACACTAAGAACATTTTTTTTTGTTGATTCAACAAAATCTTTTGCTTGGCTACATTTGTTTGATTAATAAGAAAAGTTTGGTTAAGCAAACAAAATTTGTATTAACCTGAATCCGTTCGCGTGGGCGATCAAGTGACCGCCTTTTTGGAATTTTGAATGTCGCTCTCACCAGTGAGCTCTGGGTGAAATGGGATGGGCATGTATTCTTTAGTTACACTTACGAGCGCTATTTCCGGAAATTGCCGCTATTTCCGGCCGAAAGTTATTTTTTTCCCCCTTTTTTTGTGCCACCTACTCGTAAGTTGATTATATTGTAGTTTCAAGTTACAAGTGTCAAGTTATGATGGAGCAACTTGCAGATCTCCGCATTAATGCTCATTCTTTTCAAACACAATACACAAACTTACAAAATTATGTAAAAAAATTCTTTGATATACTCTTTCAAAAAGTTATGCTAATAGTATTTATTATGTTTTCCGAAAGACAGCCAAACAGGAACTTAATTTTTTTAGCGTCGAAAACGTGGTTTTTGTATACCTGAGCGAGACCGCTATAACTAAGCGCGCGGAACACCTGCCCATTTTCCACTTTTCCGCCACTTTTTCCATAAAATTTTCTTCTCAACGAAGGTTCTATACATTATACTACAATATAAGGTATTTCGGTACTCATTTCTGAACACTATCTCGTACATAAACCATGTTTCTTTACAGAAAATTTCCTAATTAACGTAAACCTGAAAATATTTCCAATAAAAAATTTCCACAAGATTAAACAGGTACATATTTCTTTATTTTACATGTTTAGTATGTAAAAAAAAATCAAGCAAATCCGAACTGTTGCGGTCCGATGCAAGATAAATACCTAGCATGCCTCCACTAATAGTAAGCAAAGAATTGTGAGTTTGATATTTGCAAGTGAGTTCGATCTCCTTTTTCCCATTGCAGTAAGCACTGCGCGAGATCATCAGCCTTTCTATTTGAAATGGTAAGTAAATAAGTTCAGTGGAATAATTAGAAACGTGTAGGCCCCCTCCGCAAAATTTTTTAGAAGGTCCGTTTGAAATTAAAAAAGAAGGCCGCTTTATAACTTGCTTATCAGTAGAGACCCCTATTTTATGCGAGGCGCATAATCGCATAATCTCTCAGAATTGAATATTTCTCGAAATCTTTGTGATTTATGAAATTTTTAAGTTAAATAAACAAAATTCGTCTTCGCATAAAAACGCATAATTTTTTTCATCGCATAATTTTTTAATTTTCGCATAATTTTTTAATCTTCGCATAATTTTGCATAATTTTCCAAATTTTGATTTTCGCATGAAAATTTTGTTTGATTGACAAAAGTTTTAAAAATTCTAATAGATTTTGTACTAATTTATTAATTTAGTACATTTTAACAGCAAGTATATTTCGTCTGAGGGAGACGTAAGTAAGCCAGGGATGTCTTCTGTCATGCTTGGGCCCGGAGTAGAAGCATTAATCTCCAATGCTATGTCTAAAGAACAGGAGTCCGGCCTTCAAAAAATCACTTCCTTGTTGGAGGATTTTGAGGCTAAACAAATGGCTTTTAATAATTCATTCGAGGTGGCCATCAAAGGAATAAAAGCCGATGTTGTTAAAAATACTTCCCGCGTCCTCGAATGTGACTGACATTATCAAGCTCCAAACGGATTCTGAATCTATTTTAGATGAGAACTAGGTTTTGAAGACACAAGTTTTCAGTTTAATGAGTAGATGTAATTATTTATAACAAAGTTCGCTCTCCTCAAGACTTGAGGTTCATGGAATACCTGTCAGACAGTCGGAAAATTTTCCCGCTACTTTCTGCCAGATTGCTGCAGCTTTGGAGGTGCCTCTCACAAAAGATGATATTTCAACTATTTACTGCTTAAGAGTCTTAACGAGCAATGTCACCTCCCAGAACATCCCACCAATATTGGTGGTTAAACTACATACATGGTTAAACTACATAAGAGAATCGCTGACTAAAAACAATCGGCTCATTTATAATGCTGCTCCACAACTAAGAAGAAGTAAGAAATTAAAGTACCTTTGGACGACAGGGGGTAAGATTTTTCGCCGTACCATATTATAGCAGTCTCAAAGACATGGCTAACCTCGAATCACCCATTAAGTGTAGTCGCACTTGACAATGACATGCTCTTTCGTAGAGACAGAAAGGAGCGGAGAGGGGGTGGTGTTTGCCTGTATGTGCATCAGTGTCTCCAGAACGTGGGATTTTTCGGCCCCCACCACTTTCCCATCTGTGAGAATGCATGCAAGCGTAGCGTCGGTGAGTCGGCCAGCCTCGTGTAAAGCCGAAAACGCACGAGGTATGAGCGCGAAGCCGAGCTCGCCCGAGGCACGAGCACGCAGCCAAGCTCGCCCGAGGCCTGACCTCAACTTCACGATTCGCTTTCGGCGGCTATTAGAAGGTTTGAGTTGATTTCGGCTTGCAAAAATTGACACCTTGAAGAAATCAAGGTATCTTCGTCTCATGACAGCATGTTGGTGGGTGTGATTTACAAACCTCCTAATGCTTCCTACTGTAGGGAATTTGAGACTGACATTTTTGACCTTATACCAAATTATAATGACATTGTACTTACTGGTGACCTAAACACAAATCCTAATGCCACCAACAACTTAACTAACTATATGAAATCAGTAGTGTTCTCTGTCGGATTATCTATAGTTCCCCATAATACCACGAACCACACCGATCATTCTAGTACATGGATTGACTTGATGATTGCTGATGATCTAGACAAGGTGATTTCTTCTACTCAACATCCTATCTTATTCCTCTCAAACCATGACCTTATCAGCATTCAATACCAGTTCTGTTTTGATCCCTCCTCTAATACATCTCCTCTGTCTATACGCAATCTCAAAAATATAAATAAAGCCGAATTTCTTGAGCACCTCTCTATTTATGATTGTAAAAAAGTTTTCATTGACAAAGACATAAATAGAAGGGTCATCTGTCTAACAAAATTTCTATCTTTAGCTGTTGACAAATTTGTTTCTCTTCATACCCTCAAAGCAAAAAAGAAGTCCACTTCTTGGATTACATCTTATATCAAAGACTTGATGAAGGAAAGAGAGAAAAAAACGTAAATTGGCTGAAAGAACAAAAGATAGTATTATTCAAGCCGAATTTCGTAAATTGAGAAACTTAGTTCGAACTAAAATCAGAGATTCATGCAACCAATATAATTAAAATTCCATCAAAAACAGGAATAAAAACAAAAACATCTGGTTTCTCTTGAGACGACTTGGACTTATTCCTCTGAAACATTTGGCTCCTGATAACAATTTTCCTTGCAAATAGTTCTCCTTCCTCGTCCGCAGTTCCCTCCACCTTTAATAATACTAAATCATTCTTTTCTGACGTATCGCAAGAAACCCTAATTAAAAAACTCTTAGAGGTAAAATCAAATGCTCAAGGTTCAGATGGTATTTCAATTGAAATGATTCGCTTAGCTTTACCAGTCATTTGTCCTATTCTCTTGCATATCTATAACGCATCTCTACAGGTGGGAATCAAGTGGGACTTAGAAAATATTTCAAAGGTATTAAGCTCCGCGTAGCTTTTCGGTGTAATTTGAAAAGAATTAACGTTAATTTGGTTTTATTAGGATCTTATATCTAATACGATTTAGATTAACAATAATGTTAAATTAGCTTAAAATTAAATTATGTGTTTTGTGCCTTAAATTGGATTTTTGTGTTTAATGAATAAAGTTTATGACATTTATAGTAAATACAAACAATTGCGAATAAATCTTATTTATTCTCCTTTTTCAATCTTTAAATTAAGTGAAACTTCGCGGTAGTCGATTTTCAAATGGACGCATGTCAGCAGCAAACCATCTACAAAGGAATCAACCAATCATCGTTGGGTTGTTATCAATGTCCACGGACCTAAGAGGCAGGACGTAGTATTTAGTGACAGCGTAGTGGAATTTGCTGCGCCGCGGGAACTGAAATTTAAATAATTTAAATTTAAAATAAGCCATCATGGACGAACTCCAGGCTTGGAAACTTTGCATGAAACCAGGAGGATGTAAAAAAGTACAACTACAACCACCAACTAGCCAAAAAAATGTGCCGAAAGGAATGGACCAACTGGACGCTTTCTTGAAACAAAGGAAAGAAGAAAATGAAGCAAAAACGCAGTTGAAAACAATAGGAAAAATCAACAACTCTAAAAAAATTAAATAAAATTTTTTTTGTTGGAAAAATAAAAATAACATTTTTGGAAAAGTGAAAATTAAATTTTAGAAAAAGTGAAAATAACATTTTTTGGAAAAAGTGAAAATAAATTTTTTTTATCTTAAATTCAAGCGCCTCAATCTTTTTAGTATGAATGGATAATCTTGGGACGATTATATTTAAGGCCCAAGATCCATGAGTGCTAGAATTGAGAGAAGTTCAGCCAAAGCTTGAATCACCGAGAGTTCAGCACCGAGAGTTCAGTACCGAGAGATACCGGATTGGCGAAAAGTTTTCGGCACTCATACTTCAACAGCAAGATTTCAGCATCGAGATATATCAGACCTGTGAAGAGGACAAAAAGGCCTTCCCCCCCCCCCCCCAATAAGTGAATAGTGCCGAAAGGTCAAGTTCGTTAGCCAGCCATTTTGGATGAAAATTCAAAAAGTGAGCGCATTTTGAAAATTTTTCAGGCCTTTTTTTTACAATTTGGAAACTATATGTGCGGCTGTTTATATAACTCAAGAATTCAAACAATTTAATTTTATGACATTCTTCGATAAAATGAAAATTTTCAGACTTACAGCATTTTCAAAATCCAAAAGGGAAACGAAAATTAACATTTTCAGCCAAGCAACGCACCACACAGAAAAAAGTGAAGGAAAAAAAAGTATTTCTTTTTGCACGCCCTACAGGATTATCATAATGACTTTTTGAATTTTTTTGAAAAATCGAAAATTCCCATTTTTATTGCACAAGAAGTAATGAAAAATCAAAAATTCAATTCCACGGTCAAACTATGCAAGATACGACAAATACTAATCATACAAAAACGTGCACTTCAAAAAGATCTACAAATATTTTATTGGCCACTTTTTGATAAGATGTGTAGTTTCTGTTTTATTCGAAAAAGATAACATTAATAGTGAAAAAATTGGCCCGTGTAGAGGGCACATTCTCATCAAAACTTTGATTATTTCATTTTTTTTTATCTTGCGTGTCGGTTTTCAATATGTTTAATTTTTCCCTGTCTTCAATACTATTTGTAACGATTAAAACAATAAAATAACCAGCATTGATGCTCATGCTACTTGAAAATTCCTATTTTTACATTCTCATCCAGAAAAGGTATTAGATTTGTGTAAAATTTGACCCCCCCGGCATTTGTCAAATGTTCACGTTTTGAGACCCCCTGAACCCAAAAAACAGGTTTTTACGCATGTGTCTGTCTGTCTATCTGTCTGTATGTATGTATGTCTGCCTATGAGCACGATAACTTTCGAAAGAATTGACCTCTTAGATTAACCTTTGGTATACTCTTTTAGTCTCGCAAACGAAAGGTCAAGTTCGTTAGCGAGCCATTTTAGATGAAAATTTAAAAAGTGAGCGCATTTTGAAAATTTTTAAGGCCATTTTTTTACAATTTGGAAACTATATGCGCGTCTGTTCATATCACTCAAAAATTCAATTACTCTGACACACGAGGGTCCTTTTATTTACATCGTCCAGCGATGTAAAATTCAATCGATTTTTTTTTACAGTGCAGCTTTGTATTGAATTAAATCTTTTACCAAACTTTCGTAAGACTGTGAAATGAAAGTTCATCTATTTTATTTTCTGCAACAAATAAGTCAAATTTATAGATAGTTTCAAAGCTTAAAACTATTACAACTTTAATTATTTTAATTATTCTAAAAAGTGAGGTTATACTTTTGCACAGGCCAGCGTGAAACGAATAGAATTTGGAAGAAGTAAAGAAATATTTGTACATACATTCAAATGTTGGAGCGTATCTGTTTAAATTCCATTTTTGGAGTTTTTTAGAGACAAAAGGGTGCTTCATTTTTGCACAATTAGCATCAACCGAAAGAAAACACGCAAATAAACTGTTGACACGAGGCGACCAGCCGCCGATTTGTACACACATTTCCACATTGAAGAATGGCGCGTACGCCAATGTGAATTTGAAAGCCAAGCTAACCGCTAATATAATTATTACTTTCACCAGTAATATATTTTATTGTCGTATGGCTGAATCTCCTGAAACATTTGTATCAGTGTATGATTAGAATACAATGAAGAATATATCTATGAAATAATTGGAATAGCCTTGATATTTATATCGCGTATAATCGGATATTATGATCTTATAGTCTTGCTGATGATTGACAAATGCTTACTTAGAGTATCAGAAAAGGGTCTAATGTGCTTTAAATACAAGCCCTACTTTGACACTGCAAGTGGAAAAAATGGAATCTTCGGACGTCTTTGGTGTTAAAATCTGTTTTATGTTAAAATAGCAGCAGATTTAGAATCTACTTTACTGCTTCCAGCACTTACTAAGGTAGGAATTACAGTTTCAAAGTATTAGGAGCTAAATTTCGACTCGGGTATCTGATATTTTCAGCTTTACTCAAATTACTTTGAATTTAGATAATTTGTTTCGATTTAAAAAAACCGTTTAAGGCCATGTAACGAGTATACCAGCTGATCAACTCAGTCCTGAGATCAAAATTTGTTCACCCATATTTAAAAATAAGCCTTTAGATTTTGTGGTAAAAATATTACATCAAACGATTCATCCTTGTAGCCGTATTTTGTACTATTCTAAAAATCAACTCGTTTGAAGTACCTTAAAAAATAAAGCGATGTAAAGAAAATGGATCGGAATATAAGGAGTGGGGATGTTTTTTCAATATGTCGTTGATAAAAAAATATACGTTTTTTTTAATTTACTAAACATAGACGTTAAGTCATACGCTTTGATACCGTTCATTCAAAATTCGTCTGAATTTTAGTCGGTTTGAAAAAGATATTAAAAATCATTTCATTTCGTTTCAAAATTATCCAAATATAACTTATCAATTTGATTATTAATTATCTAACTGGCTATCAATTTGCCAGTCAGATAATCAGCTAAGACGACGAGCAAGACATCATCTTCGTAGACAAAGACGTAGCTTGTACAAAGGTTGGCTAACTAAATCAGCACTGAAGAAAAGTTTCAATCCTAAATCCAAATACCAAGTTTGGCAATCAAACTTGGAGATCCTCGACACTCACCACAACTTTGACATCGCTAAGATGATTCCTTTATTCAAGAAGGCAACACCCACAAAGAAAATGATACGAACTAAGAGCCTTCCTTCGAATCATAGAATTAGTCTAAGAATATAAGACACAAGCTTCTCTGCTGTAGTATTAAGACTTAGTTTTAAGCCTAGACTGGTATTTTTCTTTAAGTACCTCCCGCTTAGAATATGGACTCATAGTATTCCAATACTATCTGTATAAAATGTCAATTGACACATTGAAATTAGCATAAGGAATGTATTGATTTGATAGTTTTTGAGTCAAATACAATTTGTAAGAAATTGTTGAAATATTTTAAAACCATGGCATTTTTAAATTTAAAATAGGTTAATTGTAAATGATATTCTATTAAGTAATATTAATTCTCTTTACAATACTCGCGCTTGATAATTGGGTTATACAGACGCTTCTCTTCAAGGTGCTTGAAACGAGTTGCCATGCTCTGGTCATGTACATGTATAAGCCTTTAGATTTTGTGGTAAAAATATTACATCAAACGATTCATCCTTGTAGACATGTTCGGATCTTGAGGAGAGTTCAACCTAACGATTCATTTTGCGTCGGCTCAGGGATCAAAACCCAAACTGATCCAAACCTTTTACTCTCAGTCCCTGTTAATAACCCATTTTCGGTGAGGAACAGCACTGTAATACCCTTTCATTGTTTAAATATTGTAAATATTCTATGGTTATCTTATGATTTTTATTAACCATATCAATTTTAGACAAGGAACACTAAACACATATCACAACACATATCACATGATAAAAATTGTTCAAGATGGTCAATCCTCTTAAAAAAACTCGAACATAACCTAAAATTCTTGAAAAATGTGTAACCTTCTTTAAAATCCAATAATTTTTTTTATCAGCAGTACCGATTGATAGTCTAAAAAATCTTGTGATTTTTTGAATTAAAAATACCAATTTTCGAAAAAAAGCACTAACGTAACATAAGAAGACAGTGTACAATATATAATAATAATATAATATTAATATATATACAATTCAAAAATATGAGAGAAAACAAAGTTTTCATTTTTAATTGGTTTTTCTGATCAATTAAAAAAAACTAAATAAAAAGAAAATCGAGTTCAAATTCCCTTATATTGTTTTATCTTATAATAGAAGGGAATTTGACCTCGATTTCTTTTTTTTTTCTTTTTCTAAATTAATCGTAAGACCGAATTAAAATGTAAAACTTCGTTTTGTCTTATATTTTGGAATATACAAAAACGATCGAAGAAAGTTTCACTTCATGATCTCTTATGATTTTTTGAGGTTTTATTTATTTTGAAATATATTGTTTAAAATAATAGATTTTTGGTGAAATAAGTTAATATAACCTTAAATTATTTCCAAATTATAAATCTTCTTGGAAATATAATGATTTCTTGATTAAAATTTTCAAATTGGATTTTCGTTGAAATCATTCGAATATAATTTTTAAAAATGTTTAATAAAAATTTTATTAATTGATGTTATGTTTTTTGACCAGTGAATTATTTAAGGAGGTACGGTCGCGCGTACTATCTGCAAAAAGTTAATCCTAAGTCTATGTCGGAAAATAATACTGTTTGAGTGTGGACGTAAGTTTACAATGAAAAGTATCGATATAGCTTCCAGTTTTATTTTAGTCGGAATTTTTTTTTCAAAATTTCCACCGAAAAAGAGCAGAGCCGTGAACTTTAGTGTCTCCTCTTTCATTTCCCAATCTTTAAGCGCGATATCTCATTTCTTTTGGACCTAAGTTTACAATGAAAAATTGAGGACTAGCTTGGTCACGTGACCCACCGGTCACATGGCCTTAAGGTACCTAGAGTGGGTTCCTCGAGGACACGTTATTGAACCGATGATCCAGGTGTAAAAAACACATCTTCTCCGGGGAAGTCTGGTTTTTACAGTACTTTAGGGTCCCTGGAGTAAAATTCTCGATGATGCGAGATTAAATCAATGCCCCAGGTGTAAAAAACACATCCTCTCCGGGGAAGTCTGGGTTTTACAGTACTTTAGGATCCCTGGAGTAAGTTTCTCGAGGACACAAGATTGAACCAATGCCCCAGGTGTAAAAAACACATCTTCTTCTGGGAAGTCTGGTTTTTACAGTCTTTAGGGTGCCTGATGTAAGTTCCTCAAAGACACGAGATTGAACTAGATTTTCCCGAAGAAGATGCATTTTTTACACCTGGAGCATTGGATCAATCTCGTGTCCTCGAGGAACCTACTCCATGCACCCTGAAGCACTGTAAAAATCAGACTTACCCGAAGATGTGTTTTTTACACCTGGAGCATTGGCTGGATCTCGGGACCTCGAGGAACCCACTCTAAGCATCCTAAAGTACTGTAAAACCCAGACTTCCCTGGAGAAGATGTATTTATTACACCTGGGGCATTGGTTCAATCTCATATCCTCGAGAAACCCACTTCAGGCACCTCAAAGTACTGCAAAACTCCGAATTCCCCGGAGAAGATGTGGTTTTTACACCTGAGGTATTTGTTTAATCTCGTGTCCTCGAGGAACCCACAGTTGGTGCAAGGTTTTGACGTGGGTAGCATAATTTTCTCGAAGAAGATATTGTTCGTATACCTGGTGCAGGGTGTGATGTCCGGAGTGTGATTTTCGAGAGCGCAGCTCATCACCGGAAGTCAAACTAGGTTTGTGCAATTCACCCTTACATAATTGAATGGATTGCACATCCCTATCAAACTTCCTTTAGCACCTAAAAAAAGAAAAGGAAATTGTCCGAGAATCAATTTCGGGAATTATTGTTTCATTAACTTTTTTAGATTATATCCTTCTTCATTCTGAAAGTCGGATAGAAAGCTCTCGGGTTACGAGTGAAACAAAGCGAGACTTTATAATTTGCACAGAGTCTGAATTAATATAGCTTGAAATAATATATCAAGCTACATTAATTCAGAGAACAAAATAACCGAAAATGTATTTTAGGATAAATGGGGAGGGGGGTTCGCTCGTAACATTCATAATTGACATTAAATTCACATAATTCAAAAGAATTCACAGAATTCATAAGAATTTAGAAATTTTTTTGAAGAATTAAGAAAAAAACAAAATAAGAGAATTCAAAAAAGTTAATAAAATTTAAAAGAATCCCGACAATTCAGGAGAATTCAAAAAATTCAGAGGAATTCGGAGAATTCATAAGAGATCAGAGAATTCAAGAGAATACAGCGAATACAAAAGACTTTGAGACATTCAAAATAATTCATGCAAATTTGAAATTACACGATCTCAACTCTTTTGTGTACACACTCTCGTCAGTGACACATGCACTGTCGTCCATCTAAACCATGCCTCTAATTGATTAATCTTTAATTGCTAATTATTCATGAATTATTAACGCTACAACAAATTATTATTATTTTCGATACCATTTTTTCTGAGGAATTCAAAAATATAAAAATATACCTTGAGTACTGGGATACCCTGTAGAGGTCTTCGATCGTAATTTGAAAATTAATTCAGGTAAATTTAAAATAAATAGAAAAACCAAAAATCATATTAAATGGGAGTTGGCACGCGTAGCGCGCATAGGAGCGAGGCCCCCCTGATATAAAAAAGTTTGACATGAGGACAACCGCAAGGTTTCGGCGGAAGCAGGTGCTAATCTTAAAAATTGCAACCGCTCCCAGCGAAATCGCGGTAAAATTTCAGCTGTAACCACGTCTCACAACCGTGAGATGGGTGGCCAGTCTGCGATTTTTTCAAAATTTGTCTTTTTTGGTTGACATGAACAATTTAGTGGAATTTTTTCTTATTCCTTGCGTCAAAATAGAACCATATACTTCAAAGTGAAAGGGATTTTATTACAAATTTAATTAATTTTGCGGAAATTGAAGAAATATTTGGTTGAGAAGTAACTTCATTAGTAAAGAATCATCTGTTCGGCTTGAACATTCACTCGTCCGTTCGGCTGGAACATTCACACGTCCTGTACAAAAATGTTATTGTTTTTGGTTGATAATAAAACAACATGCTCTGTTTCAAGATTAGATTCGGTTTTTGTGCATTTTCGTCCTACTTATTTCGATTTTGAAAGTATAAAATTTAAGGACGTGCAAAAAAGCAATTTCCTAGGTACCTCGAAGTTACTGCATCTACCACAAATGCCAAGTTATCGTAAATCCGAATGACGAGGGCAACTCCCAGAAAATAGGAAATAAATTTCATAAGAAAGTAGCCTGGAAAATAGCGTGCTACTTCGAAATACAAAGTAATCGCGAATGTGAATGCGAAAGGTAACACCAGGAAAATCGAAAAATTAATTTTGTGTTTAAAATCGCGTTGACGTCAATTTCAGCTGTGGAGTTTCAGTAACAATCAAAGCATTTTAATAGAAATTGTGTGCATACAAGGAATTACTCACATTTACTAACATAAGGCAACAATAATTATAAACAGTAACGATGTTTGGTCGAGGCCAGCGTTACAAATTTTTTATTAACTCGAAACTTTAACTAGAGTTACTTCGAAGTAAGTATTACTTTTGTTGAAATATCATATTGTTAGTTGGATCATGCAACTGCTTTGAAGGAAATCAGTCTTTTTCCCTTGAAAATTCAACAATTTAGTAGAAATTTTTTTCGATTACCAAATAGTTCAATTCTCAAAAAAAAATTAATTTTCAATGGAACAGTTCAATTTTCTAACAAAATATTTGTATTTTCTGTCCAAACAAGCTACCGATTTGAAAACAAAACAGTTCCATTTTCAACGAAAGATATGAATTTTCAACCAAAATTATGAACCTTGAAACAACATAACTGAATTGCCTCAAATAAATATTTCTTCGAAAATAATCAGGACTTGCACTTACTTCAGCCAAGTAAAATTCACTTGGTACAAGTAATACTTTTTTTCAGTGAACGTTATATCCCAGATGTGTTGATTATAATGTAGAACCTTCTAGGACATTGAGGAAAAGAGGGTAATATAATGATAAAAATAAAAATTATTCAAAGTGAATCGAATAGCATGTGCAAGAAAGGTATCTAAAGAAATAAAGTGTTTATTATAATAGATTATATACTCTGGATTTTAAATTCTGTATTCACGTGTCGAGAGTCGAGCGTGAACTCTAGATAAGAGATAACATATATCAAAGCACGTTCAGATGTTTTGATTTTAGAAACATTGATGCACTGGCCATCTAAGGCAGCATGCATTTTACTGAAGGTTTTATGTTGATTCTTTACAGCACTACTTTAAATCAATGCAATATGCTGGATCGTCTACCTTACGATGTGTCAAACGTAATAAGATACTGTAAACAATTTCGATGTTCGAGATCAGACAGCGGGAATTTTATTCAAGATTTTATACACGTTCTTTAACTTTAATACATGGGTCATTCCCCGTAAAAGTGCATTTTTGTGTCCCAGCTGGATATTTTACAATGAAATTTAAATCAACTTTTCGGGTATTTTTTTTCAAACTTCATATGAATATGTAATGACTTGACAAAGTTCAATCTTTATTGCATAAGAGCGTGTTGAGATACTGTGAAAGATCGAAATGTAAGTCCCCCTGGCTGTTCCCAGGCACCGCAGATCCGATTGAACTTTGTCCCCATATTTTGCATCCTACATGCAAGTTTGAATTGCGCGCTCTCAATGAAGCAGATAAACTGCTCGATTGATATCTACGAGTGCTGTTTGATCAATCAGTGACTTTTCGACCAAAAAAAGATTTTTTTTTCGGCAAATGAGCGTTTTACTTCTCAACATAATCTCCTTTTAGCTTGATACATTTAGTCCAGCCTTTTTCCAATTTTATTATTCCTTCCAAATAATAGGTTTTCTCAAGGCCCTCAAAATAGGCGTTTGTTTCGGTGATGAATATATATATATATATTTAAATCTTATATATAAATATAATTATTCCAAATTTTAAGAATATAATCCCCAACTCATTATTATATAATTTAAATTTACAAACGTAATGTTTTACTATTAAACAATTGAAATATGCAGCTTTTGTTCAATTAAAACAAATAATTACGCGGGACCGTGAACCAGGCACTAATAGGTATTTGAAGTTGATTATGTTTTATTTTTCAAAAGCTATTCAATTGAATAATAAAAGCCATAATTTTATTTGTAACAATTTTATTATTTAATTGGACAGCCTAAAAAAATATATCTAAAGAAACTTATGGTAAAAAGTTTTTTTTTCATGTTTAAAAAAAAAAATAAAGTATCGTCCCATGCATTTGGTATTATTGCTTGGCCCTCGGCGTGCAGACATCCTCCCAGATGACGTCATAACTTGAAATACCTAAATCGGGCGAGCATGCACAGTTGTTTGACGTTGGTGTTGGTGTCAACGTAGACCAGACATTGACTGATCTCCCTTTCTCACTTTCATTCAAATACCCGACTCGACAGCGCCGTGCCCTCTTGCCATCGTCACGCATAAGTTTGAGGGAGGGGTGACGAGAGTCGAAAAATCGGTTGGAGAGTCGATTCCGGAATCAAGTTTCGACCGCTCAGACTCGGTTTTAAATAATCGATTCCCAGACACCAAGAATCGATTCTTCGAAGGAATCGGACTCGAGTTGACAGTCCCTAAACAGTAATGTATGAAGATCGGTCTCCTTATTACTACTCCATGGCTGTGACAAGCCTGCGTATTGGGCAGCTCCGTGGTATTCCTTTGGAGGCCTGGGGTGGGGTTCCGATGCCCTCTAGGCTAATCTAGTTGATCGAATTCCTTTCTCTATCGTGTCATAAAGAGAATGACTTGGGAGTGTCGGGATCTAAATTGTTAATTGCACTTACAAGGAGAGGACGCGAGATGGGAATCGCCTATTCGACTGGGACTTTGCAGAATAAAAGTACATCAAAATCCATTAGGGGCGTATTTTTTCTTTCGATCTAATGGCCCTTAGTTTTCGAGATATCGAAGACACCAGATTTCAAAAGATTTTACACGATTTAAAAAGGTTTCAACAAATTTTAGAAGATTTCAAACGAACAAAAAAGATTTCACGAATACGACTTATGTTTGCCCCCCTCGTTTTCCCGTGGCCGAATAGTTGATAGTTAGCTAAAGTGTTTCCATATACTTCAAGCAGGACTTCTCTTGTAATAATTCTCCATTTTTCTGCTTCTCCAATCTTAGCCGCATTCTCTGCTGTGATGTTTACGTATCATCGTTGATTTTTTGACAACGTTAGATAAATCAATCATGCCTTTATAAGCACTGTTTAAACACGAAACGAGGGCCGACAACTTTTTTCGTGCGATTAGAAATAAAAAAACTTTACTGTCAAATCAATGGTACATAGCTCAAAAAACAATGCGATATTGGAAACGAACGTTGCGAAAATGGCTGCCCAAGCGTGCCCCCGCGCTACGCATGTGCGTCCCGCCAAAAAGAAAACTGTCACGTTACTATAATTATAATGCTTTTTGCAGAGCAAAATGAACAACAGAATATAATTAAATAATATATAATTATTTATATTAATAGAAATATCAATGAACTCTGTAAATAATATAAAAAGAATGCGACTTTTCCAACTGCGCAAGTGTCCAGTGACGCAGTGCGTATGCACGCCCCTCAAACATACATAGTTCTAGGTTTTCATTATTAAAATACTTTTCGTAAAATGAAATGAACAACAGAATATAAATAAATAATATGTGATTATTTATATTATGAAAACATTGATAAATTTTGTAAATAATATAAAGAGCGCGAGTTTTTCAATTGCACAAGTGTCCATTGACAGTGCGCATGCGCACCCCTGAAAGATACATAGTTCCAGGTTTTCATTATTATAATACTTTTTTTAAACGAAATGAACAACAGAAAGTAAACAAATAATATGTAATTATTTATATTATAAAAACATTCATAAATTTTGTAAATAATATAAACAGTGCGACTTTTTTAACTGCACAAGTGTCCATTGACAGTGCGCATGCGCACCCCTCAAAAATACATAGTTTCAGGTTTTCATTATTATAATTAATAGGAGAGTGTAAAGGCGAGAGTACTAACGTTGAGAAGCGCTTGAATCTGCTAACGATGCAATCGTAGACGACGCGACGTTGCGTGCTTTCTTACAAAATGAATATTTCCGCCACTTTTCAATGAATTGATCTAAAAATTTCCAGAAATCTTCCTCCAATAGTAAGGAACAAAAGTCTCACTGGAAGTTGTTTCAACTCCAAAGTTCCCTCAATACTTCTCTTCGCCGAAGCTAAAAAACCGTGCTTACCATCAGGTCTCCATTTGCAATTAATTATTATTAAATAATTGGTATTTTTGATTCTTTTCTTCATTTTTTAGGCATTGATAGGGTATAATGTGTATGTTTACCAAATTTCAAAAATTTTCAATAATATTTGTCTGAGTGGAGACGATGTATGTTTTAAAAAATAATTGAATTTGGCGAAATTTTGTCATCCCTTTTTCAGTTATATTATTAAAAATATACATCGGAAAGAAAAATTTTAAATAGAAAAATGTTCCGTCTTGTCATTTTCTACAAGCACATATTTTTTTTAATTTAATTTTTTCAACTTTAAAATTTGGATATCATAAGACGTTTGGACAATAGTTCTTCGCGTTTTCGAGAGCTCGTCCCCTTATTGCGTATCGGACCTTCAAATCTAATACCTTCTATGGATGAAAATGTAAAAATAATTTTTCAACTGTAAATGGAATAGTTACTTTTTTAGTTAAAATAATTGATTTTGAATTTAACAAAAAAAAAAAAAAACGAATTTTCAACAAAATAGTTAAATTTTCAATCAAAGGGATGAATGTTCAACTAAAATGATGAGTCTTAAAAAAAAATGAATTTTCAACAAAAAAGTTCAACATTCAACCAAATGAAGTTGCATTTTTAACCAAAAATATGATCAATTCCGAAATTGTTGAATAATGTATTTTGGTTGGATTGCAGAATAGGGGCGTCAACCCTATTTTGGCTGAAAACAATTTTTTTTCGGCAAAAAACTATTAGAATCTTTAATTGAACGATAAATGAAGCGATTTGACAAGGCAAAAGTTTAAAATTATTGTTACTTTTGTTCTCATGTGAAGAATGTTCGTGACTTCATAAGTTCACACTTCACCGGATTTAACGATAAAGTCCAGGCACGCAAATTGTTTATATTACAGTTTCATAGAACCGATCACCCGGAGGTATTAACCGTCTGAACGAAAGACAAAACAGTTCTCTACTCGGTCCAGATTAACGACTTTGTTTCGCCAATCTGATAACCAATATAAAATTTGTATTTCATGCGGTCAAAGTGTTCTATGTCTAAAGAATTATAATCATCCACCTATAATTCAGAGTAATTTATTTGTAATCCAACTAATTCGGAGAAATTCAGGCAATCCAAGTTCTCCACTTGTAATCAAGATTAATCGACCTATAAACCGCTTTAATCTACAGTAATCCATTTGGGGACCAAATAATTCGGAGTAATTGAGGTAGTTCCGTAATTTAGGTAAACCAAATAATTAATTTGTAATCCGAGGTAATCCACATATAATTCAGAGTAATCTATTTGTAATTCAAATAATTCGGAGTAATTCAGGTCATCCTAGTAATTCACTTGTAATCCTAGTAATCCACTTGTAATCCTAGTAATCCACTTGTAATCTAGGTTAATCCACCATTAATCGACTGTAACCTAAAGTAATCCATTTTTTAACCAAATATTTTGGAGTAATTCAGGTAATCTACGTGCTTTAGGTAAGCCAAATCATTCACTTGTAATCCAAAGTAATCCACCTGTGATCCAGAGTAATTTATTTGTAATTAGAATGATTCGGATAAATTCAGCCAATCAAAGTAATCCATTTGTAATCCAGTTTAATCTACCTATAATCCACTGTAATCTACAGTCATCCATTTGTTAACCAAATAATTTGGAGTAATTCAGGTAATTCACGTAATTAAGGTAAACCAAATCATTCATTTGTAATCCAAGGTTATCCACGTTAATCCAGAGTAATCCGTCTGTAATCCAAATAACACGGAGTAATTCAGGTAATCCTAGTAATCAACTTGCAGGGTTGCCACAAAACCTGGAAATCATGGAAATTCATGGAATATCATGGAAATTTGTTTAACCTGGAAAATATCATCGGGCGTAAAGTTTCATGTAGCGGGCGTAAAGTTTCATGTTGGCCCGGTGGCGGAGTGCGCATGTGCAAACGTCACTGGGCTGGAAGCGGCCACATTAAGCCTGCTTCACGTGCATGCAATGGTGCGTTTTCAAGGGGGGCCGGACAAAAACTTAATTTTGATTCATCTTTCATACTTTGAAGGTTACATTTGACCTATAGATATTTCAGAAATCATAACGAAACTAACAACAAGATGCGAAGATGAAAAAATTTATCGTCCACTTTTGATTTTCAAACTTTACGTTTATAACCTCTCACAAGTCAAGCGAGTAAGTGATACGAGCAGACAAATAATTTCGAGGTGGAAGCCGCGCGCGCTCACGGGTACTTGGACTTGGGCTAAAGAGTAGGGGGTAAAGGTGTGCAAATGATCGGCTCTTGGCTTACCTCGTAAATTACCGAATTTCACACATTTCTTACCGAATTTACCGTAAAAGTGGTAATTATCTTTTTTATTTAAATATAAAAGACTGCATGCAGATAAATAAGTCAGGAACGTAATTTTATAATGTTTCTTGTTAATTTTGAAACAAACATGTCGAGAAACAAGTGCAAATATTACGTTTTAGACGTTTTAAAGGAACCTAACCTCTCAAACTTGAGTTGTCATCGGTGTTATGCAATAATATAAAGCAGGGGGATGGCCAGCCCCATGCCACTTCTCTGTGGAGGCCTGTGGAAAATATTGTCATGAGAGTTGATGGTCGCCATGTGGCGGCGCCAGCTATGCAGTTGTCCTAGAATTCAAATTATGAAAGGCGAAAGTGTTTGAAAAAAATGTTTGTAAAATAAAAATAATTTTCTGATAGTTCTGGGTAAAAGATAATAATCTTTAAGATTTTTTCAATGTTTTAAGTTGAAAATAATTTGCGAAAATCGTAAAATTCACTGCTTTTAGACGTCGATCCCCATTCATTCTTACTAACTACAAACAATTATTATACATGCGCAATTAAATCACACACATAATTATATGTGTAATTTTCAAATATCCGAAAAGAAAATAGTCTAAACTTTATAATATTTTTGTGTTCAAATAATTTAGCACTTATTTAATTTTTCATATTTCAAAGTAGAATTTAAAAATATTGTGGTGTCAAATGTATACGTTTGGTAAATAGAATATATTTGTCCGGACATTAAAAAAAGTGAAAGTGTGTACCTACTGGAATCATATTTTTTAAACATATTTTTTATATTCTTCAAATTTTAGGAAATTTGAAATTATAATGAGTAATAAGTCAGTCATAGCTATCATATGAACTCATATGATCTGCACACAGCCGATTATATAATTCAACCCTATGCAATGCATGCATGTACGTTTTTTACTAATGTATGTATATTTGATTATTCATTTATCTATATTTGTATATTCATGGATGTAAAAAATGTTATAATTCAGAAATGCCTTAGCACTGAAAATTTTCCTTTCGGGCCCCTCACGACGTGTATACTTTAGGGTTGGCTGAGTCGAAATGAAAAACTTTCGTATGTTCAAAATGTACTTTTAAAACATTGAAATAATCAGATTATTAAGAAAGACGAGTTAATTCGAAAAATTCCGCGACTTGTCATCTTTAATGATCTGATATTCTCAAATTTTTCGGAAGTACAATTGAGCCGCCGGGTGCAAGAACCAGCCCGACGCTCGAAAACGCGTATAAGTATTGTCCGATCGTTTCAAAAAAAGAAAATTTTCAAAATCGAAAAATAAATTTTGTGAGAATTTAGAATTGTAGGGAACAAGAATGTGAAACTTTTTTCTATTAAAATTTTTCTCAGCAAACATTTATTTTTAATAATAAAAACGAAATATTTAGAAAAAGTTGCTCCCTGATTTAATTATGTTTTGAAACTTTAATTGTTCGAACTTGGCCAGATATTATTGAAATGAGTTCATATTTGCAGGGCATATTTAAAATACTCTAGCGATGCCTAGAAAGTCATGAAAATTTCAACAATCGCTTATTGTTTAATAACGTTTAATTGCAAAATGAGGTCAATGGATAATTGGGTTTTCTTGGTTTCGCCCGTCAAAAGTATCTAGGTAACTTCGACTTTCAAACAACTTCCAGTGAGTGATTTGTTTAGCATTAAGATTGATTTTTTCCAAGCACGTTCAAAAACATTTTCTTTCAATTCAATAATATAGTAAAGGTATAATAAATTTTAAATCAATTTAGAATAATTATAATATGCATAATGATATTATTATGTTGATAATATTATAGAAAATTTCATTTTAACATAAATGATTTGTTTAATTTATTTTAATTATTTATTGATTTCGTAATTGATAATTAAGCTTAGCGTAATCATTATTTGAAATAATAAGCAACCCGTGTGCAAAAATTTATATATGTGAACTAGTGTCTCCTCCACACCACATTTTTTGAGGATTATCTCATTACTTACTTTGTCCATCAGTGTTTTGCTGCACATTTTGCGCAGAAATATATAATATAATATATAATATATATAATTTTTTCAACAGTTATGTTTCCTAAGATTAATTAAATTTTACCTCACTTTCATTAAAAAATGGACCAAAAGATGGACATTTTCTAAAAGAAACGACTTTCTATCTATTCTAATAGAAAATTGCGAAAAACAATTATTAATTTCTTCACACTATTTTAATACACATGCACCTACCGGTATATGGTACTATTTTACGTATTGTAAGCAATTTTCATAGCATAAACCGCAAAAAAACCTCATGAGTCACAAACAATCGCCAAGCTCATTTTTTCACTTGTGCAGTTTTTTCGGGGCCCTAGAAAGCATACGTCATGGGGCTTGTGCTAACTCTAAATATCTTTTTTTTTTTATCAAAAAAACATTACTTTATTTTGTTGTGAATTCCAACAAATTTCCGGGCGATATGCATCGAAGTTAGAAAAAAATTTGGAACATCCTAGTAGTAGTAGCAAACGCTGGAAATATCTGCTTTCACTCCACTTCACAGGATGAGCGTTAGGGTAGTCCAAAAATGCGTTGAAAATTTCATTTTTCGAATTGTTCTGCATATCGCCCGGAAATTTGTTCGACTTCATACAAACATAAATCTACTTACAATTAGGGCACAAAAACTGATATCCACAGGTCGCTCAAGCCACATGCTGAAAAAAATGGTTAGTTGTGACAAGAAGCTCTTTATTAGTTTGGTTAATATATTTAAAAATATCAACTTTTAAACTGTCACATTTAAATAATTGTACTGTTAAATCGACCCTATACGAGAATTGACTCGATTTCCGGGCACATATGGTACGTTTTGACCCTCGCCCGCACGAATAATTTATGATTTTATTGTTGATTTCATTTCGTTTGGTTGATATATTTAATAATGTCAACTTTTAAACTGTCACATTTTATTAATTTGACATAAAAATGGACCCTATAAGTGAATGGGAACGATTTCGGGCACAAGTGGTCCGATTTGACCCTCGTCCTTACGAATGGTTTTTGATTTTATTGTTGATTTTATTTCGTTTGGTTAATATATTTAAAAATATCAACTTTCAAACTGTCACATTTAAATAATTGTACTGTTAAATCGACCCTATACGAGAATTTACTCGATTTCCGGGCACATATGGTACGTTTTGACCCTCGCCCGCACGAACAATTTATGATTTTATTGTTGATTTCATTTTGTTTGGTTGATATATTTAATAATGTCAACTTTTAAACTGTCACATTTTATTAATTTTACATAAAAATGGACCCTATAAGTGAATGGGAACGATTTCGGGCACATTTGGTCCGATTTGACCCTCGTCCTTACAAATGATTTTTGATTTTATTGTTGATTTTATTTCGCTTGGTTAATATATTTAAAAATATCAACCTTTAAACTGTCACAATTTAGTAATTGTACTGTTAAATCGACCCTATACGAGAATTGACTCGATTTCCGGGCACATTTGGTACGATTTGACTCTCGCGGCACGGATAAGTTATGATTTTATTGTTTATTTTATTTCGTTTGGTCGATATATTTAATAATATCAACTTTTAAACTGTCACATTTTCTTAATTTTATATAAAAATGGACCCTATAAGTGAATGGGAACGATTTCGGGCACATGTGGTCCGATTTGACCCTCGTCCTTACGAATAATTTTTGATTTTATTGTTGATTTTATTTCGTTTGGTTAATATATTTAAAAATATCAACTTTTAAACTGTCACATTTAAATAATTGTACTGTTAAATCGACCCTATATCGGAGCAGTGTTGCGGAATGAACGTGTTATTTAAATAAGTAGCACGAGAATTCTAGATCAATCTAAAATATCTATATCTTAAACCTATATACCTATCTACCCTATACCTATATAAAATTTTGAACAAAATGAAGCGACCAATAATAATCAAGTAAACTGTTTACAACATAAAAACATAAACCATTATTGTCATGGAAAGATTAAAATAATTTTCACTTTATATTTTTTTTTAATTTTAACATTAGTTTATGAATATTTTATTTATTAATAAGCTTTTTATATAATTCTAGAAAATTGAAGTCTTACTAGAATGAATGAATAATGATATTTATAATGATAATTAAAAGAATTGATAATAAAATAATGTTTAAGATTATTTTCATTGAAATATTAAAACAATTTTCAATTTATATATTTTTTTGAATTGAAAATTGCATTTCCGAAAATTTGAATTGATAATAACCTTTTGTGCCAATTCCAGAAAAAATTAAAACGCATGTCTATATAATTTTGAAAATTAAATTCGTATAATCATTTCACAACATCACAAACATTGACAGAAATTATGAAATTATAATAGAGGAATTTTAAATATAAATAAACTTTTATTCTATGAAATATAGCCAATATGTAATTAGATAACCATGAAGTAAATAATCAATTTATGTACTTAATTGAAACAAACTAAAATTCAATCTTGATTTTCAATTATTTATTTATTATTTATTATTAATTATTATTAATATTTAAATTTGAGAGAAGTTTTAGGCTCCGGAAGCGACGATCATGGTTCCTTAAAGCAACCAATCCCGACGCAACTGGAACGTGTTCGTCATCCACCTTTGCTCCTCCTGTCCTAGAAGGTAAGCAAGAGCGGGAAATTTAGGCGAGAAAACATCGTTCAACACTGTTCACTGGACTCAGGTCTCTATCCGCGGATGACCTTACGCGGCAGACGGGACAGTTGGAGATGGAAATTTCACCTCTGGAGACTTTTTTAGAGCTACTAATCTTTGTAGAATGTTATGAGGAACAGTGTTGTCGGACCAGATGAAGTGATCCCAGAAGCTGGAACAACTTGAACATGTGGAAGTCATCTTGTCACTGGCACAGTGAAAATGGCTGTTCATTCATGAAAGCTGAGTGTGTATTCTCCTCCTCCTCATGTCCTCCTCTTCCAACTCCTCCTCCTCATCATCATTATGCCCTCCTCCTCATTTCCTTCTCTTCCAACTCCTCCTCCACATGCCCTTATCTTCCAGCTCCTCCTCCTCCTCCTCATCATGCCCTTCTCTTTAAACTTCTCCTCCACATGCCCTCCTCTTACAGCTTCTCCTCCTCCTCATGCCCTCCTCTTCTAACTCCTCCTCCTCATGCCCTTCTCTTCCAACTTCTCCTTCTCCTCATCATGCCCTCCTCCTCCTCAGCCTCATTTCCTCCTCCTCAGCCTCATGTCCTCCTCCTCCGCCTCATGCCCTCCCCCTCCTAGTCCTTCTCCTCCTCCTCATGCCCTCCTCTTCCGACTCCTCCTCCGCCTCATGCACTCCTCTTCCAACTCCTCCTCCACATCATGCCCTCCTCCTCCTCCTCCACCTCATGATCTCCTCTTCCTCCTCCTCCTCATGCCCTCCTCTTACAACTCCTCCTCATCATGCCCTCCTCCTCCTCCTCCCCCTCCTTATGCGCTACTCCTCCAACTCCTCCTCATGCCCTCCTCACGCTCGAGAAGGAGAAGTTGGCGTTGGAAGAAGAGAAGAATGAGAAGGAGGAGGGCATGAGGAGGAGGAAGAGGCGGGTACGAGGAGGAGGTGGAGCTGGAAGAGGAGGGCATGTGGAGGAGGAGTTGGAAGAGAAGGTCATGAGGAGGAGGAGGAGGAGGAGGAGGAGCTGGAAGAGGAGGACATGTGGAGAAGGAGTTGGAAGAGAAGGACATGAGGAGGAGGGCATGATGAAGAGGAGGAGGAGGATTTGGAAGAGGAGGACATGAGGAGGAGCAGGATACACACTCAGCTTTCATGGATGAACAGCCATTTTCACTGTGCCAGTGACAAGATGACTTTCACATGTTCAAGTTGTTCGAGAACTTATTCAAGACTCGATAATTTAAAGAGACATGAGAAATACTCTTGCTTAGCAAGGCTCGCCTGAGTCCTCAACAACCACCTTACCTGAATCTTATTGCATTTCTGCGGAGAATTGTCTCTGCCCTATTCCGTTATTAATGATTCATATGATATGACAACAAATTTCGCCAGCGAATGTAATTTTTAATAAAATTCACAAATGACTTGTGATAAGAAGCAACTGTAGAATCTCTTATAAAATATGAAATTGCATTGACACAATGTGAGAAATGAATGATTGAATGAATTATTAATAAAAAATCTGAATAATTAATTATTATATATATATATATATATATTATTAATCAATCATGAAAAAATGTGAATTTTAATTATTTTTTATTTCTAATTATCATTAAATAATTATCATTATTGATTATTGTTCGTTGAATGTTGAAAAATGTTAATTAATTTAATTTGCAATAATTTAAAAAATATAATTACTATTATTATTTTGAATAATTTTAAATATTCAGTAATTAATATTAATTTTAATTATTTAATAATAATTATTAATCAAACGCTTATTCATTATTATCAGTTGAGTGTTTATAAATCAAAAAGTCGTTAGCAAATAATGATCTAAATTTAAAAATAAAACTACACTAGATATTCAGTTTCATTTACTTTCCGTTTAAACTTATTTAATTTCTACCCCTGATTGCCTTTATCGTGTGAAGAAGCCTCAGGTAATAAGAACCATAAATGAGCAGGAGGAACACCGAGGACCTAATTAAGAGAAGAGTAAAGCCTTCGGATTGACTGGTGTCTATTGCTCCATTGTATTGACATTTAAACCAAAGGCGTCGCCAAGCTCTAAATTCAATGATTTTGCATGTTTTTAATAGTCTTTTTCTCATATAAATTATTATACGTTTTTATTTTGTTCTCTAGAAACCTGTTCTTAGGTAAGCAACTCGTGTTTTGTGAAAATTCCAGTTTATAAAAATATATAGGAAGCCCGTTATATGGTTTTAAATATTGCGATTTTACGGCGCGACTGTTGGTTCTCGCACTTCGCGCTCGATGATATATTTATCTCGCGCTTCGCGCTCGATGATGTGTTTACCTCGCGCTACGCGCACATGTATATTCTACTTGAAGCATAATTCTTGAAATATAAATGCAATAGTGGACTTTTTAGAAGAGTTATTTTAGTATGTACAAAGAGCAAAAAGCATTCTGAGGTAAAAGTCAGATTTTCCAATTTCAATTTTTGAATTTTCAGCCAAATTTATAGGATAAAGTGTTTTAAAGTAGTTTAATTTCTGAAATAGAAATATTATTACCCCCCCCCCCTAAAATAAAGATGGCTGAATTTCAAAAGTTTATAACTATTAATAACAATAATAATAGTGACTTATCTTGATATTTCACTGGGATTCCGCCTTTGACTTCAAAGTTGATTTCCAATTTTTGATTGGAAATTTATGAAAGACAGGAAGGAATTTAAACAGGGCGTTTACGGAAAATATTGCAAAAATGATCCCGCGAACAAAATAGACCTTTTAACAAACGGGGCAGTTAGTTTTTTATTTTCCGAAAGCGCGTGATTTGACCTCTCTGTGAGAAGTAAGATTTTAGACTGGCGATAGGAAATTGTCTGTGTATTTTGTCAAGTGGCCATATTGTCCGATCGAGAATACAAAGAAAACAGGAATCGAAACCCCTTTATGTTCCTCGAAGTCCCTTCGGTTATTGCATCATTTGGAGAAATCTTTAGAATTATTTCAAACATCTTAAAGACCCGAAAATTCTCTCAAATTTGAAAATATTCCAATCGAATTGAGAAACTTTCTGAAATACTGTGAAATCTCTAATGTAGTATCATAAAATGCCGTAAAGATTCCATAAAATCCTATATTTCTTGAAATCTGAGATTTAAAAACGCCCCAAAATATCCTTATGGACTTGAAATTTTGCCAGTTCATTGAAGTCTATTGAGAAGCTCCATACAATATTGTAAAGAGAGAAACCCCCCCCCCCCAAAAAAAAAAAAGAGAACATTAAAATTTTGTAAGATGAGAGTGGGAATATACATATGCATATATACATACATACTCATTCACCTATGTACATGTATATTCTACTTGAAGCATAATTCTTGAAATATAAATGCAATAGTGGACTTTTTAGAAGAGTTATTTTAGTATGTGTTTCAAGAACTGTATTCCTCTGGTCTTCACATTTTCATTGAAAGTCTTTTGTACTTTCTACGATTCTTCCTACGTTTTAAATATGTATCAATCAAAGTTTCTAACGACGATACTTCCAATTTGTAACATACATTTGGCCCTATTCTAGAGGGTTGACTCAGTCATTTAAAATTTCAACAACTAATTTTTTCCGTGCGGTTTACAATATGTAGGCAAAAATTAAATAATTAGGAGTAGCTTATTCCATCTTAGGGATATTACTTACCATTCATACAATACATGTTATCTTTATATATGTTTTCAAACATCTTTATACTTAATTTTGATCGAAGTTTATTTCATTAAATAAGAAATCTATTTGAAAAAACTTGAAAGGGGTAGTTTTTTTACCAATAAGGGTGTCTTATATCATCTATTTCGTAAGAAATACTTTTTGAACAATGTCCGTGATTATTTTGCTTCAAATGCATGATATATTCACAATAGAAACTGCAGGATGTTAGAAAATCCACTTTATGTTGAAAAAGTGGTGTTTTTTTAATTTCTGGGGGAGGTTTTTCAACATTCCTGTACTTTTTTATTTTATTCCCTTGTCTGACCACTTTCTACGATATTTAGGCAAAACTAAATTTTTTTATGAAACCTGTGAGAAAATACGAATTTTTTACGGTTGGGGTGGTGTAACCCCCGTGGTATCCAAGATTCCCTTGTTAAAAAATTTAAAAAAAATTCACAGTTGTTTTTTTACTAAATGGAAGCTTTTTTTTTTTGGGGGGGGGGGGTGAGCCGGTAAATCAAAGGAACTTTAATTTTGTTGAGCCACCTTAATGATTATGATATTGAAAATTATGTAGGAATGTTTTGCAGCATAAGGGTTAAAATACATTGTCCAAAAAAGGGACAATTTTTCTGATGAAACAAAAAGTGAGTATCATTCAGTTTTTTATTTCCCTACAAAAGGAATCGCCTTTTCAAAAATTCAGAAATGTATATATAATTAAAAAATAAAGGTTAACAACCACCGCAGGGTCCCACTGGGAGCAACTGTCATCTAAAAAATGACATGGGTAAGGGCAGGTTAAAAATGAAAGTTATTAGATTGGTTTCATTTCATAGGTACTCCTCTTCAATCTCTAAAAAACTTGGCACGTTTCGATCAAACCCTCAAGTAAGAGTTCAATTTTTCGAAAATCCAAAATTTCCTCATGTTAATTAAATGGGATTTTTAAGTGCCCGGTGGCACAGGTGTTAATATTCGAATTTCGAAAAAAAAATTACGGATTTTCTTTCTCCGGCAAATGGAAACTTTCGAAATATTAGGGTGTGCCCAAAAGCGAATTTTCGAATTTCATACCCACCTGGGAGTCAAATTATTCCTAAGCGTAATACAACCCTGCTCCTTTTTTTTAAGTTTTTGAACAACTATTAGATAGTGCGACTCGCGTTTTAATTATTTGTTATACATTTTCCGATCGTTAGATGTTGAGAACCCGAGCGACTCTGGGTTGCCTGAGAGTGCAGTGGTCTTGTTCATGAAGCGAAATATACCTTATTGATCAGAACGAAGAGGATATTCTTGGATGTAAATTACCATCAAAATGACAAGTCTTACGATACTTTCTTTACGAGCTGAGATGTTCCGAAAAGAAAAGAACCATTCATGAAAGTACATTTCTTTTTGTTTTCAAATTTTTTCTTCACTTCAAAGGCGATTATCTGCCCAGAAACTGAATTATTCGACTTTGTAATCAGAATCATTTGAAAGGTTATACAATTTCGCGTCGAATTTGCGTGTTCTTGATCTAGATTTAAAGAGTAGGGGTTTCTCTTGATTTTATGATTTTTCCATATTTTTAGGAATCGAGAACAATTTTTGTTCTTAAAATTATGTTTGGTATTCGAATTTATGATATTGCAAACATACAGAAGCAATCATTATCTGAATTTGGTCAAAAAATTGATGTATCACGTTTTATTCACTTACTCTTCAATTTATAGAAATCTGTAAATATTTCAAAATGGCCACGAATAGTAAATAATTATAATGAAAAATAATGTTTTGAAATTTAAGAATCTTAAATTAGATTGAAATCAAATTCAAAATCCCATTTAACGTCCAACACTCAAGTCAATGTTGTCCAATATAACCCGTATTCTATTCTGATTTATATATTTGAAAATGCTTTGAAATATCTTTATATTTTTAAGACCTTGCGAGATCTCATGAAATCATTCAGAATACTTTGAAATCACTGTGAAGATCACTGTACGACAAACTCATTTTCCTTGTCGGTAAAAAATTTAGTTGAAGTCAAACATTTTGAAGCAAAGTTTAGCTTATTTGACTCAGCGATACCTAGTAACAGATGTACACGTGGTCATGAAATGCAAAAATTTCACAAGGACAAGCTAAATGCATTTATAGTTCATGAGATAAAAGTTATAGCATATATGTATTACCTCACCAAAAACATCTATGATGGAAAGCGTTCGGCCCCACGAAAAAGTTATCAGTAAAATCAACATTCCTTGTGGAGCTAAAATTTGCCAAGTAATTCTAAAAAACATGTAAAATTTTTAATTTACTAAACTGAACATATTACGGAAACTCTGATAATATATGAAAATAAAAAAAAAGGAAATCTTGGAAAGTAATATGATGATTCTACTGATAAATTGGTTCTTGGTCGAATTTTTTTCACCATAAATATATTTGATGAGATTGCAGTTAATTTTATATTCTCATTCATGAGAGTGTCATGAAATCGTATACATTTTTTATTTTTAGTTATTAACGTATCTTTACTCTCTGGCACGTACAGACTCTAAGAATAATGAAATTTTGTCAGTGGCTGTCTGTATTGCTGCGTCTGTGTTGTTACCGGAATATTGTAGGTACGCTAACTTTTAAAGGATTGTTTCTATCAAGCCAGCGATTGATACAATGTTTTTTGTGGTGTAAAATTCAAGACAAAAATAATCAAATCTGTTCATGATAATCAGGGCATTAGTAATCTTTTCCTTTCTCTAATGCAAAAAACAACAGAACAACATCATCGTATACTTCTTTCAATTTTAAATACATATTTTGAATTGCTTATTTTTTATTATACCAATAAGCCATTTTCCTTTCGGGGTAGGCGTGACGCACTCTGAGGCCCTACAGCTCGATCTCCTGATAATTTTTTAAAGAAGGCTTTCATTTCGGTGGCTTTGTCATAGGCCCTTCAGTTCTATTCGAAAGGAATAGAAACCGAAACCGAATGGGGGCTCGTCCGGGTATATATATATATATATATTGACATTGATATTGATATTTATTTACGGCAAACACCTCTGTTGTTACAGTTTTGTACATTTATTCGTCATTATCTGATAAATGTTCTGCTAAACAATATAAGAAAAAAATAACACATAAGTATTAGATATAAAGTGACTTATAACTAGATAGATAGAACACAATAGGGATGAATAAGTAGATAAAATAGTATTTTCTGACTAATTTAATTTTATCAGTATGTACTTTGACCTATTTAAAAACGACTTACTTCTTATCAACTGGAGGCTTTAATTTTAAATTTCGAATAAAATTCTTTTAAAGTGAAACACTTGGCCTATGACCTTATTGCAAGTGTAAAGGCCTCTTCAGTTTAAGACCAGATTCAAATGAGACTTTCGGGATCTGTTCTCGAAGGTGTAGAAGAAGTTATTGCAATTTTTAAGTCGTAACAACTGAATAATTCACTACTTACTCATGAAATTAAAGTTATTTCTTCTATATTCGTAGCGTAAACATTTGACTTCTAAGTTTTATTACTGGAAAGAGTATAAGAGTATTTTCTTTCGGTTCCTTCGTCAAATAATATAATAATAATAAAATTATTATTATATTATATATTATATATATTATATATTATTTTATTTATATTTTTGAATAAATTACTTTACTATTGCTTTTATTGTTTATCTTTTTATTTTTATTGTTTATCTTATTTATATTATTGTTGTCCAATTTTCAATTAGAGGGAAGTGATAGTTCATCAATGTTAACCATAGTGATTGTTTAAACAATGTATTATAATTAATTAACCAAAAACTTTTTATGTTAAAAAATAATTCGTAAACAGAATTAATAGTTTGGAAAGGGTTTTAAGGATTTATGGATTAGTTAGGTAAAATTTACCTAGCCTTCCTGACATTTCCACCTATCCTATCAAAACCATGACGTCATGCTAGAATACTCAATTGTAATAGAGGTATGAAACATAAATACCTTTAATTTTAAAAGTGGGGAAAATACAGTGACCGAGCGCGTAGCGCGAGGTACATACGTTATCGAGCGCGAAGCGTGAGAACCAACAATCGCGCGCCCTAGGCGCGCTCAAACTTGCGAGCGAAGCGAGCCGCGCGCGTAGCGCGCGATGAGAATGTGCCCGCTCGGCGGGCAGATTTTTCTTTTTTTTAAATAAAATGCATTTTCAGAAAAACGGTCACCATTTTGTCACTTTTCAACTTTTTCATATTTTCTCTTGTTGATTTTGAAACAATGAGCAATCCCCTATATGAGAGTTAAAAAGAAAAATGTAATTATCATCAAAGTGACAAAATGGTGACCGTTTTTCTGAAAATATTTAAAGTCAATTTACTCAAAAACGCGCTTTGAAGAGAAGAGAGATTTTTTTTGTCGGGAAAACTAAAATCAAGCTTTTGTCCAAAACGACACCAGATACGAAGAAAGCCAAAGGAACAAAATTGAAAAATGTCTCTTGACACTTTTTTCTATCTCGCGTTATTTTCAAGATTTTTGCTAAACTATGTATAAAATCCTTCAAGAGTAATTTTTTCTCGACAATACAATTTTATGGTGTGATTAAATACTAAAAATGACTAAATTGAAGAGTTTTAACAATGTTTTGATGGAAGAATAATGAAGTAAGTTAGTGTTAGTGAAAATGGAGCGTATCTATTATTTGAAAAATGCAGACTTCAAAGGAAAAAGTTTGCTGTAAAAGTTGTTCCAACTGTTAAATTATGTTCTTCTTTGTTTTTTATAATACCAACAAATTGTACTATTGAGCTCTACTTCGATTGGATTACTTTCCTTATGACTTTTTTTAGACCTTCTGTTATAAATGTCTACATAGTTTGTGCTGCGAATGCAAATGAAAACGTTCAGTACATTAGCGACGTTGAAAAATACCAGGCACTGAGAGTAAAAGGTTTTGATCAGTTCGGGTTTTGATCCCTGAGCCGACGCAAAATGCATCGTTAGGTTGAACTCTCCTCAAGATCCGAACATGTGGACTGCAGGGAGAAAGCGATCCCATCCAGAGTGGACGTTTGGAATTGACATCGTATGTGATTGTCCGCGAAGAAAGGGACCTTATGCGGAAAAAATCGATTTTGATTTTCTTACGCCAATCGATAAGTGGAGGGGGTGTTTTTTGTAGACGCATCCCCACTTCACAAATGCTGGCTTGCGCACTCTGCTACGAGATCGCCCGTCCTGTAAAATTCAGCTTCGACGCAGTAGGTCTCTTTCTTCGCGGACGGTCACGTATCTTTTCGCTGAAATATTCTATTGGGATTTTCAGAATATTTCAGTAATTATTTGAGTGAAGTATTTTCTAATAAACGTTAAAAATGCCAACTTCGAACTGTGTTCGTGGCAATGGCCAATTTTGTGAGGTTCCTGAAAAAAATTACAAGTATTTTTTTCGATTAGACCCAATTAAGGGTGCTGCTAACCTCCTGTATTTTCGTATAAGAATAACATAGGGAAAAACCTTTTTTTTATAAAAATGAGTTTGTAAGATGTAATTGTCCACGAAACTATGGTGCAAATTTCAGGTACTCCTCAAAAGAGTGTAAGGCATGCATTAATGTTTTATTTTAAACTCTAGGTAGCGAAGGACTCATGTTCGGTCATGTTAAAGTCGACGAAAAAGAAAAAGACGATTTATCACCTTTAATATTAACTTCCAAATACCTTTTATCGATTTAATCCGGGATACGAGTCCCTGAGCCTATTCAATCAAGCACTTCTTTTGTGCCCAAAAAAAGGTTTTAGTTGTTTTAGAAGATAGGCAAAGATTTAGCCTCTGGAAGGTACGACCACGATCGTTTACCGAGCGATCGACCCCGACGCTACCTACAGTAATACGTGATCCGGATCATCACTTCCCACAACACCAGGAGACGATCAAGTCGCGAAATCACTGAAAAAGTAATTGAAATTTGAAGAAACACTGTCTTTGAATTCAAAGGACTCAAATGCCTGACTTTTCACAAGAAGCATAATTGATTTTAAATCATTGCAAAAACCGAAATTGGTACACTAGCCTACACCGTTATTGAAACTGGACTGAACAGAAAAAGTGTCCAAGCCTGCTCCACAAAAGAAGCCACACCCCGTAACGTGCATACTTTGAGCATTCACTGAGAACATGTCCAAGTGTTTCTGGCTCTTGCTTGCACGCTCGGCAGTCAGTATCGCCTACAGGTATATTCATTATGAGATCGCGGTAAACTAAGGTATCTATAACGCGGTCTTGAGAGGCAAAAAGAAATCCCTGAGTCTCCGATCTCAATCCACCAGACTTGAGGAACATGTTGGACAAACCTATCGAGAGCTCTTCTCTACGTATGATGCCGTAAAATTTACCATGAAGGGGCTGGTCAGCATGTTATCTTAGCAGAAGCGTATGTTCTGCTTCCTGTATACGACTCTTGAGCACCAAAGGTGTTAGTCATGCTGGGCTATGTGTAGCATCGCTAGAATCAAATGGGAGGCCAAGCTCCTCTGCAGCCCTATCTGCGGCACGGTATAGAAACGCCGCAACATTGACGACTTCATGTTGATGTACGAGTCGCATAGGAAGATCTGCTTCATTTAGTACTAAGCAGGCTGTAGCCAGAACCGTTCTTCGATTAAGACAATCCAAGCTTAGCCAGCCTCTACCCCCTTTATCTCGAGGCAGGTATATTCTAGGTTCGAAAGATCTGGGATGATGACTTCAATGGATTTTCCTCATCTTGCGTGTGCTTCTGACAAGTTGCTTCAACTCATCGACGTTCAATTTTATTGCATCAAATGTGTAAAGCAGTATAGGAACGACCAGCATGCTGGTGGCCTGGATCTTATTGTTTCCAGATAATTCGGAAGCCCAAATTTGTCTGAGAATTTAGCGATACCTTTTTGCAAGAGCCGTTTTTAACACACGCACATTTTGGGCTTCCGCTTGCGGTATTTCGAGATATGTATATGTTTCTCCATTGCCAAGACGTTGAATGGTATTTCCGCCTATGAGTTGAACATCCTGATCGTCACGGGATGGTGTAATTTCTAGTCTTCCTTGGTCTATGTGAACGCAGACACATTTGTCCAGTCCGAAGCTCATGCCAATCGGTTCAGAGTACCTATTTATCGCCTCCACAAGGATTTTAAGTTCCTATTTGGAGGAAGCAAAGAGTTTAAGGTGAATATTTAGACAATTGGGATTAGGGTGATGAAAGTGGTAAAAAGGTGAGCGCAGGAGTACATGTCGACGTATAGTAAGACATTTAATGGTTGGATTGGGAAAGAATCATCTAGCAGTATTTTTATAGTTTAAAACAATTAGTAAATTTAAACAAATTAATATTAATCAGAAACTAAACATTACCTGTGGAATTTGCATCGTATACAGTGAAAAAACACGTCTCATGTTAAAACTGTTAAGCACAAGTTCGCGACACTAGCGCAACCAAGATGTCAGATCTCAATATGACGAAGTATATTTATGAGGACCAGTAGTGCAGGTCGATTTTTAGTCCAACAGTTGTGCGATCAGTAATACATGTCATCGTTTAGTCAGACATTGGCTTTTAATTGACAGGTGTTTTAATGGGGGTTAGAGATGCATTCGGTCGGGATGAGACAAGAAAACATCGATTTCGGGAACCATCCCGACTGTCGACAGCGAGAAGTCCCGTATCTCGTGATTTTGTTCCAGAATCTCGGAAAACGAGCAAGATCACATGAATAGAATCACATGAAAACAAACAAGAAGGCCAGAAAAGACCAGTGGAAGCTTCGTGGTCATCAAAATAAGAATTTAATATTAACTGAAGTAAAATAATTTCACAAAAACTAACCACTTCATCTATAGTGCCGTTAGGTTAGAAAATTGTAAACAAAATTAAGATTCTTAGGACAGAAAATCTAAAAAAATGTATTCAAATATGAATGAAATTTATACGAAAAATATAAAGAATTTTTGGAAAAATAATAATGTAAACGTCCCAGTAATCGTGACGCCATTTTTCTTGCTTTTTCTTTAATTTTAATGCATTGAAATGTTATTTGCTACTATAAAATGCTAAAAAGAAATTGCTTTTATTATTAAATGTTACTTTCAACATATTTTTGAACAATATATTTAAATTATAACTAAGTGTCACGGTTATTGGGATTGTCACGATTACTGGGGCATTTACCATATATTTTAATTTGCTTTATTCTGCTACCAATAATTTTGTTACTAAAATGAATTTCATTTCTGTCTAAGTATATTTTTCACCTGTTTTTTTGCAGCATATCTTAGAACTCTGGCATTTCTGAAAAAACATGTCTAGGGATACAATAGTGTTCTTATATTTCTCTGTCCCTAAGAAATCGTACTTCTCATGAATTTTACCAGCGCCGAATAACTTTTTTCCAATCGGATTCCGAATAAGAATTTTGTCCTTGGTATTAGGTACAATTATTCTTGACAAGATATTTCTCTGAAACTAATATGTATATTTAAAATAAATCTAAAACGTCGAAAATCTAACTTTTTACGTAAATTCAAAACTCGCAACCTCTAAATAATTTTTTGAAATTCTGATAAAATAAGGAGAGTATTTTCTCACCTCAAGAAAGGAACTGTCATGATACGACGGCAGGAAAATAAAAAAAAAGTTTTTTGTGAACCACCCTAATTTACATGTATAATAAAAAATTAATTCGCAGGAAAAAAAATACAAGCAAATAGTTAAATTTCCAACAAATGAGATAAATTTCCAACTCGGATGATAAGCCGACGAAAACAAACATTAATTAACAACACCAGAGTTGATTACTCAAATAATTGGTCAAATTTTCAACGAAATGAAATAGTTGCATTTTTAACTAAAAAATGTAAATAATTGCATTTTTCAATTGTTTTCTATTAATTCAGATCGCGTTCAAGAAAAAGTCTTAAACTTTATTAAAATCTATCACCGGGAAAACGTACTAAACGTGATTTTGTAAATTTAGTCCAACTGCCCCCCCCCACCTCCTAAAAACAGCCTTAGTAACTGCCTTCCCCTTAAATTATTAACGTACATCATAGATGCCCCGCTCAGTTGACGATATAAATGGCTCCAGCTATGGGCATCGCCGTGACGATGATTAGCATGCGTGAATCATATTACGCTATCACTGCGAAGGCAAAATTGCTATATGGGACAGTGAACTTACTTGAATCCGAGTGACATACGCGAAGATCCTTTTTAGCCATATATTTGCGGTTGTGGTCGCAGGCCAGTACCATAATTCTCCGTTAGTTTGTGTGTATGGGTTCAGAGCAACAAGTTGAGGGATTCCATTTTCGTCAATTTTATTAAAAACCAACGTACGTTTCGACCTTGTTGCAGGCCTTCTTCAAGGTAATATATAACCTGTATCCATATAAATTAAATCATTCAAGACATTTCAATTTTGGGTTTTTTTTCCAATAGAAAAAAACTCCTCTTTTTTTGGATTGAATAAACAATTTTTCGTTTTATAAAAAGATTAAAATTTGTAAATAATGTGGTTTAAATAGTGCCTTATTACATATTTAAAAATTGAAACCTCAAAATTCCGAGGCTCCATAATAGTAATTTAACTACATTTTTAATAATTAAACCGTACACAAGGTGTTTTGTTTAATTATTAAAAATGTAGTTAAATTACTATATTGGAGCCTTCGAATTTTGAGGTTTCAATTTTAAAATATGTAATAAGACACTATTTAAACCACATTATTTACATATTTTAATCTTTTTATAAAACGAAAAAACATCTAAATTGGGTTCACTCCAAAGAAAGATGGTTTTTTTCTATTGGAAAAAAGACCAAAAATTGAAATGTCGTGGATGATTTAATTTATATCGATACAGGTCATATATTACCTTGAAGATGGCCTGCAACAAGGTCGAAGCGTACTTTGGTTTTTAATAAAATTGACGAATAAAGCATGATTCTTGAGAACTGAATCCACTATTAATTTTAGTGGACCGTATGACCCAAATAACACATTCATATATGAATTGACTTCTTCATTGATACCAACGGTCGAAGAAAATTTCACAGTGTCATAATATTCCAATCACTGAACATAGATAATAAAATTATTAACATTAGAATTTCATTAAAATTTTTCATTTCAGACACCAATGTGGAATTAGCATCGTCAACAAGTAGCAGTGAATCGCCTAGGACATTGAACACCAGCTTTTCTTCTGAAGATGTGTAAGTGGAATCGCTACCTGGTCCATCTGGTATCAAAACACCTCCGAAAATAACCGTATTAAATGAAAGACTTGCTGCAGCTCTTGGCGCAGCGAAATTGAGTGACAGACAGGCAGTTCATATCCTTACAGCTTGTGCTGATGCTCTAGGAGTCTCTCTATCTTCGAAGACGTGTTCCTAAATTCGGTATTTTTGTTATTTCTGACGAGGGATCGCAAGAAGGTTGTCTTGCTAATTTTCCCAATAATAATTCATAGGGAGTGTAACGCGTTTCCTCATGCACTCCGATGCTATAATAAAAGGTTCCTATTTCTCATCAATAATCCCATTTCTGAACAAACTGTTTTAAATCATTACCTAGTAGGTTGTGTAATCTTTACAGTGATCCGTTAGATAGATATTCGTAAGCTGTTGTTCTAAACTGTTTGAGGTTGAATTATTGTTCTATTCTCTTGAGCCAGTTACCAAAAAAGTTACTTCCCTGGTCAGTTAATACGTATTTTTGGCGCTCCATATATGCAGAAGAATCTTTTTATAAAAGCATCAACTGCAGTGCAAGCTACTTGATGTGGCACAGCTACGACTATACAAAATTCAGTAAGGTTATCTTGGATAGTCAGAATGTATTCGTTACCTAACATATTATATTGTGAAAAATATTGTGAAACCTGTGCTGGGTGTATCTTCGATTATCATATGGTTGTTTGTTTAACCCTGACTAACTTCTTCAATTAGCATCGCAAGCATTGCTGAATACACTATTGTATATCGAGAAGAATGAGCTTCATCAAAAACTCATATCTTTCGTTCTTTGGTTGAATATTGAACTATTCTATTACAGAATATGATCTTTGTACTTAAATTTCTAAATGCTACTCCTAAAGTGACTAATATTTTTTGCCAAGGTACATGATTCATTTGTGTAATTTTTGGTAGCCGAAATGATCCTTACTATACTTTTCCGACCATTACTTGCAGAGAATAAATCCCTGACTTAATATTGTTTAAATTTTCATGAAGAGTGCCTTTGTTTTAGTCTGTAATTGGGGAGCAATATGATGTTTTTGCCCCTTTTTCATCTCTTTTGATAATTATCAACATCGTGGACGTTATGTATGATTCTAGAAACCGCTCAAAATCGAGCTTAAGGTCTTTAAAAACACTACAAAGTTCTCTGAAATCCTATGAAGCTTTCGAAATCTATTGAGATTCTTGTGAATCTGTTAAAATAGCCATCGGAAAAGTTAGGAAACAAATATTTTTTATATTTTTTATAAATAAAAAATTGTCGGCTGGTCAAAATGAATTTTCTGCAATACAATAATGTTGATTTTAAATTTGGAAAAGTTATTTTATAAAAAACTAATATTAACAATGTTATAAAATATTGGGTAATTATGATAATTAAACAGATCATTCCGAAAAAATTGTGAAGCGCATTAGCAGATTCTTGACTGAAATACCACGAGGAGTTTTTCTTATCATGGCGAAAAATAAATTATTTAAACAGATGCAATATTATTGAAGGCAATTTTGTGGGTTTTTTTAAGGAGAGAAACTTGTCTCATGGGCCGATCATTGCACGTTTCACTATTAGGCTATAAATTTGAATTTTCTTATTCTTTGAAGGCCTTTCCCAGGTATTCTGATTAGAAAATTTTTTCCGAAGAATACCTCGTCGTCATACCAGAAATAGACAGACGTATTCTGAAAACCCGTTTTTTCCTAAATGAACGTGTCTCAAAACTTTTTATGAAATTTGTAATATTATTAAAAATCGAGCCCAATTTATATTCAAAGGATATAATTGGCAGAAAAACTTCATACAATCCGTCGCTTTAGCAAATAATGAATAAATTCTGTATTAATCAGCCACTTCTTTCATACGGTGACTTAACGTCACGAAAGTTTGATTATGAAAATATATCCAGTTTTCAGGAAACAGATGCGGAATCTGACAATCTTATAGTCACACTGACTGTACACCAATTAAAGCTGGCTCTGCTGCGGATTGCGACAAAAAATGTAATCTTTTATTTGAATTGAAAATAGAAATTGACATCCGACATACTGGAATCTCATGAAAGGCGTAAACTAATCCCGAGAGAATTGTCTAAAAAATTTGAGATTACAATTTCACAGGTTTCAAAAATCGGCCTGCGGCAAAAATAAGAAATTTAATTAATAATTATTCACAAATATTTGATACAAAAAAATTATTTCGCGCATGTTATTTCCTGACATTCAAAAACTGAATTTGAGACCTAACTGGCTGAAAAATTACGCAATTTTGGGTCAATATTATTTATTTCAATAATTTGAAGAAATTTCAAAGGATTGGAAATATTATAGGCTATTTTGGAAGAATCCAAGGCATTTAAAAGATATTTAAATAATTTCAATGAATTTCAAAATATTTTGAAGGAGTTGAAATGTTTTAGGGAATTTTAACAGATTCTAAGGAATTTTTAATATATTTCAGTAATTTAATTGGATAACAGAGGATTTAAAAAATATCTAATTCTAAATTAAAATAAATCTAAAATATCGAATAACCTAATATTTATTAAAAATGTTTATGCAAAAATACATTGCTTTATTTTAAAATGCAACTAAAAATTGCAATTGAAAATTAATCTGTTTTAGTAGAGTATTCAAGCATTTTGTTCAAAATTTGTTTCTGTTGGTTGAATGCAGTTATTTTTAATTTTTAATTAAAACATTTTGTTGTTCTAGATATTATTTATTGTATTTTTCTTTACGATTCTTCTTTTTAGGTTAAAAATTTCAGTTGAAAATCGAACTAATTTCTGAAAAGTTCATTTTTTTGGTCAAAGATGCATAACTTTAGTTGAAAATTCGTTTTTTTTTGTCAAAAATTAATTTTTTCAACTGAAACTCTAAATATGTTGTCGAAAAGTCAAATTATTTTTTGAAAATGCATGTTTTCTGGTCATTTGGAATAATTTTATTATTATTACATTGACTATCTGTTTAAGAAATGTTATCTTAAACAATCTGAATCAGAAAACTGATAAATAGTTATGTACCTAATATTTATTAAAAATGTTGAGAAAATGTTAACATAACAATAACAATAACAATAGTAATTATATCGTCTTTATCGATATTTAACATTAGCTATCTAGTATATGATAACTGTTTTTTTTTCATCCTTGTCTTCTACCAGCACTGTGTGCTTCAGAATATGCCTCAACAAAAATACTAGTTTTATTATTGGAAAAATAAATTTTTATTTACCCCAAAATGCGTTTTCTGTATCTAAAGACAACTAGAACGGGTTCGGGACGCTTCAGTTTCGCCCCACCTACACGGAGAGACTTTTAGTATCAATATCTATTTTATCGCATCAAGAACAGTCTCAAAAAAATTGGCAAATGCTGATAAAGGAAAATATTTATCCACCAATCCTCTGTAAAAACTCATTCAGTACAATTTACTTATCGGACATGTAATTTAGAAAAATGATTTTAATTAGGTTTTAAACACATTTGTTGTAATTTTAAAAGGTTTAGGAACTCAGACATCTTACTAGATAATGTTGGACATCTAAATGTCCTTGTAAAATGAAAAATTCAGATCTATTTAAAATAGTATGCAGTATTTTTTTCAAAGATAGAATAAAAATTAATATAAAAATAAAATCAATTACTTAGTAATGCTTAAAAATGCACTACTTTTATGGATTTTCATTTTTTTTTGTTAAGCTTCATTTTATAATAACGTTTCAATTACAGATTTTTTCCAAAAAGAGCTGTCAGTATTGTTATTTCATTTTTCGTCCTGATAAAAAATATTTATTATTCCTGTAAAGCGATAAATAAAGCAAAAGACTTTCAAACTTATTTATTTATGCGAAGCAAACCGTATAATGCGGTTTTAATCTGTTTTCAAACGATGCATTCCTTCGTTGCAATTAAAACATGTCTCGTTTAATTTCGTTTCATTGAATACGTTTCAACATTCAAAAGTATACTTAGCAAATAAATTAGTACTCAAAAATATCAAAATTTGTCAAAAATTTGGTGAAATAAGTTGTATCGCCTGTATTTCTAGGTAAATTATATACTTCAAAAAACACGTGTTATTCAAATAAATCTTAGATAATTCAAACAAAACTATTGTACTGTTATCTTTGATTGAAGTACTCACAGCGCATAGAAAATACTTTCTGTATATACCTGAGCAAACAATGAGAAATGTTTAAACAAATTAAACTTTTTCAGTTGTTACCGGTTTACGATTACTTGTCAAATAATAATTTTCAAAAAAATACAATATTACGTAAAATTCCAATTTGTCACTTATGGGGGTATCTTTCATTCACTATCAAAAATTTATTATTGATTCTTATTCTGTAACGAATTCTGAACAATATACTGGAATACGGAATAATTTGTAACATATTATTGTGTTTAAGAGTGTACCAAGTACGACCAGCCTGACGTAGACCGTATAATGCTTTATTCAAAAGGCACACTTTATTTCCCTCTTGCAGTTCTTGAAGCATCTTCTTTGATTTTATTTGAAACTCTCCCTTCAATCCTTCGCTACGAATTATTTCTTCCAGTACTGGTTCTCTTGGTTCCGGAATTTTCATAAAGATTTTCTCTTCGAGAACGCTGTTTAAATACGCCCTTGTCACCTCTGGTTGGACAATCTTAATGTTGTTCCGAGAAGCAAGAGCTGTTAGTTACCAAATCAAGCTTATACAAGTTACCGGCGCAAAAGTTTCGTTAAAATCCACGCCTGGACGTTGAGCGAATCCGCTGACAACAATTCGAGCCTTTCTTCGTCCAACTGTTTCATCAGGTGCGTATTTATTTCGTAAAATCATTCGACTGCTAATCACTTTACAATCCTTTGGTCGGTTGACTATCAACCATGTGTTATTCTTGATGATGGGCTCAAGTTCCGGCGCAATAGCGTCGAACCATTCTTTTAGTTACGTTTCGTTAGGTACTTCACAAAGTGGTATTTCCGTTTTAATTTTCCTCATAGATTTAACTTTGAAAATTAGCATCGTTTTTGTCCTGATCATCAATAACAATTTCATTTCGATGTTCGAAATTGTTTATGTGAAATTGCTTCTTTGGTCTTCCTTTCATTTCAGTCATAATCTACCGTGGTCTTCCGAGTCTTCTCTTCATTTCTTCTTCTCGTCTGATTTGTTCATTATTGTTATGCTCTTTCTTGATATCATTTTGACTATTGATCACCAGATTTCAATTGTTTCGTAGATTAACCTTGTTGTTATTCTGACCTACGGATTCTATTTCCATTAACTGTAGTGGCAGTTCGATTTGCATGTGGTTTAAATCGCTCGCTTCATCAAATAAAAAATCTTCATAGTTTTTGTTTTTCATGATTTCAGAATTTCCTAGGAATTTTACATCTCGTCCTGTGTCGAATCTTCTTTCCTCAGGTAGCCATATTCTGGATACTTTTAACCCCGCTGAGTAGCCGACGAAAATTTTCCATGTGGAACTTTCACGGAGATAGACGCTTTTAAAGACGAGCGTGATTTTAATACAAATTTTGTAGGTGGTCCCACAATTTTGACCGCTAGTGTAAGTAATTGAATGTTGTATGAAAAATATGGATTTTCAACTAAGAACGTAAATTCTTTAACCAGGAAGACGATTTTTTAACAAAATACAGGAATTTTCAGCAAAATATTTTAAATGCTGTATTTTTTTACTGATTACATAAACTTGAATATCTATTTTTGTAAATGTTGGCGGAATACTTAATCTATCTAATGATTCCAAGAAAATATGCATTTTTTGGAAAGTTACGGGATAGCGGTAATTATTTTGAAAATATTAAAAGTGGATTTTCTCAAAAAATCCAGTTCGAAAAATGTTTCTTCTTTTATGGAAGATTTTTGACAATGTGCACTACACTTTCCATACATTCTTTTTTTTAGTTCACCCATTTTTAGCAAGAAAAATTTGTTTGTAAGGAAATCAAAATTTTGTATTTTTGCTTAAACTGCTAAGAGAAAAGGATATATGTGAAGAGTACAAAGCTGTTTAAAATCAAAATTTGTAAGAAAAAGTCTTTCACTCTTTTTAAAAGACTGCATTTCGTCGACTCAAACATATATATGAATATTTTTGATAAAATTGTAATTGTCAATTTCTTTATCACCACTACGTAAATTTGACCCAAGACTACATTTTTCATATTTTTTTATATACATATACAATTTAATATCATTTTGTAGACATTTTAATTCAAAACAACTTGTACTCTGTAGATATACCCTGTGCCTTAGCACTTTATGCAAATATTAAACATTTTAATTTTTTAACAAACAAAAATTTTCTTGCTACAAGAATGGTTTACCTAAGAAAAGGAATAATTAAAAATGTTGTGCAAATTGTCAAAAATCCGTCAATTTCTTATATTTTCAGAAAAAAGCCGCAATTTTGTAATTTTCAAAAAAGAATTTACTTTGGATAACTCGATAGGTCAAGGATATACCAATCATGTGCAAAAAAAAAATATATTTTTTTTTATTTATATATATATTATATATATATGTAGTATGTACAGTTGCTCCCAGTGGGACCCTGCGGTGGTTGTTAACCTTTATTTTTTAATTATGTATATATATAATTTTAAAGGAAAGTTATTTGTTGTAGATTTTAATTTTATTTTACTAAGTTATCTTGTTCTTAATAAAATATTTTACCAACAAAAAAAATTGGTTTGATTCGAAAAAATCGTTTTTTGTAGGTGTAGAAAAGTAATCCTTTACTTGAAACTTCATAGTTTTTGGTTCAAATTTCACATCTTTGCTCGAAAATTTAACTATTTTGTTGAAAATTTGTTTTTTTTTTAAACATTTTTTGAAGTGAAAATTTAACTATTTTACCAACAAAATTTTTTGGTTGATTTAACCAAATCGTATTTTAAGTGCAGAAAAGTAATTTTGTTAGTTAAAACTTCATCTTTTTGGTACAAATTTTATTTCTTTGGTTGAAAATTCAACTATTTCGTTGAAAATCAGTTTTTTCAAACCTTTTTCAAATGAAAATTCAACTATTATATTTTTGGCATGTTGTATTTTATCTCAATGTAGAAAAATAATCTTATTAATCGAAACTTCAGCTTTTTTGGTTCAAAATTCATTTCTTTGGTTGAAAATTAAACTATTTTGTTGAAAATTAGTTTTTTTTTAAATCACTTTTCAAAGTGAAAATTTAACTATTATACGAGGGCTGTTTGACAAGTCAGTGACTTTTTGAAGAAAAAATTTTTTCTCGGCAAATAAGCGTTTTATTTCTCTACATAATCTCCTTTTAGCTCGATACATTTAGTCCAGCGATTTTCCAATTTTTGTATCCCTTCCAAATAATAGGTTTTCTCAAGGTCCTCAAAATAGGCGTTTGTTTCCGTGATGACCTCTTCATTCGACCCCAATTCTCTTACCACCCAGCCATTTCTTCAGGTTTGGGAAAAGGAAGTAGTCGCAGAGGGCTAAATTTGGAGAATATGCTGGATGAGGTAGCAGTTCGTAGCCCTATTCATGGAATTTTTCCATCGTGACTACACACGTCTGCACTCGTGCATTGTCCTGATGGAACAGCACTTTTTTCTTCGACAAATGCGGTCGTTATAAAAAATAATAACATGTTTCTTTGGTTCAAGCTGAAGAAATTTCAGGATCGAATCAATCCAAAAAACATGTTTTTCTACATTTTCAAAAATTCTTAATAAGGCAAAATTTATTTTTGAATTTTTAACATTTTAAATTGTAAAAAAGTGAACAGAATATATTAACCGATTTCAAAATATGTTTCTTTCATTGTTTTGGATGTCGACCGACAATTTGCTATACCTTCAGCTCAAACGATTCGATTAATTTTAGCATTTTGATTTCGCTCTACTGAAGAGTGTAATTTTAAATTTACATTGAAACTATTAATTATAGTAAGGAAGAAATGACAAATCTTGCAAAGAAATATTTATGAGAACGATGTTAAGAATATTAAGATTATGTATTTAACTAATTTGAATTATTTTTTTACTCTTTTATATCACTATGAATGGATTTCCAACGATCTAAGTACATCCAATTTTTAAAAATAAATAAATTCGTTAGAAAATTACCCTATTTCCCCTTTTTTGATCTGTGATCCCTGTTAATAATTCTAGTTAAAAATTCATCACTTTGTTTAGAAATGTGTTAATTTTGTGTTAACTGAAAATGTAACTATTATATTTGAATATTCCATCATTTTAGTTGAAAATTCATCTCTTCAGTTGAACATTAATTTTTTGAACTGAAAATTTAACTAATTATTTTTTGATTAACAATTTATCTTTTTTAGTTGAAAATTCCTGTATTTTGTTGAAAATTGGTCTATTTTTATAGAAATTAATTTTCTTAGTTCAAAATTAATCTTTTTGCTCGAAAATTTAACTTTTCCAGATAAAAAATTCATCAGTCTGGTTGAAAATTAAATTTTTTAAATTGAAAAGTTAACTATTCTATTTTTGGTTAAAAATTGATCTTTAGTAGTTCGATATTCAACTATTTGTTTAAAAACTAGTCTTTTTTAGTTAAAAACTCAACTAATTCGTTGAAAATTCATATATTTTATTGAAAAATCGTCTTTTTTGGTTTAAAATTCATCTATTCCAGTTGAAGACTCATCATTCTAGTTGAAAATTTATCACTTTGGGTGATTCAGCGTTATTTCTTCTTTTTTATTATACTTTTAGGGCAATTGATCCTAAATGTGTTACTCAGAGCCCTTTCAAGGAAATCCGTGGTGTGCTTTGACAAATCTATGATACCGTAGCCCATGAGGAATTTCACAAGTCTGACTTTGAGTTTACGTTTACATGCGTCACAAAGTGTATTCCTAGGGTTTCAGGACTCTGAAACCACTGGTTTTCCTAGGCCTAACTGGAACAAGATTCTTATTATTATTATTTTGGTCTTGTGAGGCTGGTCCAATTACGTCTTGTAGCACTGCGGTTAAAACCTATTTGACTATGTATTTTTATTTTGAAACCTCAACGAAACAGATGCTCAATACGAGACAAACTCGCTGTTGAAGAAACATTTTTGTCCTTCAGCATGAGTCCATATACCGTCAAATGCCTGTGAGAATTTTTCTTTCACTAAGATGGGCTTAGAATCACTGTATGACTTCATTCACAATCAATGAGACCACCCCGATGCATCCGAATTTATTAGAAGTACTCGCATTTGCCTGGATGTTTGACCAGAGGTGAGGAAATCTGAAAAAAAAAATTTTTCCAGTCCTGCCGCTTCTTGGATAGATCCGTGTCGTTACAGCGTTGAAAATGACTTTACATCTCGACTCTTCCTGAGTCGAGGTTTACATCGCAGTTAACGCCGTCGATTGAAACAAGAAATATATTCGTGGTTCGAGAGGGACTCTTCATCAGAGACTCTCCAGCCCACTGTCTTGCTTCTCAGTACTTTCAAGCTTGGAGTAAAATCAGGAACCTCAATCCTGTTTATAATCTGAAAAGTAGGAGTATCTCTAGAAGGTGGGGGCCTTTCAGTATTATCCGGGAAATGAGCCGAAGCGATATAAACCTCTTGCCGTTCCTTGTTTCTGCCGCTGAGTCTCACCATAATAACGGTAACTTCCGTGGAACAGACCTTAGGAACCAAAATCACATCCACAACCTTGATGACTGTGTATGTACTTTGTGCTTTTTCGCGTGGCCCCTTATATATGGTGCCATACCCTCCTAAGCAAATAATCGTTTTCGATGGTTATTCAAAGGCTTTTTTCTGATCCTCAAAATTTCAGGCTGATCGTTGGTTTTTCTGGTCCATGGCCACCATGCATTCATTCCCTGAACGAAATAAATGCTCGTTTTTTCCATGGAGCAATAACGATTTTCTTTATAATCAACTAACATCCTAACATAAAATGAAATAGAAAAAATCAACTCTGACTAGCAGGATTAAATGAAATATGCCAAGCGCAGAATTCTCGATTTTGTCAAACCGGTTTTACGGGGATTTCAGGGAATTTCTTCAGTGAGCTACAAACAAGGATCTACACTTTGTCTTTGCTGAGGTTATATTTTGGAGGTTATTTCTTACTCATGTTACACTTGTGTTACGGAATTGATTAGTGGATGATTCTGAAAGCACCGATTGATCAGTAAAATGTCCAACTTTTATTTTAATTAAAAAATTTTTCACTGATTCATATTTAGAGATCAAGGTAAAAAAATAGAAAAATAGTCAATGGTGCAACCATGCCACTTGACATGTTTATTTTCGCCCGCAGTTCATAGTAATAAATACTTTTTGCACAGATGACAGCAAGAATATTGTAACTCTCCAATATTGCGAAGACATCACCATCCAATGTTGATATAACAATTTATTCGTTGATCGGCACAGGCTCGAAATGGTTGTCTCTTATTCTTATTTGTAATTGTGAATTGACAGGAGAAGTGTATCCTCAAATTTCGAATATCCGGTGCTGATTCTTACGGGAAATAATCCGAATAAATCTCAGTTGTTCAACTCCACATACTTGTCCATCAGGCGAAGAAAGCATTGTAGGTGCAGCTGTACACCTGGAAGGCGGAGCCATGGATCCGCCAGATAGAGCCATAAACCTGCCAAGAGGAGCTATGACCCGCCCAGAGGAGACCTGGAACTGCCAGGAGGAACTATGGACACGCTAGGTGGAGACCTGGACCTGGCACGAAGAGGTGGCTCGTGAGGAGGAAGAGAACTATCAGGAGCATGATGTCTTGCATAAGAGGAAGAAGATACGCCACAAGGAATGCCAGGAATATTTCGCCATTAGGTAAACAGAACTGCAATGTTCACGAAACGTCGGCAAGTTTCGTAGTTTTGCACACGATTGAAACCCGAAAAAGCTTCAAATTTTTTATTTAAATTCATCATATATTTTCTTGTTCCCTATTACTGTCCCTCCCTAGTTCTTTCTTTCCCATTCGTCTTCTAGATCATTCAGCCTTATTATAAATAATGTTGAACTCAATGGGCACCCCTGTCTTACTCCCCTCCACGTTTCAAATTTTTCCGATACACGCTCCCCTGATATTATCGAATTTTTTGTCTTCCACATATTCTCCTTATTAATTTAATCATCCGCCCCTTTATTCCTATTTTCTTTAACTTCTTCATTATCAAGTCCCTGTCTACCAAATCGCACGCTTTTTTAAAATCTATGTACGCAACATAAAGTTTTCCTCCTTTCCTTTTCAATGTATTAACCACCAGGCTATTCATTACGGAAATATGATTCCTTCTCTGAATCCTGCTTGACTCTCCTTTATCGCTCCTTTCTTCAATATCCACTCCCTTAATCTTTTTCCCATTATGTTTGTTACCAATTTGTACCCCACGTCTAGTAAAGCCACTCCTCTATAATTCGTTGTTAATTCCTCGTCCCCTGATTTATAGATTGGATATATCCCAACCTCCTCCCACCCCCTCGCTATTTCCCCCTCTATCCACATTAGGTTAATTATCTCACTCAATTCCGTTATCCATTTCGCTTCCTCTATCTCTCTCTTTTTCTTAATTCCCAGCGCTTTTAGCCTCTTCCGCCGCTCTCTTAGTACACCTTTTTCCCTCTCTCCTTTAGTTTTTAAGTAATCTTTCAGTGCATCCTACACCTTTTTCCTCTGTTCCTTAACTTCTGTCCTCAGTTTCCCTTTATCTTCTTCACCTCTACTCCTCTTTTTAACCATCCCCAATTACCTGGAAACTTCTTTTATTGCATATCTATATGTTTTTGGGGTCGCTGAATCCGAATCCGGGGTCCAAATACCCAAGCTAGCTCGTATTTTTCCAAAAAACGCAAAAATAGACGTAAAATCGACGAAAACAGCGATTTTTCTTGTATATTTTTACCATTTTCACAACATTATTTTTTTGCCACTCTGGCAATGCATTGTACGATCCGAATACTCATACCGTTATTACAATTTAGAATTGAAACAATAAATTTCACCAACTTCTAGGCATGACACCACTTTTAATTTTCTATTTGTATCGTCAACCAAATACTTTAATTTTCCTGTTGATATGAGCATATTTAATACAGCCTTGGGAATGCCTTTCTTGTGATTATTAATTATTTAACATTTCTTTTGCGATATTAGTGGAAGCCAGTCGAGATGGGGTTCAGTAAATGTGGTAGGGGTTCTTGGATGTTGCTGAATATTATTTCCGCAAAAAGAATATCAGCTAGTCTTGGGAAATACGTCTGTTATGATTATTGTTATTCATTCAGAATTTCTTTGGCTGTTTTAGTTGAAGGCAGTCCAGACGGGGTTCATTAAATGTGATAGGGGTAGTTTTTTACGTTTGTTGGATTTTCCTACGGATATGAGAAGATTAACTACAGTCTATCAAAAGCGTTTCTTGTGATTATTATTCATTTACATTTTTTTGTAGTTTGAGTTTTATCTCATCTTATCTTATCCTTACTATATACAAATATTTACAACCATTTATGTCGATTCTTATATCTATCTCCTAACTTCTATATTAATATATCGCAATATTACCATCCGAAGAGTGAGTGAGCGATCGAAAGAGAGAGAGAGAGCGCGAAAGAGTGAGCGCATCTTAATCTACGTATACTGCTACATAATAACTACTCATAGATATTTACGCTTCTAATCTAGACGACTTGCGTTTACTTTTCCTTCATTTTCACTTCTCGTCAATCTCATTCTCATTTTTCATTTTGCCATTTTCCCACTTTCATTCTTGCTCATTCGCCCCTCGAACCCCCTCCAACTCCTTCATACACCCTCACCCATTTCATCCTCCTCTAGAATCTTCACCACATTCTCTTGCCAGCTTCCCTTATCTTCCATTCCTCTCTCACATCCTTCACATACATGCTCCTATGTTTCTTCCTCTCTTTCACATATTCTGCACTTTCTGTTCTCTTCCTCTTCCCGATACATTCTATTCAAGGAATTCAGGATATTAATGGCATTCCGAATATGAAACGTGTTCAGGATATTCAAGGAATTCAGGGAATTCCGAATGTTCAAGGATTTCAGGGAATTCAGAGAAATCAAATATTTCAGAAAATTCAAGAGACTTGAGCGCATTTAAGGAACTTACATAATTTAGAGAATTTGCGTATTTCAGGAATTTAAGGAACTCAGGGAATTTAGAAAATTCAAAATGTTCAATGATTTTAGAATATTCAAGGAGATCACGAATTTCAGGGAATTCAGTGATTTTCTGTTATATGATTATTTGGACAATTTTTATTTGTTTAAACAATTTTTTCCCCCTATATATCTTGAAAATTTATTATTTTATTGAATTAATGATGCAGTAATGAATTTCAAGAGTGATATTTGTTGTGGAAGATAGTTTTCCAATTATTTAAACAATAATTAATCATCCACTTGCACCTTTTCATAGGAAAGGTGGAGAAAATTCTTGCGTTTTTTTAAATCTGTTACACATGTCGCTTATTATTCAGTATTTTCTCATTTCAGAACCTAGACCCTCATTGTTTAAACAATAATCACTTTTTTAAATTAGAATCATCTCGATTTTTGCTATAAAAAGAAATAAGTAATATTGATTGTTTAAATAATTTCAAACTGTATCTGACGAAAAATATCACACTCAGCATCCATCATCTGCACCATTAATTTCAGAAAATAATAACTTCACGATAAACAGGACAAAAATTGTGTAAACAAATGAAAATGGTTTGAATGATTATCAAATATGTTAAGTTGGTAATATTATTTTTTAAATTCATTAATTGTATTTTTATCGCGAAAAATAATAAATTTTCACAAAAAAACTTGGAGCTTATTGAATACAAATAATTAATTTAGAAAAAATTCCAAAAAATACCGTCTTTAGCATGAATTTTACATAAAACTGCTACTTTGCATTTTTCTAGGAGTCTTCTGGGCAGAAAACAAGGAGGTTGGGTTGCGTTTTTTCATAAAAAGATAATAACAGTTACTTCTTTTTCCCCTTTTTTCGAAAAACGAGCTTTTCCCCAGAAAGACTTTTCTCAGCATCATTCTGTAGAAAATTGAGCCTATTCGTTGAGAAATAGGCAAACTCTGAAATAATTAATGGAAATTATTAAAATAATCAATAATTTTTGCGATTTCACAAAGCAACATAGAAAAGTGTCATCGGCAAGACATTCTTTGCTGACTCCGAAAATAAGTTGTGCCTATTCCTTGAAAAATAGCCAAACTCTGAATATATTTATAAAAACTGTACAGATAATTTGTAATGATTGTAAATGTGCAAAACTTCGTAGGAAAGTGTTTTTGAAAATACGTTCTTAGTGATTCCGTAGACAAATTGAGCCTTTTCGTTAAAAAATGGTCGAACTCCTAATTTGTTGAAATGATTATTAATTCTTGTAAATTTGCAAAGCTTCACAGAAAAGAGTCATCGGAAAGATATTCTTAGACAATTTCGTAAACAAAGCCTATTTGTTGAAAAATAAGTAAAAGTCTATTTATTGAAAATTTGCCAACCTCTGAATTTATGTATGGAAATTGTTTAAATGATAAATAATTATCAAATTTGCAAAATATCGTAAGAAAAAGTGATCCAAAAGTTTAAAATAGCCAAAGTATAAATTTGTTTGAATAATCCATAATTCTTCGGAATTTACCAAGCATAGAAGGAAGTCATCGAAAAAAATGTGCATAAACAAATTTTATAAACTTCTTTGAATAGCAAATATAATTCATATTTTATTGTTCACTGATAAAAATAGCACAGGATGAATTCATCTTTTAATTGTTCAAGATTGAGATAATAGTTCTAATTAGAAGGACGTTATATTCTTCGAAAATGTAACTGAAAGTCAAATAAAATGAAATTATGAACGTTCATAATTTTTTATTGTTATTAAAAATTAGAAGGATGTAATTGTCTTCGAAAATGTGAATGAAAGATATATAAAATTGATTTATATCCTAATGTTTGTAATTTATATTCTGTATCATTCTAATTAAAATAATTATTCTCGAAAAAAGGGAGGCTATATAATTTGAAAAAGAATTATTGAGAAGTGAGGCAAAATATTGATTGGAATTTGTGACAATACGCTAAGGAAAACGAAAAGCTCACTGAAGCTCGCACTACGTGCGGGTCTAGCCACCACAGACGAAAAAAATTGGTGACAACTTCAGGAGGGGGGTTCAAAAGAGTTGAGGGCCAGATAAAGGAATGAAAAGGGTTGAAAGAGAACCTCCATTTCTCCATTTTCTCAACAAGACCAAACAATCTCAAAAAAGTTTTTTCACTTTTGTCGAATATTGTTTTCACTACACCATATTGAATAAAATTTCACTCATTACTGACTTGATCATTCAGTGATTTATCGCATATATTCCACAGGAATTGCATGCCAACGACGTTCACTTTACTCCGATCCTTTTCTGGGTATATCCAGGTCTTACTACGGTACAGCACAGTGGATTGACGTCTAGCTATCTCTACATCGATCTTTCTGTTAGAAGTAAATAAACGTTTAAGATACAGGTAATTATTAACCTTTTCTATTATTTCTCCATCGCAGGTAATAGAGCATGTTTTCTCACCCCTGCTTTTGAACACAATACTTTTTATTTTGTTCGCGTTATTCTGAAGAAACATACTCTTCATGCTAGTATTTAGGTGACTCAACATTTTTTTCAAGTCATGGGCTGAATCTACCGTAGCAATCTTATTATCTGCAAATGCTAGTCTTTGCACTATCTCAGTCCCGAAATAAACACCTTATTCGACTAGTAGAGCTATTCTCAGACCCTTGTCCACGAATATTACCAATAGCCATGAGGACATAACACATCATTGCCTCAAACCCTGCCTAATAGCAAACCAATTACCCAGTTGTCCTACTTTATGAGCCAACCATTGACTCTATTACCCTTAAAAAACTTCTCAAAGTTTAATTCTATCCATTTTGTTAAAGACCTTGGCGCGTTTGGAAATATCAAACTTTTAACCTCAATGCCATTACTCTACTCGAGCAAAACAATAGACTCCCCAACGAGTAGGCCAAGGAGCTGAATACAAACTATTGAGTACCTTAAATCTTATATTTTCGTAGTTGCGTCAATCGATCGTGGAACCGATCACTTCAGCTATTTCGCACCAGGTCCCGAAAATATATATATATATATATATATATATTTGATGCATGCCGTCTTGCCGTTTTGATCTGGCGTAATGAAGTGTCGTTACTTCTATTGTCGCTAAGCAGAGGCACCGCCTTTTCGTAAAATACACAGTTCAGATTCCAGAGATTCACAATTTCGGGTAGCAAATCGAGGAGATTATGATAATAATAAATTTCTTTTCGAAAAAGGACCTAAGCATTTTTGTGCAGGCGGTGAATAGGTACTCTGAAGCGATTGGCATGAGCTCCGGACTAGACAAATGTGCTCGCGTCCACCTACACCAAGGAAGACTTGAAACTACATCATCGCGTGACGATCAGGACGTTCATCTCATAGGCGGGTAAACCATTCAACATTTTCGTAATGGACAAACATATACAAATGTTGGAATACTGCAAGGGGAAGCCCTGAATGTGCATGTGTTGAAAACGCCTCTTGAAAAAGGTATCGCAAAATTCTCAGAAAAATGTGGGCTTCCAAATTATCTGGAAAGAATAAGATACAGGCGACCATTATGCTGGCCGTTCCTATACTGCTCTACACGTTTGGTGCAGTGGAGTGAAACGTCGATGAGTTGGAAAAGATTGACCGGAGAACACGCAATTTGATGATCATCCATAGAAGTTATCATCCCGCATCTTCCGTACCTCGAATATACCTCCTTCGAGATAAAGTGGGTACAGGATTGAAAAGCTTCAAGTGTCTTCATCGAAGAACAGTTTTGGCTACAGGCTGCTCAGTTCTAAATAGTGCAGATTCTCTCATGCGACTCCTACAACAACATGAAGTCATCAATGCTGCGTCGTTTCTATACCGTGCCGCATAATAGGGCCGCAGAGGAGCTTGGCCTCCCATTTGATCCCAGTGACACTACAAATGGCCTAGCATCACTAGCCCCTGATGTGGTCAAAAGTCATTTACAGAAAGCAGAACACATGCTTCTACTAAAAGAATGTGCTGACAAGCTCCTTAATTGTAGATTCTACGGCATCGTACGTAGAAAAGAGCTCTCTATGAGTCTGTTCACCATGTTTCTCGAAACTGCTGGCTTAAGATATCATTCATCATTCATCATTCATCATTCATCATTCATCATTCATCATTCATCATTCATCATTCATCATTCATCATTCCACATTCATCATTCCACATGCATCATTCCTCATTTATCATTCCAAATTCATTATTCCACATTCATCATTCCAAATTTATCATTCTACATTCATCATTCCACATTCATCATTCCACATTCCACATTCATCATTCCACATTCATCGTTACACATTCCACATTCATCATTCCACATTCGTCATTTTACATTCATCATTCCACATTCATCATTCCACATTAATCATTTCATATGCATCATTCACCATTCCACATTAATCATTTCATATGCATCATTCATCATTCCACATTCATCATTCCACATGCGTCATTCCACATTCATCATTCCACATTTATCATTCCAAAATCATAATTCCACATTCATCCTTCATCATTTATAATTCCATATTCATCATTCCACATTCATCATCCCACATGCATCATTCATCATTCCACATTCATCATTCCACATTCATCATTCCACATTCATCATTCTACATTCATCATTCCACATGCATCATTCCACATTCATCATTCCACATTCATCATTCCGAATTCATTATTCCACATTTATCATTCCACCTTCATCATTCATCATTCATAATTCCATATTCATCATTCCACATTCATCATTCCACATTCATCATTATACATGCATCATTCCACATTCATCATTCCGCATTCATCCTTCATCATTCATCATTCCACATTCATCAATCATCATTCATCATTCCATATTCATCATTCCACATTCATCATTCCACATCCATCATTCCACATTCATCATTCCACATTCATCATTCCACATGCATCATTCCACATTCATCATTCCAAATTCATTATTCCACATTCATTATTCATCTTTCATCATTCATAATTACACATTCATCATTCCACATTCATCATTCATTATTAATTCATTCATTCATTCATGCATTCTTGTCTCCTTTAGTCAAAAACCCAACTCTTCTGTTAATAATACATCTTTTTGGGTTGAAGATCTTTTAGTAGAAAATTATTTTAAATTTACGTTGAAAGTATTAATTATAGTAAGGAAGAAATGACAAATCTTGGAAAGAAATATTTATGAGAACGGTGTTAAACATATAAAATTGTGTATTTAACTAATTTTTTTTCTGACTTTTTTGTATCACTGTGAATAGATTTCTAACTACCTGAGTATATCCAATTTTTAAAAATAAATTCTTGAATGACAGAAATCATTTAAAAAACATTGAAAATTATTTGAAAATATAACCTTTCTTATAAAAAGGTTGTTTGTTCCTTTCGACATGTAAAAATAAATGATTAATGTTTCCTCTTTTTCGTGAGGAAATTACCCTATTTCCCCTTTTTTGAGCTCCTTTTGCGCTGTGATCCCTGCATTCTTCCCCACCCCTTATTTCACCTCACTTCCAATACTTTCCCTCCCCTAAAATCCCCTACAGCCCCTGCCCACCTTTTCCTAAATGTCTCTCCTCATTTCCCCTCACTTCCCCTTCCCTAATCTCTCTAACTTCCCCTAATTTCCTTCTTCTTATTTCCTCTGATTTCCCTAATCCATTTCCCCTACTCCCTTCATTTTCCCCCACTTCCCTTCCCCACATTTCCCCATACTTCCCCTTCCATACTTTTCTTTGCTTCCACTACCCTGATTTCCCCTACTTCCCTCCTTACACTTCTTACTTGTCCTTCCCTCACGTCTCTAACTTTCCCTGCTCTTATTTCCTCTCACTCCCCCTACTTTCCCTCTTCTCACTTCCCCTAATTCATCTCCCCTAATTTTCCTTCTCTTCTTCAGCCCTCCCTCCCCTTATTTCCACGCGCTTTCCCTAATTCCCCTTCCCTCACTTCCCCTGCTCCCCCTCCTCTCATTTCCTCTCACATCTCCTACTCGCCGTCCCCTATTTCCCCTTATTTCTATACTCCCCGCCACTCTATAGGTATTGGGATATTAAAAAAATATATTTTTTCTTGATCAAACAAGTGTAATAATCTATTTTGTAAGTCTCTTAAGGCCATGTGACGAGTGAGTCACGTGACCGGCTTCCTACCTTACCGACACTTTTTTTATTTGTAAACTTATTTTCGTGAAGTAAGGCCCCAATCCTCTCCACTAGTCTAGTTTTCGTACTGTGAACAGAGGAGGAGGAGGAAAGGAGGGCTCATCTATAAAAACTCGAGGTAATCTCATATATGTTTTAGTTGTACCGGGCATGGCGCGCGGTGGGCCAACGCGGAGTTTGCCTCCAGATCAGCTAATATTGGAGGCAAACAGCGGCCGCGGCGCATTTATCAGCTTATACCTGCGCCTTCCAGGCTCGATGAGTTTATATGCCTGGCGCGCGCGCGCGTACCGGATGCGGAACATGAAAAGCTAATACGTTCCGCACGCGGGGTTTGCTTTTCAAAGTCTAGGTTTTATACGGGACTAAAATTTGCAAGTGTCTGATTCTTTACTCTTTTTTCCCAGACATAAATTATAAAAATGTATAAAACAGATAGATGAAATAAATATTCATTAGCATACATAAACGACACACGATGGAAGCATCCATTTACCTCCATGATTTGCGGGCCAACAGGTTGTGGGAAAACATTTTTTGTAAAAAAATTTACTTATCATGTCAAGAAAATGTGTATTGTTAATTTAGAACGTATTTTGTTTTATTATTCAGAATGACAATCAGCGTATTCAGAATACAGACAGTTGATTGAATTCCATGTCGGATTGCCCCAGGCATCTGATTATTCGAGCGACAATCAAGCTAAACTCGTCATTATCGATGACCTTATGCGCGAATCATCTAATAATACTATTGCCGACTTATTTACAAACGGTAGTCATCATAAGAACCCTAATGTTTTTTTTATATCACAAAATTTATTTGATCAAGGGCATGGTCAGAGAGATATCTTCCTCAATGCTAATTATATCGTCTTTTTTAACAATCCTTGAGATCGAGAAAAATTTCAACATCTTGCACAACAAATATATCCAGAAAACCCATGTTTTTCACAAAAAAGTTATCATGAGGCAACTTCGAAACCCCATGGTTATCTTCTTCTAGATTTAAACCAATCCACACCCGATAATTGCCGTTTTAGAACAAATATTTTTCCGACTGATGATTTTTCCTATGTTTACATCCCTCAAAAATTGCTTGAGATTGTAAATCTTCATTTAAACTTCATGTTGTTTGTTTTAAATACCGATTTCAGGTATATAACGCGAACAAACAGCACTATGTTAAATTCTTTTTCAAACACTTTAAATTCCTAACATTTGAAGTAAAATTATTTAATTTCTAACCAATAAGATGAATTTTGAACCAAATATTTTAATTTTCAACCAAATAAATGAATTTTTAACCAAATAGTTAAATTTTCAACCAAAAAGATGATTTAAAAAAAAATACGAATTTTAATCAAAATAGTTAAATTTTCAACCAATGAGATAATTTTCTGCCAAAAAAGAGAAATTTTCAATAAAATAGTTGAATTTTTAAGCAAAGAGATAAATTTTCAACTAAAATGATGAATCATCAACCAAAATATGTCTTTTTAACAAAGTAGTTCAACTTTTAACCGAATTGTTGAATTTTCAAACAAAAAAAATTAATTTTCAACCAAACCATTTCATTTTTGATAAAAAAGATTCAATATCTACCAAGAAGATTAACATACCAACAAAAAAGGCGAATTTTCTGGAAAAAAATGCCCACTGCGCGGACACATTCTCATTGCGCGCTGTAGTTCTTGGGTAATTATAGTCATAAATTGGAACTGAAATTATATTTTCATTTGTTTTTAAAGAAGGTTCTCAAAGCACCTGCAGCTTTGACGATTGCATTCTCATTGCTACACTTGCATCGATAATTAGGTTATACAGTCAGTTCTCTTTAAAAAATAAAACGATTTAGACAAAATTGAACAGCATATGAGAAGTAGGGTATGTTCTTCAATATGACGTTAATAAAATTTTTTTTTTTTTCAATTTACTAAATAAGGACATTAGGCCGTAAGCCGTTCATTCAAATTTCAGTTCTAAGATAACTCTTTTATGATTAATTAATCTCGAACAATTTCAATTAGTGTCCAATTGAAAATTTTCATCAGGATAATTTGTAAATCTTGTTGAAATCTACTAGAAATAACGCTTCTAACTCACGGATCTCTTAAAAACAAAAATTGCAGATTTTGAAAAATGATCTAACTTTTTGAACTGTAATACATTCGTTCCTTACTCCCATCATCAGTCCTCCCATTGCTCTGCCTTTTTTATTCTTCCTCTTTGCATTTTGAACTTGCCATTTGTAACCTCTTGGCAACCTTCTCATCACTCTTTCCCATCCCCCTTCGTCTAGCCAGGTCACCATCATTACTACTACATCCCATTGTGTCAAATTTCTAATAAACTCTCTATCCTTTCTCTCCAATCCTACTATATTCCAGTAACATATTCTTCATTCTTCCCTACCTTCGTTTCTCGTCTCTCTTTGCTTCTTCCGTTCTCTTATTTTCCTTTCTCCCGCTCCTTCCTCTACTAGTTTCCCGGCACCTCATTTCTTACTATCTCTTTCCTTTCTTCATCCCAATCCCGGCATACTCCTTATAGCTGTATTCTTCCATACTTCACTAGTACCATTTTTTTCTTCTTCTCGCGTTTCCTTTCTTATATTTCGCATTTCCTCTGTCTCTACTTTAGCGTCTATCCTTTTAATCACATTTTTCACTACTTCCTTCAATTCCTTCCCTTCTGATCTTAGACCCTTTATCATCATGTTTCTTTTTCTTTCATCTCTTCCTTTCCTTTCTGATTTTCTTTCTATTTCCCTTATACTTTCCATCTCATTATCCCCACTCTCCCCTACACCAAACTCCTGTTTTTATTTTTCGATCTTCACTATCCTACCTTCTAATTAAGCTACCTTTCTATGATGCTCATCCGGTTTTTAAATCTTTGTTCTAAAATCTGCATCCTTTTTTCTAAATTTTGTCTAACTTCTTCCCATTTTCGCATCGCTACCGTACCTTCTTCCATGCTTCTCTTTCCCTATCTCTGTCACCGCTACTCAGCTGCACCTGTCTCCCTAACCTGCTCGTTACGCTAAACAAACTGACCTCTCAGCCCACCCAAAATAGTCTCAATCTCTCCAAATATCACAAAACTTTTCACTTTAATTATTCAAACATCCATTAACTCACCTCGAATTTCACTGCTTATTTCCATCTCCTTATTTCCCCTTATTTATCATCGGTTTGCTCACTTCCCCACCAGCAATTTCCGCTACTTTCTTGATAAATCTAAAACTTTCAAATATCTTTGCCTTTCTGAAGAAACCTTGGAGAATTATATTTATATAACTTCCAAAATAAGCAAAAAAATAAATTTAAAAACCAAGTAGTCATTCAAAATTTCTATATCATACCGTAACTTATTTTTTACATCAAATTAAAATTTGCGTGAAATATTTTTCGTCTGTTTAAAAAAATATAATGTCTTTTTTTTTGTTAAGAATGCAACTGCTAAGTTGTCGACTTAGTCCCAGGAGGGTGTCATCTTACATGAGCCCCACGATTTTTTGTTCGACAGATTTTCCATCACTTCATTTTCTTTATAATTGAAGAACAAAGCATCGTATTTAAAAATAAAAAGCAACATTTTGCAGTCAACTAAATTTTCGATCCAACAATACCTAATGCGTTTTGAAACAAGTTTTTTTTCAATTGAAAAACAACTTGAAAAAAAATTTTCGTAATTATAGTTCATAATTAATCTCTTTGTTTTGAAATTTAATAATTTTGTGGAAAATTCGTCTTTGCTGGCAGAACATTCATGTTGTTTAAGTGAATTTAGCCGTTCTGGATTTAAAATTAGAATCATTCGATTGAATTATAAACTATTACATTTTTTATCATCAAATTTCTAAGCCTTGGCTATTTTGTTTTTGATCTTTTTCAATTTTATTCCAATTGTTCGCTAATAAATGCAATTTGACAACTGTATTCTTTTATTTGTCTATCTGTCTCTCTCTCTCTATGATCTAGTATTCAAAATACGCTCTAAGTCCTCGGCAACAGTGTCTTTCCTGTGCAGACGTTTCGATGAGGATCACACTAAGTGATTATTGAGAATAGCCTATCGCCTATAATTTCCTATTTTAGGACATTCAACATTCGGTGTCTGCAGAACAAAGACCCTTTTTATTATTGATGCTCACTGGCAAATGCTAATCACTACTATTAAAAGGTGAACAATATTTATACAATATAATATTCTTTCCGATAATACACTTAACAGCCCTATTCATAAATTGTATTACTATGACCTGAATCAGGTGAAGAGTGGTCCCGTAGACTGATTTTCAACTAAAATTTTTAACCTAAAAACAGGAATTGTAAACAAAAATATAATAATTGATATAAAAAACAAAGAAGTGCTTAAATTAAAAATTAAAAATAACTGCATTCAACCAACAGAAAGAAATTTTCAACAAAATGCTTGAATTCTCTACTAAAGCAGATTAATTTTCAATTGCAATTTTTAGTTGCATTTTTAAATGTAGAGATTTATTTTTGCATAAACATTTTTAATAAATATTAGGTTATTGAATATTTCAGATTTATTTCAATTTGGAATTAGATATTTTTCAAATCCTCTGAAATCTAAGTAAATTACTGAAATAAATTGAAAATCCCTCAGAATCTGTTACAATACCCTAAAACGTTTCAAGTCCTTCAAAATCTTTTAAAATTCATTCAAATTATTTAAGTATTTTGAAAATACCTTGGATTCTTCCAAAATAGCCTATAATATTTCCAATCTTTTAAAATCAAAATCTTCTAAAATCATCTGACATCAGCGAAATTACTGAAACCAATTGAAAATTTCTTAGAAGCTTTTTTACTCTAAAAGTTTTCACACCCTTGTAATTTCTTTTTTTCTAAATTCCTTAGAATGTTGCAAAACTTTCGAAAATGTCGAGGAAATATTTTAAATACTCTGAAATATTTCCAATTTTCTGTAATCAATTTAATTACTGAAATTAGTTGAAAATTCATTGGAATATTTTGAAATACTCTTAATGTTTTTAAATCCTCTATTTGCTTAAAGCTTCCGAAAATACCTTGGAATCATTTAAGATAATCAAAAATATTTCAAATCCTTTTGAATCAATGAAATTACTAAAATCAGTTGGAAATTCCTTGAAATCTATTGAATAATAAATAAATAAACAATGTTTATTAAGGCCTATTCCGCTTCTTTTGTTGTTAAAAATTTTTTTTATGAAAAATTCGCCGACATGTTTCAAGCTGTATTTTAGGTCCTTTTCGAGGCTTATTCTAGAAGAAAAAAATACATGTATTAAATGAAAATAAACTGGAGAGTATTTCATCTATATATATATATATATATATATATATAAATGCTCTGATTGTGAGTCCTTTTCGTGCTTTTGGAGTACGCGTAATGGCGTAGCAGCTATAATACTTTTAAAGACTGTTCTTTTAACACAATTTTGCGAAAAGGATATCGGAACAACATGATCTGTACGATGAGGATATTGATTTTTATTCCTATCAGATAATTGAATTCATAGTGCGTGGGCCAAAAAGTGAAAGAAAGGTAGATATTTTGCCCTCCTCGTGGGTTGTGTTTAATAAGAAAAAGGTTTAGTTGGAAGCAAAATTTCCACCACCACCTTATACGAATGAGACGGTCGAGTTTTTACATCATCTCATCCAAAAGAGGCTTCGACCTTTGGAAAATTGGCCACTCTATACGATCAAACTAATTGGCCAAGCAACTATTTTAAACAATTATTTAAAATTCGCACTGCAAATTATCTACAATTTTCAACATTGATATTTAATTTGTCAAATAAAAATAATTTATGATTCAAAAAATAATTTGAAGGGTATTTGATAATAAGGGCATTAACGTCAAAATTGAATCTCAAAATTATAAACGCAAAACAAAGAATACAAATTCTAACCTCAACATTCATATTCCTCATTTTGAGCTGAAAGTATTAAAATTAAACCGATTTCCACTCTATAACCACACTTATAAAAAAAATGAATGTAACTATAGCAACCGAAGAAATATTAAATTTTTAGTACTGCATAAATAAATTAAAATACTAAATTTTCAGGTAGTACCAATCATCTAAAATCCTAAATTTACCATCTTCTTATTAATATTTTGAAAATAAATGTATTTGTCATTGGATTTTTGTTTGTTTTAAACTGAAATTCAATAAAGTATAATCTATTTAGGAAAATATTGTAGGTAAAAATTTCATTTTTATAATTTATAAATAACTTTTAATAAATAAAAGCGTATCAAGGAATATTTATTTATGAATCTACCAAAAAATAATATTAGCCATATAACATATAGAATGAAACAAGAATTAGCACTTTTACCTGAAGAAGGAGCAAAATTATAAAACTCTTATCATAAATCACTTTTGTTAAAAAACAGTTTTAACCTGGGCTCTTATTTAGAGGTCTAAATAAGAATTGAAAACTATAGTGACCCCTGTTGTCTTTTGTGCACGTGTATATTGATTGATATTATGTGATTAAGGACCATGAAGAAAATAAACGGTCAGAAAATGCTAAAGGTCATGCAACAATATAGAATAAATAAAAGTCGTATTGTGTTAATGTAAGAACCATGCAGTAAATAATATGTTAGTGAATACTAAAGGGACATGCAACGTACACAAGAGTACTTGGAAGATAAGTAACTTTCGTATTAACACAAGGGCCATGCAGTCAGGTAAACTGTTAGCAAATGCTAAAGGGCCACGCAGCGGAAAAAAGAAATTGTATTGTTTATTTCAGGTTTCAAAGATGGCTCAGCTACCATTTACACTAGAAAAGTTTGATTGCGAGGGCGAGTCAACCTCAGTGGGTGTCCGCTGGGAAAAATGGAAAAGGGCTTTAGAGATATATCTCTTGGCATCAGGTATCGACACACCTACAAGAAAAAGAGCTATCTTGTTGCATACAGTGAAAATAATATATATAGTGGAAAATGTCAATTCTTAGAAAAAAATGAAAACGTCATAGATCAAATCACAGAAAAATGTAATTCAGTGGAGCTTTGGAAGAAAATACTAACTACTGGAGATGCAATCACATTGGATAAGATAATAATAGAAGCAAATGCTCTAGAGGCGGTAAATAGACAACTGGAACAGTTTGGGAAGAGGGAACAACCTAATCAGGGTGATTTGAGTAAAACGGAAATCAACGAATTAGATTCAAAAAGATATCAGGCTCCTCCAAAGACGGAAAACAACAAGTGTTCCAGATGTGGTAACAAAAATCACACATTGGTGGATAAAAATTGTCCTGTAAAAGATAAAATGTGTGGAAAATGTGGTTTTCTTGGCCATTTCAGAGAACGTTGTCGAACAAGGCAGAAGAGAAGATTTCAAGACAAAACCCCGAATTTTAAGGCAGAAAAATCTAGGCGAACAACTACTGAAAGCGACGAAGTTGACTACATATTCCATTCAGATGACGAAAATTCAAATATTAGTTGCTCAGTAGCGAAGCTTTCACTAGTTAATAGCTTGAAAAGCATCCCTGCATTTTAGCGTAATGCCAAGACACTTGTGCGGAAAATGCCCAACTCATATCAGCTGCGGCCCGGCAAACCTTTTGTTTAGGGCCGTTTCGAGTTACATTTAATAGTAACGATTCTGGTACACGTGGTTATATAATTTTTTGAAGAACTATATTAATAAATACAAAAAAAAACGAGCAAGGAGCGCGAGTATTGTAAGTAGAATTGCTTCCTTCAGACCGATAGAGCCTCAAGTAAATTAATTTTCTATTCAATCTAAAATCGAAACAAACTTGCAAATCTTTTCAAGAGTAGAGATAGATAGATAGAGATAGATAGAGTAGAGATAGTAGAGAGACACCGGAAAGAGTTTTCTTTGCTTTTGATGTAATTATTAATCTAAGCACGCAAAGGATGCCTTCCGTAGCACACCCTTTGATGTCCAGTGCACTACTGGCTAAAGTTTAAAGAAAAAATGGTATTGCATGTCTCAACAAGCTTAAATTACATACTTGAGAGAAATGTAATCCTTCGTTTCTTCTTGCAGAGTTAGGTTTACAATTTGAATGTTTACCTAATGGTCAGCCTATTCCTGGCGTTCCTCGTAGCGACGCATCTTCGTCTTCTGACCGACAACATTCTCCTGCCGAATTTCCTCTTCATTCCAGGTTCAGGTCTCATCCTGTCATGTACATGGCACCACCCACCATGGTTGCCTTATCCGACGGAAGTGAATGTGAGCCTAATCAACTTCAATATATTCGGGTCACTTCCTTCAAATATCCAAACCGGCTGTACGTGCTTCGAAGATACACTTTTCCGGCAGAAAAACTATTCAAAATACTCGCAGGAAGGAGTGGCTTTAGACCTATTCCAACAGCAGAACATATTGTATTATCATCAATCAATGGTGACGTCGTTGCTATATTAGCGCATAGTGATGTTCTTGCTGGAATGTATAAAAGTTACAATCAGCAAACACGCCGGGCGAAAATAAATATGGAAAGCGGTGCGACTGCCCAATTGACCAAAGATGAAATTATTGAAATTCCATAGAACAGCAGGTTCGACTGCGAACTCTAACACATTCTTAAAATTCTACAATATAAGTTTGACTGCTACAGATGCTTGTGCTAAATCAGCTATGAAAATCGTTAAATATGTAAATAAATGTTTCGCCCAATAAAAAGCTTTGAACATTACTCTATAGTGCCGGAACTCGTTGCAAAACTTCTACATTTTGAGCATGAGGAAGAGGTGCTAAATACAATTTAGGGATTAAACGAACTTACCTGTAAGTGAAGTTCTATCCTAATTGTATGAAGCGCCACTTCTTACGTGATCACTCCCAGCTTTTATTATTCCCATCTCATATTATAATCATAAGATCCAAACATCAGTCCGTTTTAGAAAAAGCGCATAGATATTCGCGAGACGAAATTAGAGGTGGCTTCGGTTTCTTGATTTATAATGTATAACAAAAATTTCAAATTCACAGATATAGGATAGATATGATCAGAACGCGAAGTGGTGTTTTGAAAAATGTCCAAGGTTCAACATGTGAAAGAGATGCATTTTTACTTAAATGAAATTTTCTCTTAAATTTAAGTTTCAGAGGATTATCATTTGCCTTTAAAATTTTTTTTTGCATCAAGCATTATCTATTCGCGACAAACTTCATCTGACCTTGCAGCCAAATAATTTAATTTGTAGAACAATGATGTTCAGTTGGTGTAAAACAAAACACACAAGAGGACGATGCTCTTGTTTCGAAACAATTTTTTCTCTGAGTCTATGGGGGACCAACTCAAGTAATAATAATTTTTAAAAATATAGATACTATACTGATATTAAAATCCTAATATCTGTATTTTCTTATATCTAGAGTTTCAATATGCCGATCTTTAATTTTAATATCAGGATAGCACACCTTAATATCTGAATCGTTGTCTCATAGTTAAAAATCCAGATATTGAAATGAACATTAAATTGAAATGCCTAGAGGAAAACATGAATGGTGGCCTCAGTTTAAATAAAATTCACACTAATGTTTTCTTAACTGACTTTTCTCAAATATAAATACCTTAGAAGGACAAGCGGGTGTCATTTTTTAGATGGCAGTAATTATAGAAAAAAGTTCTCAAGCAAATAAAATATTTTTTCAACCAAACAAATGAATGTTCTGCCAAAATGATTAAAAATGTCTATACAAAAGAATTTGGACAACAAATTTAGTTAAAAAATTAATTTTCAATTAAAAGAACTAATTTTCAACCAAAAAGATTAATTTTCTACTAAAAAACATATTTTTTAACGAAATAAATGAATTTTCAACTAAATATTTTAATTTCTATTGGAAATTTTTACATGAAAAAACATTTTTCATATGGAAAAAACTTTCTTAATGTTAGAAATACAAGTATTATATATGGTACATTTTTTTGCCTCTTCGAGACGCATCGAATGACCTATTGAACAACCTTTTATGACCTTCCATGACCTACCAAAAAAATGAATTTTTTTACCTTTTTTAGGAAAGGATTTTTTTTTCATTCTGGGAACCAAGCTGTACTATATTTGTTGTAATTGTTTGCATCTTCGAGATGTGTCGATTTACCTACTGACAAATCTTCGATGACCTCAAAAATATGCTATTTTTAAGATTTAAATTGAAGATTCATTCATTTGAAATGTTTATAGTATAGAATGATGTAATTTTGAACGTTTTTTAGAATATTTACTTCAATTTTGAAGATTTACAATTGAATATTCTTTAAATTTATTGATTTCCAATTTAATATTCTACTATTTTCAAGATTTTCGATAGAAGGTTCATTCATTTGAAATGTTTATAGCATAAAATCATGTAAGTTTGAAATTTTTTTTTTTTAATATGTACCTGAATACTATATATTTATAATAGAAAATCATTTGATTTGGCAATCAGACACTTCAATATCTATATTGTGTGTAATGAAAAATGATGTAATATGGAATACCTTTTTTTAATAGTTTCATTTGGAAAATTAAAAGTTATTCAATTTGGAAGTATTTAAGTTGAAATTTATTCAATCTTACAGATTTGCAATTGAATATTTTCAAATTTTTACGATTTGCAATTTAAAATTCTTCCATTTTTAAGATTCACAATAATTAAAAGTTCATTCATTTGGAATGTTCATAGTATGGAAGTTGAATTTTCAACAAAACAGTTGCATTTTTCTCCAAGAAAGATGCAATTTCTACTAAAATAGATGAATTTTAAATTAAAAAGTCAAATTAAGACAAAAAATAGTCGAATTTTCATCCAAGAAAGATTTCAGTTGAATTTTCAACACTAAGATATGAATTTGAAACAAAGAGAAAAATTTGTCTACGAAAAAAGTTCATTTTGAACCCAAAAAGACGAATTTTCAACAAAACAGTTGCAATTTACTCCACGAATGCTGTAATTTCTACTAAAATAGATTAATTTTTTTAATGGAAAGATTTCAGTTGAATATTCAACACTAAGATATGAATTTTGAACAAAAAGGAAAATTTTGTACGAAAATAGTTAATTTTGAACCCAAAAAGAACTTTTTTAAAAAAAAAAAAAAAAAGGCATTTTCTCCCAGAAGTATGCAATTTATACTAAATTAAATGAATTTTTAATTGAAAAGACGAATTAAAAAAAAGTCGCATTTTCATCCAAAAAAGATTTCAGTTGAATTTTCAACCCAAAAAGACGAATTTGCAACGGAACAGTAAAATTTTCAACCAAAAGGGATGACTTTTTAACAAAATAATTTAATTTTGAAACAAAGAATAAAATTTATACCAAAAAAGATAATTTTCAAGAGGAAGCAACTGCAAAAAAAAAAGAAATAGAAATACAAGACAAAAAATTACTAATAAGAATATTATATTAGTTAATATTCAAATATCAGAATCTTAAAATTGTCAGATTTTTAACCTGGAATTTTTTATAAACGGAATAAAACAATCTCAAATTTACTCTTCTTGCCAGTTATTTAAAGTTATAGAAATTCCCTGACTTTTACCAGATTTCTTTTGTTAATTCCCTCACTTTTCCTTGACCAGTAAAATTCCTTGACTTTTTTTAAAATTATTGTTGGCTAGGTTCGTTTTTCACTCACCAGGTTTCTTTGGCGCGTAAAGCTAAATTCTTCTTAACTTTCTGTACACAATCTGCGAGTTATATGTTTCATTTGTGCATTTCCAAAAATTACGTACATGAATGAAGGAGAGCCCCCCCCCAAAATTAAACGTCTTAAAAGTAAATAAATCCGAATAATTTTAAATTAAATTCAACGAGTTAAATCTAAATTACTTAACACGATCGCGCGATCGGTAATAAATACCACTTCGTTATGTTGCGCTTGTAAATTCCGCTTGCCTTTTTCATATATGGTATCTATATGTATTTTGGGGCGCTGAATATGAATTTGACCTTAGTTTTCCCCTAGCACGTCATAATTTTCATCTAGACGCGAAAATTCCCTAGAGAATCAGCTTTTCTGTGTAGAAACTACCCTTGATATATGTAAAATCATTTGGAAACAGGTCTTTCGGGTATGATATAGATAACCTAGAGTGATTCCATATACGGACAAACTGCTTTTCTAGGAAATTTACCGTATCTAGGGACAAATCCTGACGTACTGGTAAAATATAAATGCCATATTTGTATTCAGCGCATTAAAATACATAAAGAAATCATGTATGACCCCTTTCCAGATGGTTTCAATAACACGGGTATTTTCATACACGAAAAAGCGAATTTTCTACGAAATTTTTCGTGCCCCGGGGAAAACCCTGACGCCCTGGGGGAAAAGTAATATTAGGTTCGTATTCAGCGCTCTAAAAGATATAAGGATACCATGCCTTACCTGTTTTCAGACAATTTCAATGCTAACGGTAAATTCATGCCCGTAAAATCTGATTTTGTAGGGAATTTACCGCGTTCAGGGGGAAACCCTGAGGTGCTGCGGGTAACTAGTGTGAGATTCGTATTCAGTGCCCCAAAATACATATACATGCCATACTCTTGATCATCCCACTTGAAAAAGTGGACGAACAAAAGGACGTAAAAAAGTACGATAAAAGGAGGTTCAAAAGTACTTATGAAAGAATGTACTAAAGGACGTACAAAAGGACGTACCGAAGGACGTCCCGAATTGGGATACAAAATGACTTACTTTGGTACGTCCTTTTGTACGTCCTTTTGTACGTCGTTGGTACCCTTTCTGCCTTTAAAGAAGTGATTTCTTAGTCAAGTTCGAATCTTGGGCGCTTAGCGTTTAATCGTTTTGAGAAGCGCGCTATAGATTGCAAAGATTCAAAGAAAGCGTGTACACTAGATTTAAAAGATTTCACAAAAATTTCCTAAGTATTTTGAAGATTGCAAAATATTTCAAAGATTTTAAACGATTTGAAAATTGGTTAGGAGATTTTAAAAGATTTCAAAAAGATTTGGAATATTTCAATGATTTCAAATGAATGCAAAAGATTTCGGAAAGATTACACAAATATTTCAAAAAATTCATAAGGACTTCAAAAGATATCAAGAATTTCAAAGATTTCATCAAGGGTACAGTACACCATATTTTAAAGATTTCAATACATATCGAAGATTTTAAACTATTTAAATTTTTTTTAAGATTTCGCAAAGATTTCAAATATTCCAGCGATTTAAAAAAAATAAAGAATTCCAAAGATTTCAAAAAAGGTACAGTACTCCAGACATCAACGATTTTAAACGATTTCAAAATTTCTCTTAAAGATTTGAAAAATATTTTGAATTTTTCAATGATTTCAAACGAACAAAAGTTTTCAGAAAAATTTCTTAAATATCTCAAAGCATTCATAAGGATTTTAAAAGATTTCAAAAATGATACAGTATACAAGATTTCAAAAATTGGACTAAGAATTTGTTTATTTATAGTTCTGCTTTCTTTAGAAATTGCTGGCCAATAAAAAATTAATTGGCTCATTTTTTTACACGTATAACAAACGGTTATTTCATTATTCATTGTAAAAGAAGGAGTCCTGGAAAAACTTGATTTCTTGACCTGGAAAACCTGGAAAAGGCCTTGAATTTTGTTCCGAAGACTCATTGGACTCCCTGTAACTACTTTTTCATTGAAAGTTAATTCTTTTCAATTCAAAACTCTTTTATCGTATGTTTGGTTCAAAATTCATCTCCTTTGGTTAGAAATTCTGCTGTTTAGTTGAAGATAAAAATATTTTGTTGAAAATTCGATTTTTATTCGATTAAAAATTAATTTTTTAACTGAAAACTGAACTATTCTGTTCTTACATGTTGATTGATTGCTTTTAGTTGAAAATTCCACAATTTGGTTGAAAATTTATATATATATATATATATATATATATAAAAATATATTCTGTACAGGAATATCCCTTATGACTGTAAAGAAATGCTTCAAGAATATCAATTTATAAAAAAAAAACTGTTTTTAGCTAAACACTCAAATTGTATTATCAAAAATTTTCTTAACTTAGAATTTGCGAATTAGTTTTGTTGGAGATTACAATACGCGCTCTAATTATAATAGATGTCGCTACATACAGGACCAGTTTCGAATTTCTCCTGTTAAATGCTCTGGCTATCGGTATTTTGACAATAACAATAGTTTTAATTTTTATCGGGAACATGGAGAATATACGTTTATTTAATTATTTTAGAAATTATTGCGTTATATTAGGGGTGTGCCAAAAATTCGAAGCCCGATACTCGAAGAGGTTCTCGTACCCGAAAACTTTGGGTTCTCGAACAGGTTCGATTCCTTGAAAAAGTTTGGGTACCTAATAATTTTGAGTTCTAGAAGATTTGATCTCTGGTTTCGAATCCGAAATCCAAATTTGAATCTTCATAATAGCGGTCCAAAATTTCTAAAAGTGATTTGATTTGAACAAAACTTGATACTCGAAGTTTTTCAAAGTACTTTGTATTTGCTTGAATTCCTTTGAATTCACTCGTTTTTGTTTGAATCCATATTGAATTTCTTTGCACTCTTTTGAGTTCGTTGAATTCTATGTAATCTTTTTAATTCTCGTGAATTGCTTGAAATGCTTTTAACGCGTTCTGGATGCAGGGAATTCTAGGAATTCATGAGATTCAAGAAATACATGGAATTGAAGGAATTCACTAAATTCACGGCATTCATGGAACTCACGTTATTTATTGCGCCGACTGCGTCATGATAATTAGGAAATTAGATCGTTTCACTTCTACCGTGCGCCCCGAGAAACAAACAATTTTTTTAATATCAATTCTATAATGAAATAGGAAATATATATATTTATTTTCTAATTGCTTTACATGGAAAGAAATGTATACAACAAACAAAAATACTGAAAAATCAAATCCATGAAACAAAGATATATTTAAATAAAGTAATTTGTACTTTTGAAACAGCCAACCGCAAAATGTCATGAGTCAAATATGAGTTTTCAATACAAAAAAGGATGACTAATTGTTTATCTAAAGTAATGAATCTTCAACTAAAAACATAAAATTTCAAGAAAAGAGTTTAACAAAGTGGTTGAACTAAAAACAATTCAACCAAAAATAGAATAGTTAAATTTTCAGTTTAAAAAAAAATCAAACAAGAAAAGACAAATTTTTTTTTTCTAAGTTTAGTTATGAACTCAGATTATAAATTTTTAATCCAAAAGTTTATTTCCGAACCGATAGTTGAATTTTCTACTCAAATAGTTGAATCTTTAACTTAAAAAAAATTTTCAGCAAAGCAGTTGAATTTTAACTAGAAACGGGTGACTTTTGAACATTATAGTTGAATTTCCAATCTCAGAAATGAATTTTGAACTAAAATGATGAATTTCAAACAAAAAGATAAATTTGAAGAAAAGAGTAACAATTTTCCAACAACTAGATAAATTGAAAACAAAATTCTAATAAAAATGTGATAGTTTATAATTCAACGAAATTTTTATTTTTCTATTTTCAATCAAAATTAGTCGAATTCAAGCAAAAAAGATGAAATTTCTAACAAAAGTGATTAATTTTCAGACAAACAAAAAACGAATTTTTAACAAAAGAGTTGCATTTTTGAACCAAGAAAGATTCTTCAGTCAAGAGAGAAAAAAAATGTAACCAAATTGTTGAATTAACTACCCAAGAAGGTAAATTTTTATCCAAAAAGTGTGAATAGTTACATTTTCAGTTACAGAAATTAGTTTTTGACAACAAAAAAAGCGAATATTTATTTCTGAAAAGTGATTTTTTTCTTTCTAAATGTGTTTCGATAGATTTAATTCATTTTGACCCCACTTGTGGAAGATTTAAAAGTTCCTAGGATCAATCAGGAACATTATGAGACAAAAAATTTTTTTAACGAATATTCATTTCTGGAAAGTGATTTTTTTCTTTTTAAATTTGTTTCTATAGATTTAATTCGTACGGACCCCATTTTTGAAAGATTTACATGTTCCTGGGACCAACCAGGAACATTATAGAAGAAAAAGGAATAAAAAAAACGAATATTCAATAGGATGTTATTAATTTCTACAACTATGTCATAGATATATTTGTATTAGTGCCCTCAATGTATTTTAATTTATTAAGTGATTAAATATTTTTATCTAATTAAACACAGGCTAAGGAGTTTTTTAAAACGACATCTTCCAGACTAATGATTTAATTTTATTTTAGGAGTAGAGTCGATTCCGTTTCGAAAACCAGCTGGTTTTGTGTTTAGGATGAGATATGATAAATGAAATGCATAGAAAAAAAGAGCAAACATGCTGTTGTTATAAGCAAATTTTTTTGAAGTTCTGAGTGTTTGTTTTTCAGGTCTAATTGAAAAATGAAAGAAATAGTGTAGGAAAGTTTCGCATTTTTTATTTAATTTGGAACTATTGTTTCCACTCTATTAAAGGTCGAAATTTCAGCTCGTTTTTGGAAACATAATCGATTTTATTCTTAAGGGGAGCGTCTGGTATAGAGTACTGAAAATGAGAGTATTTTGTCGGATGAGTTAAAAGACAAAGCAACAATGAATTTTACATTTTATTGTTATTTTGATGTTCATCTAATTAACGAAATAAACTTTAACGAGGTGAAAGGAATAATGATTTTATATCATATATTTAAAAACGTATTTAATTTTAATTAACGTTTTCACAGGTTTCAAAAGCGAACATTTTATTTTTATTTTGCAATTCGGTTATGAAAAAATTAGATGGCTAAATTTACGATTCAACATACATAATTTGAAGTCTGAACGCAATTTTTGTGGTATTTAGTAAATTTTCTGAAAAAAAACAATTGTCCTTCAATTTAAAGTAGATCATTTCTTGTAATTCGTATTAATAATTATTAATGATTCATTATTTAATTACTATAGATTATTTTTCTCAAATATTTAGTACAAAATTAACATGTTATGTAGAAAGTTAGTTTTCGTACTGAAAATTACTTCTTTTAAATGAAAATTCAACTGCACAATTTTTGTTCGAATATTAATCTTTTTTAATTTAAAAATTCTACTCTTTATCCAAAAAGTTTAGGAAAATATCATCAGTACGGCTTTTTTGGTAGAAAATTAATATTCTGTTTTTTTAAATAAAAATTCAATTTTTTTTTGCTGAAAATTAATGTTTGAGTTGAAAATCAATTTTTTAAGCTAAAAATTTAACTTTTTTCTTTGAAATTTTTTTTCAAATTTCTTTAGTAATAAACTTATTTGTTTGGTTTAAAATTCAACTATTTCACTGTAAATTAATTTTTTTGTTTGAAAATTCATTTTTTCATCTAAAAATCAAACTATTCTATTTTTCGTTTAAAATGGATCTTTTTAATTGCAAATTCACATATTTTTTGAAATTTTTTTTCTTTTTGGTAGAAAATTAACCTTTCCGATTGAAAATTTCATTGAAAATTGAAATATTTGGTTAAATATTCACGTATGTTGTTGAAAATCATTCTTTATTGACAGAAATTTAGTTTCTTTTTTCGTCGAATTTTTTTTCATTGATACACATAAATATTTTTGGTTAAAAATTTCTCTGTTTGTTTGATAATTCAACTATTTTGTTAAAAATTTATTTTGTTTACTCAAAAACCTATTTCTCTAACTTTTAATTCAACTATTCTCTTTTTTGTCATAAATTTATCTTTTTTAGTTGAAAATTCGTCTATTTTATTGAAAATTTGTCTTTGTTTGGCAGCAATATAACCTTTTTGGTTAAAAACTTAACTGTTTGGTTAAACATTTTTTTTTTATTTGAGATGCAGAATTTTAGTTAAAAGATCATTTCTTTGGTTAAAAATTCAACAAATTTGGTTGATTTTTTTTTTTTTTTTTTGAAAACGAATTCTTGAAATTAAAAATGTAGCCATTTCATTTCTGCTAAAAAGTTGATCTTTTTCAGTTGGAAATTCACTTATTTTGTTGAAAACTTGTCTTTTTAAGTCAAAATTCAATTATTTTGGTTGATATTGGGCTGATTTTAAAGCTGAGATCCGAGGTTTCATGCTTGAAGATTTTCAGATTTTTTTCATTTTTCTTCTGTGTGATTTGTATTCCCACAAAAAAAATTAAATTCCGCAAATCTTTTGGGATAAAGCATGGAATCTCAGCTTTGAAATGAGCCCGAGAATATAAAAATATCTTCAAACCTTTATTTGTTAGTTGAAAATTCGACTTTTTTGGTAGAAAGTAATCTTCTTGGTTGAACATTGATCTTTTTGGTTTGAAATTTAACTATTTCGTTGAAAATTTATGTAATTTTTTGAAAAATCGTCGTTTTTAGTAGAACATTAATCTTTTTCTTTGAACATTCATTTTTGTGGTTGAAAATTCAAGTATTATAGTTGAAAATTCATCATTTTAGTAAAAAATTCATCTTTTTGCTTGAAAATATAACTGTTTGGTTAAAAGTTAAGTTCATGTTAAAAATTCATTTTTTTGGTTAAAAATTTATCTATTCCAGTTGGAGATTAATCATTTTAGATGAAAATTAATGTATTATGTTGAAAAGTCTTGTTTTTTGGTAAAAAGTTAATATTTTCGTTTGAAAATTAATTTTCTTGTTTAAAAATTCATCTTTTTGGTTTATAATTCTCCATTCCAGTTAAAAATTAATAATTTGGTTGAAAATTCATCACTTTCTTTCAAAATTTTTGTTTACGGACAAATTAATTTTTTTTACTAATAATTTAATTATTCCATTTTTTATTGGAGATTGTTCTTTTTCAGTTCAAAATTCAACTATTTGGTTAAAATTGATCTTTTTTCGTTGAAAATTCAACTATTTGGTTAGAATTCATGTACTTGGTTGAAAATCGTCTTTTTTTGATAGAAAGTTATTCTTTTGGGTTTAAAATTTAACTATTCGGTTAAAAATTAATTTGTCTTGTTAAAAATGATTGTCTGTGAATACTGCTAATTTTAATTTTTCAAATTATATATGCTTGAACTAGAATTTAAATTCTAACAAAGATAAGTTTCATTTATTTTTATAACAATTTCAGAATTAAAATTCTTCTCTATGATACAATTATTTTCTCGATGCATAAAAAACTTAGAAAACAAATAATTCCTAGTTTTACAAAAAGTCGAAAAAATTACTTTAATGGACAATTTTAAAAATCCATCTAAGAATCTAAAAAAAATACTAATAGGTCAGTCACTTCCGGCTTTCTTTAAACCGGTATGTCCACTTAACATTCTTTCTCCATAGATTACAAAATTTAAATTTAAAAAAAAAGAGATTAATCCTTGAAAAAAATTCTGAACTAAAAATATAATAGTAGATTTTCAAGAGAGAAAAAAATTACTTTTTAACCAAAAATAGTTGCATTTTCAACAAAATAATGAAATTTTCAACCAAATAGTAGAAGTCTAAAATAGTAGATGGCGTGATCGATCGTTCTGAGAACGATCGTGGGATCGATCGTCCCGGGAAATATCATGTGATCGATCGGCTAAGTTTGCAAAACTAACTAAAAGTTTGTTTGTTAAATTTTCAATCATTCGAAATCAACTCAACTATTGCTCTCCCTATTGCGATTAAAAAATGGTGAAATATTTTTTTTATTCATACCATTTTTAGATTGATCGAGGTTTCCCTTATTTTTTTATCTAAATAACAAGTTTTTTCCGCAATACTGAACCAACCCATGTCGCAGATCAATCACTCCATCAATCACCCCAGGCGAAGAGCTTCATAGAGTCATTATTCACTATTAAAATTTTTCAACCACATGAATTTTCAACCAAACAGTTGAGTTTTAAACTAAAATAGATTAATTTTCAACCAAAAATTCAAATGTATAAAACTTTCTATTAACAAAATTAGTGCTCAGCCAAAAATGAAAGGATTTAAAAAAAAATAGTTGAATTTTTAAACAAAGACATTAATCCTTAAAAAATGAATTTTGAACTAAAAATATAACAGCAGATTTCGCAGAGGATATAAATTACTTTTTAACCAAAAATAATTGCATTTTCAACAAAATAATTAAATTTTCAACCAAATAGTAGAAGTCTTTTCCAAACAAGATGAATTCCAAATCAAAAATATAATAGTAGATTTTTCATCCAAAAGAAATGAAATTTCAACCAAAGAATTGGATAATTGGATTAGTTCTTTCGGGATCGATCGTTCCGAGAACGATCGTGGGATCGATCGTCCCGGGAAATATCATGTGATCGATCGGCTAAGTTTGCAAAACTAACAAAAATTTTTTGTTAAATTTTCAATCATTCTAAATCAACTCAACTATTGCTCTCCCTATTGCGATTGAAAAATTGGTGAAATATAAGGAGACAGTCATTGGACTGACTGCCAAGGTTGGTACCAAAAGACATAGAGTCGATAATACGGTGGGCATGGGAAAGCAGACTTGTTCTCAACCTGTCTCACGTTGAGGTAATCATTCTTGGACCACCCTCCTCTCCATCTAGTGACAAAATTGAAGCTTCACCAGCTCTTAGTATTAACGGTATACGTATTCCCTTTCTTTACTGTGACAATGACCTCGGTTTATATGTTGATCGCACTCTCACATGAAGGCATCAGGTGTTTCAGATATGTAGGAAAACTTTATGGACTCCTCAGCAATCAAATAGAAAGAAAAATTCAATGCCTGTCTCCACTCGTATCCTTCTGGTTGAAAGATTCAGATTGCCTTTTATCGACTATGGTTGCATCCTATCTAATTATATCACTGATGATCTTGATCTCAAACAAGTACTGGCGCTTAGTATATTTGTCCGAATCATATACAATTTACCAAACTGTTAACATATCACCTAATATAGGCAGAAAGCTGGTCTTTTAAATGTGGTTAAGAGAAGACAATTTTTCATAGGCTACACACTTAATGTATTAATAAAATATGAAGACTCCTAGCCCTTTCTTGATCAATTCCATCTATTTTTTAAAATTCAAAGTACCTATTACCGACTTCATGAAAGAACAGGCCAAAAAGTACCTACTCATAGAACATGTAAACTACAAAGGTTTTCTATTGTGAAAGGTGTCCGACTCTGGAATAAATCAACGGTTACTCTTAGAATTGTACCCTCACGATTTCACTCTAAGCAAGGTTATCAATTTTTCTAGAATATCTTACATGCCTTTTCTGATTAAGTAAAGAGTGAAGATGATATAAAAAGTCGGCCAAATTTAACTCCTAATAAGAAATTGATGGTGATTTGGTAAATGATGATCTTTCATTGACTTTACCTGTATCCGGCAAACTCTAACATATGTTTGAATAAAACAAAAAAATTCAACATATTTAAACAAATAATAATACTATTATATTATCCTTATAAAGGCTTCAATATATAGGACTGGGAACATCTGAAGCCTCATATATAAATTCGATAATTGAATAAGGGAAATGTTAAATATGATGTTGAAAAAAGGTGGAGATAATTGACGAATTCAATTTACTTAAGGCTGCTTGCCGATTTCTTCACAAACTGATTTTTATTCTATTTTTCTATTGAATAAATTTAATTTTTTTAATAAAATAACTTCTGTGCACATATATTTTCCAAATTTAATAAACGTAATTGTAACAGATTCAAAAACCATAAAAAATGTATAATTTTTAGTAATTAAACATACCTACAGCTCACGCCTTTGAAATTATTGGTACCATAATTTCAGAACAATTCTGGTGGATGAAATTCGAGAAAATGTTAACTCATCAAGTATTGTTTAATATTTTAAACACTGAATTTTCAACTCAAATGGTGCATATCAACAAGAAAAAAAATTATTGTCAACTGAGAAGTTCAGGTTTGAAATAAGATGTTGAATCTTCTACCAAAAAGGATCGAGTTTTAATAAAAAATATAATAGTCGATATTTCAACCAATAAAAGATTTTTACTTTTCACCAAAAACAATTGAATTTAATGAAGAACAAGAATTTACAACAAAATAAATAAATATTGCACCTGAACAGAATAGTTTTCAAACAAGCAGTTGCATTTTCAACCAAAAAAGATCCAATTTCCACCAAAAGAGATGAATTTTCAAATAAAAAAGGCGATATGCCTAAAAAATTGTCGAATTTTCTATCCGAAAAAGATGCAAATGTACTACAAAAAAGTTAAATTATCAAAAACAATGTTAATTTTTAGTTAAATCTTCGAATTTAAAATACAAGGAATAAATTTTTAATTAAAAATAGAATCATTAAATTTGAAGTTGAAAAAAATTATTTTCAAACAAAATGGTAAAATTTTCATTTAAAAAGAATAATTATCTTCTAGCAAAGGAGAATTCACAACACAATAAATAAATCTTCAAATAAAATTGTTGAATCAAAAGGAATTCACTTTCAACGAAAAACAGTTGCATTTTCTTATTGGTTTCTACTAATTCAGGTTGCAGCAATTAGTTTATTTGGGAAAATTAAATGAAGATTTGATTTCAATAATCAAAAATGTATCTATTACATTTTTGGTTGAAATATTTTCTTTTTTAGTTGAAAATTCAACTATTCAGCTGCAAATTTGTATTTTTCGATAGAAAATTAATTTTCCTGGTTCATAATTTACGATTTTTTGTTGAAAATTGAATTATATTGTCGAAAATTAAGCTTCTTCGTTGAAAATTCAATTAATTGGTTGAAAGTTTATTTATGTTGTTAAAAAATTAGTTTTTCTGGTTGAAGATTCTTGATTTTAGTTGAAAATAATTTTGTACAAAATTTGACTATTTTCTTGAAAATTCGTTTTTTTTTTGGTTAAAAAAAAAAACTTTTTAAACTAAAACTTGAACTATTTCATTGCTGGTGAAAATTTGTCTTTTTAAGTTGAAAATTACCGTATTTTGTTCAAAGGTCATCTGTTCTGATTTTTTTTGGTAAAGGAGTCAACTGCTTGGTTGAAAAAGTTCATTTGCAAACATTACAAAATTATCAAAACCTCTACATATGAAGTTTTATTTTTTATTTTAAGTTAGAGAAATAAGTTTTCAACCAAATAAATAAAGTTTTTTAACAAAATAGTTACATTTTTTAATAAACAGCTGAATTTCCAACTGAAAAGATTAAATATCTATAAAAAAAAATTTCGACGAAAAATTGAACTTAAATTTTTAGTTAAAAAAAATTAATTTTCTTCCAAAAAAGAATATTTTTTAACAAGAGACATGAATTTGACACTGAATATTTTTATTTTCAATGTAATTCTCAACTTAATAGTTGAATTTTCAATCAAAAATGTTATATTTCTACCATTAAATACAAATTTTCTACAAAATAGAGAAATTTTCAACCTAAAAAAAAATTGTAGATCTTTTTTGAGTTCACAATTTTTGTCTATTCATCTTTTGTTGTATTTTGTATAGTTTTATCCCAAAATCGAGTTTTTTATTTTTAATTATTATATGTGCCATCAAAATTTGAATTCATGATTTTTCTCAAAATTTGAAAAGATGTTATGACAATATTGTAGGGTGTTCAAAAAGCAACGATTTTTGCCTCATGACTTTTTTTTATATGTCTTAAAATGAATTTCGGATAATTTATGGTGAGTTACCATATATACCGGTAAAATTACCATAAATGACTGAAGGTTTTCATAAATTTCCGGAAATTGATATACATTTTTAAAAATGAAAATTGTTTTATTTATGGTATGTTAGCATATTCACCGGTAAAATTACTGTAAATGACCAAAAATTTTCATAAATTTCCGGAAATTTCTAAAAATAAATTTTAGGTATTATATGGTAAGTTACCATATTTACCGGTAAAATTACAAGGATGGAGCGAAAATTTTCATAAATTTCCGGAATTTTATGGAAATCTTAACAAATGAATATTGGGTAATTTATGTTAAATTACTATATTTACCGGTAAAATTACCATAAATTACCAAAAAAAATCATAAATTTCCGGAAATTTATGGAAATTTTTTTAAATTAATTTTGGGTCATTCATGGTAAGTTACCATAGTAACCGGTAAAATTACCATAAATTACTAAACAAATTTAATAAATTTCCGGAAATTTATGGAAATTTCTAAAAATGAATTTTGAGTAATTTATGGTAAGTTACCATATTTACCAGTAAAATTATCATAATTGACCAAAAATTTCCATGACTGTATTTCGAAAAATGTCTGAAATCATCCATTTTTTATAAAAATATGTATGCGCCAAGGGGGAGAGGCACTTTTTCTCCACCTAGGTGCATAATATACTATTGAAATAAAAGAATTAAATTTTGGGTAAAACGATACACGCTACAATAACATTTTGTCTAACAAAATTTATCGGCTAAATTATATTTACAAATTTTCTTTGAACCAATTTACGCTAAGATGCATATTTTTGTTTCAAATTGTAAAAAATAACCATAAACATAAACAAATTAAATTTATGGAAAAACGGCACAAGCTGCAATGAATTACATAATAACAAAATTGTTTTTTTTTATGAGATGCGCACTTTATTTCAATTATAAAAACAAGACTAGGAAAATACGTCTCTTTTTGATATGGATGCATTTTATGAATGGTCATAATATATATTTAGTAATAAGCAATCACAGACCGATGTACACAAAGTGCTTTAACCACTAAGCTACTAGAGAAGCTACTACTATGATCGATCGTTACCAACTCCGATGATGATACAGATTCCTTCTAATTTAACTTGTATTCAAAAGATAACTTCTTGCTATGAAAAGCGTATATCTGAACAAAGTAGCTGCCTTCGATCTCTCTAGTAGCTTAGAGATTGAAGCACCTGACCGGCAATCGAAAGACGTGATGTTCGATTCCCACCTGCGCAAAGTAGAAATATCTTTTTTCAGAAATTAAAAATTTTCAATTTATAAAGATTTAAACTCCATCTAGTCTGAAACGAGGTTAAGAATTTCTGTTATTTAGGGAGTTACAGTTCGTGAAAGTTATCTACATATGGTCAATCGTTACCAACTCCGATGATAATACAGATTCCTTCTAATTTAACTTGTATTCAAATCTTTTGGCTAAAAATTCTATTATTTGGTTCGAAATTTAATTATTTTCTTAAAAATGCAACTACTTTGTTAAAGAATAATCTTTTATGGTAACAAATTCAAATAATTTTTTTTCAATTGAACTAGTTTGTTGCAGATTCATTCTTTCGGGTAAAGATACAGCTCTTTGGTAGAAAAGTTAACTATTTTCCTGAAAATTCGTATAATTTTTGTTTGGACAATAATTATTTTATCTGAAAATTTTAATATTCCATTTTTGGTTGATAATTTTTCCTTTTTAGTTTGAAATTCAATTATTTGCTTCAAAATTGCTGTATTTTGTTTACAATTGATCTTTTTGATTAAAAAATAAATCTTCTTAGTCAAAAAATAAATTAACTATTTTGCTAAAAATTCGTGTTTTTTTTGGTTCGTGGAGAATCAATTTTCTCAACTGGAAATAATCTTATAATTGAAAATTCATATATTTTGTTGAAATTTCGTCTGTTTTGGTGGAGAATTATTTTTGGCCTAAAATTCATCTATTAACGATTAAAACTGTTTTCAATTCAAAATCCAAATTTTTTCATTTTTAATTACCACCTATTATATGTTTCTCTAAAAATTCATTTTTCGGTTCAAAAATGAACTATATGGTTTAAAGTGAATCTACATCCAGTTGTAATGGCATGGCAAAAATCAAAATGGCCGCGTTAAACTTGAGCTTGCGTTAATCATGTTTGGGTCGTTGGAGTTTCTAAACTCAAAAATATTTTAATTTTCTAACCAAAAAATTTTTTGTCTCATTAGTAATACTTTTGTGGCCCTACTTTGGGCACTTAATTTTGTCCAGTCTTATGGGACATAAGCTGGGAACATCGCCAAAAAACGGCAGCGACAAAGTAGTAACAGAAAATGTTGAATAGTATACTTACCTATTAGGCGCCAGACACCTATTCGGTGTCACTCCAAAATGTTCACAAAAAAATGTATATAACGAATCTCTTATAAAAAGTCCCCAACTCAGGAAGAGGGATTTCATGGGGACGAGAATTTGTTAAAAATATCGTAAGACTATGTAAGTTTAATTAAATTTAGCAATATTACCCATATAAAAGGTATAACGCGAATTTGCAATAGAGGGTCTTTAAACCCGAACCATGACTAGCAAGTGAAGAAAACTACTAGATCAACAAAAGAAAATACGAAATTGAAGTTTCATTACGAAATTTAATGCACAAAGAAAAGCTTAACTCACACGAAAATTCTAAATACTAAATTCTCAATCTCATTGGGCTTCCACACTCGACGCGGCGTCAACCGGAAAAAAGTAGACCCATTTTTCTTTCATGACGCGCGACACATATTTCTCATACACGACAAATCTCAAGAACACACAAAAAAAAGAAATCTGGACCGAAAGGTGGACTCGACGATGAAAATTTAGTGGCAACGTAACTTTTTCCTTCTTCAAACGCGTGACTTCGTGGATGACCGACACGAAACTGATCTCTCCTGCGTCCTCTGCCTCGTCAATTTCTTCCAGCTTGAGCCACAATTCTCGACCCAGTCGGTGCTGCCCTCCCAAGCTGTATTTCTTGGACTCTGGAAGATGGAATTTGGTCCACCGTTCCGGTATGTGGAACGCCAGCCGGTGTGAGATGACTGCCTCCGTGTGTTGACAAGTGTCGATCCTGGCATGGCCTGGTATTTATTTTAACAGGCATTGAGACTTGGATTATGTTAAAAAATCAACTATTCGGTTGAAAGTTAGTTTTTTTGTTGCAAATTTAACTGTTTTTTAGAAAATTTAACAATTTCGTTGATATTTTTTCTTTCTTCACTGAAAAATCTTTCTTTGTTGAAAATTGAACTATTTTGTTGGATATGTGTTTTTTGTTTGTTTGAAAATTCATCTCTTGAGGCAGAAATTTATTATTTTTTTGTTTGTTGAAAATGCAACTCAAGCTCAACTGTTTTGTAGAAAATTCGTATTTTTGGTTTGAAATTTCAACATTTTGGTTGAAAATTGATTATTTGGTTAAAAATTCATTCTTTTATTTTGAAAATTCGACAATTTTGTAGAAAATTCGTCTTTTTGGCTTGGAATATCAACTGTTTGATTTTAAATTGAAATTTTGGTTAAAAATTCATATTTTGATTTTTAAAATTGATATTTTTGTTTTAAAAATTCAACTTTTTTGTAGAGTATTCGTCATTTATGCTTAAAACTTCAACAGTTCGGTTAAAAGAAAGACGTCTTCGTTAAAAATTATATTTTCGCGGTTGAAAATTCTACTGTTTTGTAGAAAATTCGTCTTTTTGGCTTGAAATTCCAACAGTTTGATTTTAAATTAACAATTTTGTTGGAAATGTATATTTTTTGTTTGAAAATTCAAGTATTTCGTAGAAAATTCAACAATTCGGTTGAAAATGAACTTTTTTTGTTGAAAATTCAACTTTTATGTAGAAAATTCATCGTTTTTGTTCAAAACTTCAATAGTTAGGTATTAAAAAAAATTATCGTTGAAAGGGCATAGCAGGTTAAGCATATATAGGCTGCCCCCTGCCTAATTCGTTTCCACATTTTCGCCCTAAGTTGTTACTAATATGAGGTTCAATTTCCCGGAGGATTATATCTGAGAAATTATTTTTATGGGAGTTATGGGGGTGAGTAAAAAAATCGAAAAACATCTTTTTCTCCTAAACGGCTGAACCGATTTCGATGGGGGAAAAATATGTTATGGGTCCCAATATAGGGAGGTTCTGAAAAAATAATGGGACATTTTAGACAAAAAGAAAAGATCAAAATCCCCAAATTAGAAAATTTCCGAATAATAAATTTGCTGCATTAAAAAATTTCCGAATAATAAAAATTCCGAATGATAAATTTCCCGATTTGGAAAATTGCCGAATAATACGAATTCCGAATAATTAAATTTCCGAATGATAAAGTTGCCGAATTTGGAAAATTTCTGAATTATAAAATTCTGAATAATAAAATTCCCAAATTAGATGATTCCCGAGTAATAAAATTTCCGAACGATAAAATTGCTGTATTGGAAAATTCCCGAAAACTAAAATAAATAAATTAGAACATTCCCGAAAAATAAAATTTCCGAAAGATAAAATTCCCGATTTGCAAAATTTCCGAATTATCAAATTCCTGAATGATAAAAATTCCGAATGATGAAATTGCTGATTTATAAAATTTCCGAATAATAAAATTCCCAAATTGATTATTCCCGAATAACAAAATTCACGAATAATAAAATTTCCAGATGATAAAATTGCCGAATTGGAACATTCTCGAATTATAAAATTCCAGGATAATAAAATTCCAAAATTAGAAAATTTCCTAATAATAAAATTCGCGGATTAGAAAATTCCCAAATAATAAAATTTCCGAATAATATAATTTCCGAATTTGGAAAATTTCCTAATTATAAAATTTCCGAATAACAAAATTGCTGAATTGGATAATTCCCGAATAATAAAATTCCAAAATTAGAAAATTTCCGAATAATAAGAATTCCGAATGATAAATTTCCCGATTTGGAAAATTGCCGAATAATAAAATTCCAAAATTAGAAAATTCTCGAAATACGAAAATTCCAAATTATAAGTTTCCCGAATAATAAAATTCCCAAATTAGAAAGTTTCCTAACAATAAAATTCCCAGATTAGGAAATTCCCAAATAATAAAATTTCCGAATAATGAAATTGCAGAATTTGGAAAATTTCCGAATTGTAAAATTCCCGAATAATAAAATTGCCGAATTTGGAAAATTTCCGAATTATGAAATTTTCGAATAATAAAATTGCTGAATTAAAAAATTTCCTAATAATAAAATTCCCATATTAGAAAATTCCCAAATAAATACTACAATATTATTGAAATTAGTTAAATATTTTGGATTTTATCAATTCACTTCATGTCTTCAAATTCACCCTACCCATTCTCTAATTCTGCATGATTTCTGCTGTACTAAAGAATCTTTCGAAAACTAACCGCCGAAAATAGAATAGTAAAAATGAATACAAGGTTTGGATTGCTCTAGAATGTAATTTGTAAATTATTCGAAGTAGGTGACATGCGCCTAGATCATCTCGCAACCTATTATGTCACTCAAATCTCCCCCTCCTATTTTTTTACATTTTTACAGCAAATATTTTGAACAGACAATTGTTTATAAAAAAAACTTTGAATAATGACCGACATCTGTTTATCGCTCTTAAGAAAACTTATAAATATGAATGGATTATATTGAATGAAAGCTTGTTTTCCTGAAAATAATATTGCATACCATTTTTTTGCCTCCAATTCTGAAAATAAATAAACTATTGTCAAATATTCCAATTTGTCTTGCACACTACCTCCAAAAAACTATTAGAACTTACTTCTTTCTATCTAACACTCTCAGATTTGACATTTGGTCTACATTGGACCGCATAACATTTGACCAATCTCAATGGACTAAAGATCCTCATACTCAAAAACAAAAAATAAAATTTGACAAATTACTTCGATTAAGGCACGTACCATTAACTGACACAGTAAAGAACATCTCTAATCACCCTCTCAGCAATGAAATGATTTCAGCCTGATCTAAAGGACATAATTTTTCAGTAGCTCCCTCCAAAATCCCGAAAAAAGAAATCATCAGTAATTTGAAATCCACAATATATAGCCTTCCACCAACATCTTACGCCAAGCCCAACTTCCCTCCTCAAACTTAACAAAACAGGAAAAAGCAGCAATTGAAGAACTCAACCAGAATGAAGATATCATAATATTACTGGCAGACAAGGGCAACACAACAGTAATAATGAATAGAGAGGACTATAAAAACAAAATCATGGACCTTCTAACTGACGATAGATATAAAAATCTTGAAAAAGACCCCACGAAAACAATGGTCAGCAGAACAAAAACCCTCCTTAAAGACCTTATACAATATACAGGATAAAGTGTCAACCAAAAATAAATAGTTAAATCTCCAGATAAAAAAAAAATAATAATTTTTAAGAAAAAGAAATTATTTTAAATCAAGTTGTTAAATTTTCAATAAAAAATATGATTTTTCGACCAAGAAGATTAATGTTCTACCAAAAAAGACTAGTTTTGAATAAAATACATGAATTTTCAACAAAATTATTTAATTTTAACGCCACAAACAAGAATTATCTATAAAAAAAGTTGAATTTCCAATCCAAAAACATGAATTTTTAAACAAAAAGTTGAACTTTCAGCTAAAAAAGGTAAATTCAACTATTTTGTTTGAATATTTGTTGTTAAAAATTTTGTTCACTTCAACTGTTTTTGATTTAAAATCTAAATATGTTTTCATTGTAATATTAACTATTAGATCTATCATTGAAAAATTCATCTCTCTCTCTCTCTTTGTAAAAAAATGAATCTGTTTGGCGGAAAATTCAACAATTTTGTTAAAAAGTAATTTTTTAGTTAAAGATTTTTCAGTTTCGTTAAAAATTCATTTCTTTGATTAAAAATTTAACTATGTTCTTAAAATATCGTTTTTTGGCTCAGAATTTATTATAGTTACAAATTCAACCCTTTAGTTAGAAATGTAACTAATATGTAACTAATGCAACTAAATAAATGTTTTGTTGAAAATTCATTTACTTACTGAAAAGTTAGCTGTTCCATTTTTGGTGGAAAATTTATATTTTTTTGTTGAAAATTCAACTTTTTGGTTCAGAATTTACATTTTTTAGTTGAGAAGTCAACTATTCGTTTGAAAACTCATGAATTTTGTTGAAAATTCATCTTTTTTGGTACAAAATTGATCTTTTTTTGAAGAAAATTCGACAATTTGCTTTAAAATTTGAATATTTTGTTTAAAATTTTGTTCACTCCAACTCTTTTTTATTTAAAATTTTAATATGTTTTCATTGAAATATTAACTATTAGATTTTTAATTGAGAACTCCTCTCTTTTGGTACAAAAAAATCTTCCTTGCAGAAAAGTCAACATTTGTGTTAAAAAGTAATTTTAATATTCGCTTCGGAAGTGATAAAGGTTGAAAAAAGAATGTTTTCATATAAAAAAATGTTGCAAAAACGAATATTTTCACTTTATTTAAATAAATTTAATAGTCAATTGAAATAGAACAAAATTTGAGTGAAAAACAATTGAGAAAAAATTCCGGGAGCAGGAATCGAGCCCGGACTTTCCGGTTACAAACTGCGATCGCTACCGGAAAACCTGGAAATCAGGGGAATGTCAGGTAATTTCTATAAGAGGTACTTTAAACAACTTTCAAGGATAATACATTTGAAAATTCTCATTTAAAATTGTATTATTCCGTTTATAAAAGATTATATGTTAAAAATCTTACATGATTAAGATTCTGGTAACTGAGAATATTAATGGTCAGCGAAAATGAAAAATTGTTTTATTTCTTTTTTTGTTTCCTCACCAATATTATTTTAAGTTGAAATCCTCATTGTTTGGTTGAAAATTCAACGATTTGGTTAAAAAGCCATTCTTTTTAATTCAAAATTTGTCTTTTTGGGTCGAAATTTAACTGTTTTGGTAGAAAATTAATTTGTTGTTAAAGATTCATATTATAGTATTGGAAATTAAAACTGGAATCTTTCTTGGTCAAAAATTCAATTTTTTTTTTAAATTCGTCATTTTGTTTTAAAAATTGAACTGTTCTTGTAGAAATTTCATCTTCTTGGATAAAATTGCAGCTGTTTGTTTAAAAATTTATCTTTCTTCCTTGATGATTCAACTATGTTGTTAAAAAATAATTTTTGTTGTTGAAGATTCATCATTTTAGTTGAAAACTCATCTCTGGTTGAAGATTCGTTTTTTTTAATTCATTTTTTTAACTAAAAATTTAACTATTCGAGTTGAAAATTCATTGTTTTGGTTGAAAATTCACTTCTGTGGTTGAAAGTTGAAATATTTTGTTGAAAATTATATTTTTTAATTAAAAATTCATCTACTTAGGTAAAAGTTGAAAATCTATAAAAAAAAATTTTCATGGTTGAAGGTTCATGTTTTTGGTTAATAATTGAACTGTTTTGTTAAAAAATCGTTTTTTTCTTTGGTTTATTTTAGACATTATTGAAAAAATAAAACATTTTAATTTTAATTTTTTTCAACATACAAGTAACAAAAAGGTTTTGAAACAAATAATTTAAAAACTTTGAATTATTTCAAAAGATATTTCAAAGTTTTAGAAGGTTTGTGAAATTTTTGTATTAATAAAGATTTCGAACATTTTAAACAAGATGAGGATTTTAAAAAATATTTTAATGAAATTCTGAACTGTTTCTTAAGATTTTGGGGGAAATTTTAATTGATTTTTGACTTTGATAAATTACTTTAAAAAAATATCTACAAAATTTTTTGAACATTTTAAATGATTTCCAAAAATCTGTAAACAGAATATCGAATATTTTAATTCGAAATTTTTTAATTTTGAAAGATTGAAAAATTTCAGAAAAATTCGAATAATTTTAAAAGTTATTTAGAAGTTTCTGATAAATATCAAAAATAATTTAAAATTTGGAAAAATATATATTAAAAGTGATTTTTCTTCAGAAAATTAATTCAGAGAGAATATTTAACGTGATTTTGAAACATTTCACAAGATTTCTGAAGTTTTGAGAAGATACAAAAATAATTGTAAATTAAAAATAATTTTAACAAATTTTGTAAAGATGTAGATTTTTCAAGATTTGGAACAGAAAACTTGGAAGCTTTTTAGGAATTTTGAAAGGTTTCAAAAGAAATCAAATTTTTTTTTTGAATTTACAAAAATTTTTCAATGTTTCAGGAAAAATTAAAGTAATTTAAAAATATACTTAGAAGTTTTTTGAAGATGTCAAAAATAATTTAGAATTCGATTCCTAATTTTTTAAAATTAATTCTAAGAGAATTTTTAAAAAGATATTTAAACATTTCGAAAGATTTTGAAATTTCTAAAAATTTATAAAAAATTGTTATATTTTTTCCAAGCTTTAAAAAGTCCTGAATATCTTTCATATTTGCAGTTTCCCTAAAATTTCTTAAAACCTGTGAAAAAAAAATCTTATAAATTTTTTCGATACAGTTTATTGACTGGAAAATCTTTTTTCGTTAGAAATTCATCTCTTTGGTGGAAACCTTATCCTTTTTTTTTCGAACAAAATTACACTACAGACACTATTTTCTCACAATTGCCTGCTAATTCCACTATTTCTTTACTTTTTCTTACAAAATATTTTTCAACTTATTTACTAATTCGCTATTAATTGTCTGAATGACTGATTAAGACAGTCCGAAATGATGAATTTTCATGCCAAAAAGACGAGCGGTTGAAGAAAAGAGCTGAATTTGCAACCAGATAGTTAAATTTTTAATCAACAAGATCAATTCTGAACAAATTACATAAATTTTCCACAAAATAGTTGAATTTTCTCCCAGATTGTTGAATTTTCAAGCCAAACAGACGAATTCTTTACAAAAGAGGTAAATTCTCTACAATATCTCAAACTTACTCACATTTTTGAAATCTTTTGTAATCCCTTTCAATTTTCTCCAAAAATTTATTTTCAAAATGAAAATTTGGTTTAAATTTTTCCTGGAACATTGAGAAAGTACATATTTTTATTTTCCTGAAGCCTTTTAAGCTTCTTAAAAAGATTCTTCATCTTTGAAATCTTCGAAAATAACTTGATTATTATTATTATTATGTTATTTAGATGAGTTTACATTTCTCATGAACCTGAAGTTTGCAGACTTTTTTCAATCAGCAAAAAAAAAATAATGAAAACTTCATCCAATCACGAACACGGGTTTCCCGACAACAACAGTTACAAACTGTCTCGAGGATTTTCGAGATGAATTTTTACCAAAAAATGTAATAGTTGATATTTAAATAAAAAAATCCTCACAAAAACAGATTAATTTTCAACTGTGCAGTTACATTTTCAAACAAAAAATTTAATTTTCTACCAAAAAATAATAATTGTTAACAAAATACCTATATTTAAATTTTAAATCAAGAGGATAAATTGTGTACTAAAAGCATGGATTTTCAACCAAATAGTTAAATTTTTTACTGACACAAATCAACTTTCAACAAAAAGTGAAATAATTAAACATTTTTAGTTAAAACCTTTAAATTTAAAACAACAACAAAATTTTTTATTTTCAAGCCAATGAGACAAATTCTCAACAAAAAATGTAATAGTTGATATTTAAACAAGAAAAAAAAAAAAACAGATATTAATTTTAAATAAAAAAACAGTTGGATTTAACCCACAAAGACAAAATTGTAACTAAAAATGATGTACTGTAATTTTTATTAAGGAGAATTAATTTTCAATAATAAAAACGATTTTTTTACAAAACTGTTTAATTTTATACTAAATAGTTGAATTTTATAGCAAATTGTGAAATTTTCAAGTCAAAAAGAAGATTTTTCTATAAAAACAGTTCAACTTTTAACCCGAAAAAAATATGAATTTTCAACAAAAAAGTTATTTTGCAACCAATCGGTTGAATTTTCAACGAAATAGTTAAATTTTCAGTTAAAACAAATTTATTTTTAGCCCAAAAAACATTTTTTTTTATAATAAAATTATAAATCTTAAAAAAAAAAGATTTTTAAGAAAGTAGTTCAACTTTCAACGAAAGAGTTGAATTTTTAATCTAAAAAGATGAATTTTCAACGAAAAATAAAATAGTTGATGTTTCAAGAAAAAGAGCAGATTTTAATTTAAAATTAAAAAAAAACAGTTGGATTTAACCAACAAAGACAAATTTTTAACTAAAAATGATATAGTGTAATTTTTATTAAGGAGAATTAATTTTCAATAAAAAAAACGATTTTTCTCCATAACTGTGTAATTTTATACCAAATAGTTGAATTTTATACCAAATTGTGAAATTTTCAAATAAAAAAAAAACGATTTTTCAATAAAAACCGATGAACTTTTAACCCAAAAAAATATGAATTTTCAATAAAAAAGTTATTTTACAACCAATTGGTTGAATTTTCAACGAAATAGTTCAATTTTCAGTTAAAAATTAAAATTATTTTCAACCGAAGAAAAAACAAAATTTTAAAAATAAAATTATAAATCTTCAACCAAAAAAAAAAAGATTTTTAAAAAAGTAGTTCAACTTTCAACCGAGAAGTTGAATTCTTAAACTAAAACGATGAATTTTCAATGAAAAATGAAATATTTGATGTTTAAAACAAAAAACGATTTTAATTAAAAATAAAAAAAACCAATAAAGACAAATTTTTCACTAAAAATGACGTAGTGTTTGTTAAATTTTCAACCAGATAATTCAATTTTTTATACGTAAATCAAATGAAATGATTTACAAATAAAACAAATAATAAAAAAGTAGTAATAAATAAAATAATAATAATACTTATATTTTCTTTTCATTAAATTCTCATTCATCTTTTTTCAATATTAATGGGTAAATAATAATAAATAAATATATCTTTACGAATTTTTGGTTTAATTTTTATTTAAACAAATTAATTTTCAACCAAACAAGATGAATCATTTATAAAAAGGATGACTTTTTAACAAAAGTCTTGAATTTTCAACAAAATAATTAAAATTTGCGACCAATATGTAGAATTTTTAACCAAAAAGATGAATTTTTAACGAAGAAGAATAACTTTTTACCAAAAAAGACGAATTTTCAACAAAAAAGAAAAATTTTTGTAATAAAAATGGAATAATTCAATTTTCAGTCAATAAATAAATAAATTTCTGAAAATAGTTACATTTTTAACTCAGAAAATGAACTTTCAACTAAGATAACGATTTTTCAAACAAGAAAAAATTACTTTCGAACCAAATAGATGAATTTTCAACCACAAAAAAATAATTTTCATCAAAATACACGAATTTTCAACAACAAAAAATAGAATAAAAAAAAATGAAATAGTTCAATTTTTAGTAAAGAAAATAATTTTTTGAGAATAGGAAAATTTTCAACTTATAAAATTAATTTTTAAACGCAATAATGAATTTTCAACCAAAAAAAAAAAATTATCAACAAAACATCCAAATTTGGAACCAATTTGTAGAATCTTAAACAAAAAAAAATTTTTAACCAAGAAGATTAATTTGTTATCAAAAATACGAATTTTCATCAAAATACACAAATTTTCAACTAAAAAAAATAAAAAAATAAAAATAAAAACTGAATAGTTCAATTTTCAGTCAAGAAAATAATTTTCTAAGAATAGGAAAACTTTCAACTTAGGAAATTAATTTTCAACTGCAATAATGAATTTTCAACCAAAAAAGAAAATTTTCAAAAAAATATAAAAATTTGCAAACAATTTGTAGAATTTTTGACCAAGGAGATTTTCTTTTGGTGAGAATTTGCCAATTTTCTTAAAAAGTCTTTTTTGATTGAAACTTATGTTCTTTTTAACTGCAAATTTAATTATTTTGGTATTTAATATATTTGTTATATTTTTTAGTTAAAAATTCAACTATTTGGTTAAAAAGTTAATTCCTCTTGTTGAAAATTCACCACTATGAATCATTTTTATGGAAATTCTTTCTTTATCGTAGAGAATTCATCTTTTTGATTAACAATTAATATTTTCTGTTCAAAAGCTCAGCTATTTTTTACAAAATTCGCCGTTTTGGCTTGAAAAGTCAATATATATATTTTCTTTTTTAAATAATTTTTCAGGGTTTGAAATTCAACTCATATGTTGAAAATTCGTCTTGATGGTTGAAAATTTAACTATCAGGTTGAAAATTGATTTTTTAATTTGAAGATTCATTATTTGCAATTGAAAACTCAAATTTTCTATTTTTAACAACAAATTAATCCGCTTCGTTGAGAATTCATTTTTTGCTGTTGAAAATTAATCTTTTTTAGTCGAAAATTAATGTATTTTGTTGAATATTCATCTCCTATGGTAGAAATTGAACATTATGGGTTGAAAATTTATATTTTTGGTGGAAAATTCATGATTTTAGTTGCAAATTAATTTTTGTTGTTGAAAAATCACTAATTTAAGTGGAAAATGTATGTTAGTCGTTAATTTTTTTTCACCCAAAAATCCAATTATTTCACTTTTGGTTGAAAATTTATCCTTTTCGTCTCAAATATTGAACAGTTCGGGCAATTTTATTTTTCGAAAAATCTCTCTTGGTTGAAAATTCAACTCTTATCTTTAAAAAATGGTCTTTTTGGTTGGCAATTTACTATTACGTTAAAAATTCATTCTTGAGTTTGAAGATTCATTATTTGCAAATGAAAATTCCATTTTTCTATTGTTAGCAAAAAATTAATCTTCTTGGTAAAAAATTCATTTTTTTTTTGCAGAAAATTGATCTTTTTCAGTTGAAAATGTATCTTTTTTATTCGAGAATGTAACTTATCGGTTGAAAATTGATCTTCTATGGTAGAAATTGAATGTAAACAACTTTTGTCTATTTATTTTTATCGTGTCTCTTATAGTTTGACTGCAAAATAGTATTTATGACTTTCCATTATTTGTTGTGTATGGCTTAAAATTTTCATTTTCGTTTGTTTTTTTGAATTTTGAAAATGAAATAATTTTTAAGGGAATCCGTGAGTCATTTTTCACATAAAACCAATACCTTCTCATTCAGATGAGAATGTAAAAATGTGTTTGAATTCATAAAATTATCTCCACTATTGAAATGAAAGAAAAGTAATGAAGTCATAATATCTAAAGTTGAGCCTAACTCTAAGAATTTATAATATTTATCTAATATATATGAAGAATAATATAAGAATTTATAATATTATTCATAATATTCTCCACAAATATAATTTTCAATTAATAAATAAAAATAATAATGAGCCTGCTATGTTATTAAATTACGGCTATTGAAATTAATTATGGGTATATGTTACCTTTTTTTCGTCGCAGTGGTATATGACATATATTTTTAAAGTTTTCTGCTCAACTCATGAATGTGCTTGCGTCGCCGAAGACCCTTAGTTTCTCGCCTTGATGGAATAATAAACTGCATAATTGCTGCAGTTATTGGAAACATTTTTCCCTTACCTAAAAGAGCTCACGTTATTAGAAGTTTATGAACATTTCTTTATCAAAGTTCGACACTTATTACAATGTGCAAAGTGCTCAATTCATTACTATAAAACTACTAGCGGTAATAATTATGTTTTCAGTTAATGAAATGATTTAAGAATAACTTTTATAAATCTGAATATGGAATTTTTCAGAGCTTCAAGTTCTCAGATCCATAAGTAGCGTAATTTGGTGCATTTCGAGAAAAAAACTTATTTTGAAAATTCGGCGGTATATATGCGTGAAAAAAAAAAACAAATCAACACAATTCGCTTACAAACTTTTGTTTGAAAAACATATTTCTTCCTTAAGTAAAACTATTTTTCCATTAGTCCTGACGCGAATTATAATAAAAATAGTGATAAACGAGATCAAGAAGGGTACTTTGATTTTAAATTAATTTTCTAAATAATAAATAATAAAATGACATTAAATTACACTAAATTCTCGATCCAACAAATTATATCTTATTTTTTATATGTAGTCTTTTTCGGGATAAAAAATATATAAAATTAAAAATTAACTATCAAATATGTATGAAGCTAGAACTTTTGTAATGTGCGCAAAAACCCGTTTTCTTGCATGTCATTATTTTTCATTTATACAAAAGAAATTTTTTCATGACCTGCTAAAAGATTGCCATACTTTTGTGGTTCATAAAAAATTAGTCAAAAATATAAACTTTGGCCATGATGACGGATAACTTCTATGATTTTTCAAAATAATAATTGATATTTTTCATCCCGATCTGTCTTTGTTGAAGAAAACTTTTCTGCATTCCTTACAAAAGAGTCTTTTATAAACAGAAACAAACAATTTCAGATTAGAATTAAAAAATTGCAAATATCTTTAATTGCTTAAAAAAACTGTTTTGTCATTAAAGATGAATTTTCAATCCAAAAAGGGGAATTTTCTATCCAAATAGACGAATAGCTCAACGCAACAGTTGAATTTTCGACCACAAAATATGAATTTGTAATAAAATCCTTTATAACATTTTTAACAAAATAGTATAGTTTTTAATAAATTGTTGAATTTTCAACCTGCAAGGACAAAGTTTCCACACAAAATGTAATAGTTGATATTACAATAAAAAATAAATGAAATGTATACCAAAAAAGATTAATTATAAAACTAAAAAGACAAATTTTCCAAAAGATATGTGAATTTTCAAACCAATAGTTGAATTTTCAACTAAAAAGATCAATTTTCAACCAAAAATGAAAAAGTTAAATTTTCAGTAAAAAATTAACATCCAGCAAAAAAAAAACAACAAATTTTCAACATGATAGTCGAATTTTGGACCAAATATTCAAATTTTTAACTGAAACGATGAATTTTTCAACCGAATAGACGAATTTTCAACAAACTGCATAAATTTCCAAATAAATAGAAGAATTAAAAAAAAATTTCAACATAATGGTCCAAATTTGAACCAAAGAGATTAATTTTTTAACCAAGATGACGAATTTTCAACAAACTACATGAATTTCCATCATCAAAATGTACAATATTCGTGTTTTATATTTTAGGTAAGAAACATTGAAAAGATTTTAGAATTTTTTCTTCGTTTTTTGAACTTAGGGGTTGAAAACGACTGCGTTCCGGAGCAGCTAGAGGGATGAAACTTTTTTTTACAAATATCCATCATCAAAATGTACAATATTCGTGTTTTATATTTTAGGTAAGAAACATTGAAAAAGTTTTAGAATTTTTTCTTTGTTTTTTGAGACTTGGGGGTTGAAAACGACTGCGTTCCGGAGCAGCTAGAGGGATGAAACTTTTTTTTTACAAATATCAATCATCGAAATGTACAATATTCGTGTTTTATATTTTAGGTAAGTAACATTGAAAAGATAAAATAAAATTTCAATAACATTTCCAAAGATTTCAATAATCTTTTAAGGATTTCAGGAAGATTGCAAAGATTTTGGATAGATTTAAAGGACTTCAAAAATACTTTAATGATTTCACAAGGATTTGAATAATTTCATAAATGTCACCGAAAATTAACAATATTTCGCAAAGATTTTGAAAGACTTCACAAAGATTTCTCAACGATTTCACAAATATTTTAGAAAGATTTAAATGATTTCCCAAAGATTGCAGAAAGATTGCAATGATTTTTTAAAGATTTCACGAAGATTGCGAAGATTTCGGGCAGATATAAAATACTTCGCAAGGGTTTCAATAATTCCATAAATATCACTGAACTTTTCAAATATTTCACAAAGATTTTGAAACAATTCACTAAGATTTCTCACAGACTTCACACATATTTCATAAAGATTTCAATGATTTCCTACACAGTTTTCAATGATTATAAAAATAGTATCAAATATTTCGCAAATATTTGCCAAGATTGCAGAAAGATTTCAATAATTTTGAAAGATTTCAGAAATATTGTGTAAAGATTTCAACGATTTCACAAAGATTTCAATCATTTCCTAAAGATTTCAAATATTTTGCTAAGATTTTAGATAGGTTTCACAAAGATTTCAATGATTTCATAAAGATCTCAATGATTTCCCGAAGATTTCGCAAAGATTTCAAATATTTTACGTTAAAAACGGACCTTGTAAAAAGGTATCGCCAAATTCTCAGAAAAATTTGGGCTTCCGAATTATCTGGAAAGAATATGATCCAGGCGACTAATATGCTGGCCGTTCCTATACTCCTCTACACGTTTGGTGCAGTAAAATGGAACGTCGATGAGTTGAAGCAACTTGACAAAAGCATACGCAAGACGATGACAATCCATCGAAGTCATCATCCTAGATCTTCCGTACCTCCAATATACCTCCCTTGAGATGAAGAAGGTAGAGACTTGCTAAGCTTGGAGTGCCTCCATCGAAGATCGGTTCTGGCTACAGCCTGCTTAGTTCTAAATAGCACAGACTGTCTTATGCGACTCGTTCATCAACATGAAGTCGTCAATGGTGCGACGTTTCTATACCGTGCCGCAGATAGAGCCGCAGAGGTGCTTGGTCTCCCATTTGATTGCAGCGATACTACACATGGCCTAGCATCACTAACACTTTTGGTGCTCAAAAGTCGTGTACAGGAAGCAGAACATACGCTTCTACTAAGAGAACATGCTGGCAAGCCCCTTCTTGGTAAAAACAACGGCATCATACGTAGAGAAGAACTCTTGATAGGTTTGTCCAACATGTTTCTCAAGTTAGCTGGATTGAGATCGGAGACTGAGGGATTTCTTTTTGCCTTTCAAGCCGGCGTTATAGACACCTTAGTTTACCGCGAGCGCATATTAAATATACCAGTGGGCGATACTAACTGCCGAGCGTACAAGCCAGAGCCAGAAACACTTGGACATGTTCTCAGTGGATGCTCAAAGTATGCAACTTACGGGTACATAGAGAGACACAATGCGGCTATCAAGGTGTTAAATTACCATCTTAGGCACTTCTCTGGTGTAGTTCTATTGCCCATGTTGCCATACGCCCAAGAAGAACTTGAGTCCGTTGTGGAGAATGATCAATGTAAGATCTACTGGAATTTCTCATTCTCCACCACTCAACGTATCAGTGCTACAAAGCCTGATATTGTCCTCCAGGATCTGAAAACCAAGATCATTTACGTGATTGAATTCTCGGCACCAGCCGATGGCAATTATTCACTTTCATAAAATTGGAAAAGTTTCTTACTCTCGACATTTTGAACGAACGGATCGATAATTTATTCTATGGTAATAACGAAAAGCCCAATAAACCCCGTAACGTTACGTATAACCAGATCAAAGATAAGTTCATCAAAATGTCTGCAGCCGAATCACAGTGTTTCTTGCGAAACATTGAAGTTCTCATTGGAGATGTCATACCTCCTGGAAATCCACATTGGAGACTCATCATCATTTTGAAAGAAATTTACGATATTGTAACCGCGCCTTCCGTTCCGCGTGGCTTCCATGAGTATTTGTCAGATTTGATCGCTGATTATCTTCTTTTACTGAACAGTTTGGTCAAAAATCACTTTAAACTGAAGCATCATATGCTTCTGCATTACCCTAAATTGATGGAACGTTTTGGGCCCCTGCGAAGTTTATCGACTATGAGATGCGCAAGTAAAAATAAGGACTTGAAAGGTTGTTCTCAGGCATCTCTAAGTCTTCTAAATCCTTCGAAACAGTTGCAAGGAAATGTCAGTTGGAAGCAAACTATCGCAAGCAGCTTAATCATCCTGTTGAAGAAACATTGTCATATGAAAAGGGTAGCATGGTAGCCCTTGTTGCTAAAGACTTACCAGCATTTTCCTATTATGCTAATTTGCTACAAGTACAAGCAGAAGATATAGTATTCGTAATTAACAGTTTGTCATTCCGAGGTCGTGAAATTACTGAGAATGTCATCATTATGATACCAAATGAAGAAAGCGTCAGTCTATTTGTACTTCGTAAAATGATAGTTGACAAATCGGAGAAATTGTATTTGATATCTCGGGATGTTACTGAATCTTCAGAATATGACGAGCATTATCAAGCTTATAATTTGGATGCGAATTATATTCGTGGGTCACAATCTTGGCTATGCTTGACTATTGAACATTTGAAATTTCGTTTTATATCGCGTATAGTCAAGAACGCTCAAGGTGATCTTTTCATTCCTAAAAGGTGGATATGAGACAGTATATTTAAGTGAATATATTGTTTGTACATAAATTTAAGTTTAGAATAGTGCAAGTACGGGCTCTCAGGCATGACAGATATTGATGATGAATTGTTTGCAACATGGCAAACGCCTCGAAACAGGCTTTCAGGCGTAACCAACTGACTCACTGACGTGTGATTGTTCTCAACATTGCAAACGTCTCGAGACAGGCTCTCAGGCATGACAAACATACTGCTGAAGGATTGTTTGCAACATTTCGAACGCCTCGAGACAGGCTCTCAGGCAGGACAAACTGACTCACCGACTGTTTGATTGTTTGCAACATTGCAAACGTCTCGAGAAGGGCTCTGAGTGATGACAGATATTGATGATGAATTGTTTGCAACATTGCAAACGCTTCGAGACGGGCTCTCAGGCATGACAGATATTGATTATAAATTGTTTGCAACATGGCGAACGCCTCGAGACAGACTCTCAGGCATGACAAGCTGACTCGCTGACGTGTGATTGTTCTCAAAATTGCTAACGTTTCGAGAAAGGCTCTCAGGCATGACAACCATACTGCTGATGGATTGTTTGCAGCATTGCAAACGCTTCGAGACAGGCTCTCAGGCATGACAGATATTGATGATAAATTGTTTGCAGCATGGCAAACGCCTCGAAACAGGCTTTCAGGCATAAAAAACTGACTCACTGACGTGTGATTGTTCTCAACATTTCAAACGTCTCGAAACAGGCTCTCAGGCATGCCAATCATACTGCTGAAGGATTGTTTGCGACATTGCGAATGCCTCGAGACAGGCTATCAGGCAGGACAAACTGACACACAAACTGTTTGATTGTTTGCAACATTGCAAACGCCTCGAGAAGGTCTCTCACGGATGACAGATATTGATGATAAATTGTTTGCAACATGGCAAACGCCTCGAGACAGACTCTCAGGCATGACAAGCTGACTCACTGACGTGTGATTGTTCTCAACATTGCATACTTTTCGAGAAAGGCTCTCAGGCATGACAACCATACTGCTGATGGATTGTTTGCAACATTGCGAACGTTTCGAGACGGGCTCTCAGGCATGACAGATATTGATGATGAATTGTTTGCAACATGGCAAACGCCTCGAAACAGGCTTTCAGGCTACCCAGATATATGTATTTGTCAACTTGCTCTAATCTCTCACCATTCAGGAAAATGTTGCACATTGTTTTCTCACTTTTCCCCTCAAATAGAGTCACGGCAAATCATACCTATAGCCACGTCTCACGACCATGAGATGCGCTGTTAAAAATAGTATGAAATTTAGAATACCAATGTTTATCAAAATTAATATCTCAAGCTTATCAAATCGCTATGAGGAAAGTGTTTATTAAATTTCATATACATTCATTCTAATCGCTCAGATGATTCCACTTTACACAAAATCAAAATAATTTTAGCAGTAATTTTCGATTCCTAATAATAAAGCATGATATCTGCTTGGAGTAAGCCAAAAATAAAATTAGATTTCAAGTCGAAAAGTTCAATTATGCAAATAAATAAAAGACCAAACCTACAACCAACTGTACTAACAATAGATTTCTACCACTCAGAAAAAACGAAGTGTGAATCTGACGTTAATTCCGGGGTACCATTTCCCTGCAATAAAAATTTAGCTTGGTAGTATGAATGGTACCATTTACACAAGGTATCGTTTCCTTCAGACTTGAAGTACGAAACGTCACCTGCTGTCAATTTTTGTTAGAGTTTTTTCGGCAAAAACAAGAGAAGGTAGCTTTGTACCTCAACTCCGAGCGAGATGGAACACCATCCTAAAATTAGGTGCAACAAAATTTATTCCAGTAGTTTTACTGTGCATTCAGGACAAATTTTGAAAAAAGGTCCACATGTATGATGCACTTCAATCGTAAAAAGCGATTCAAAAGACGAATTATAGATTATTCTTTCAATTGCAAATATTTGACAAGAATTAAGGAAATGAAAGCACTTTGAGTTTTCAAGCGCACCGCTATACCGACCTGTATATTACATTTAATATACAATGTACGGCTTTCCATATTTTAATGTATATTGAATTCCAATAGCCGTTTATGCAAATTACTTCATATGCATTTCAATAGGAGTTAATACAGATATATAATTAAAAACTAAAGGTTAACAACCACCGCAGGGTACCACTGGGAGCAACTGTCATCTAAAAAATGACATCTCTTTCCGATTTTCAGGTTACACTGTTACAAAAATCAAACTTTAGTATTTTAAATTTTGTTTGTTTCCCAAATTCTGATAAAATTAATAGAATTAATAAAATTGAAGCTGTTAGGTGAATGGCTGATTTTATTATTATTGCTTATTGTTCCATTAGGCTTTTTTACAGAGTATATACAAATGATGTAATATAGAAGTACCTTACCCTATGCGCCTCTAGCCTTCCTTACTTATATTAATGATAGTGTACTTTCGATACGTCATTATTTATACAGCATCATGAAAGGACAGAAATGATACGCTACCTGAAATAATAATTTTAAACAAAACTTAGCACGTAATTGTGTTTCAAATCTCTTGAATAATGATGTTATATAGTAAATAACTTACTCACGTAAAATATACATTATTATTATTTCATCATTAAGCCGTTTCCCTTTCGGGGTAGACGTGGATTGCTCGGTTAGAAAGTAGTGATGTGTGGATGGGTATATATGTGAAGGGTAGATAGGTATATTGGTTTAGGGTATAGATATTTTAGATTGATCTAGAATTCTCGTGTTACTTATTTAAATAACACGCTCATTCCGCAACACTGCTCAGACCCAGGTTGCCGATCAATCTCTCTAGCGATCACCCCACGTGGGGAGCCTCACAAAATTTGTATGTGTGGTTCCCCACTTGGGCCCATTAGTATCCAAGGTCTTTGTTTCAGGCATCATTCACTCTACTTACATTCTTTTTATAAACTATTGTCGCTAAACTTTTCTGTCCTGGCATACTACTCTAGCTTCCTTTACGTCCATGTATTTATTCATGCAAGCTCTCGTCATTCTATGGCTTCTTATGTCTCTTCGGATTAATGTCTCATTCAGAGATTCTAACCATTCTTTCGGTGGTCTACCCCTGGGCATTTTGCCATTTACTTTACCTTCATACACCTGTTTGGTCAGTCGTTCATCTTTCATTCTTTCAAGGTGTCCGAACCACCCTAACTGATTTCTTTCCCATATATCAACTAGTGTCTCCCCTGTACCACATTCTTTGAGGATTATCTCGTTTCGGACTTAAATCAACTCAAACCTTCTAATAGCCGCCGAAAGCGAATCGTGAAGTCGGGGTCGGGCCTCGGGCGAGCTCGGCTTCTTGCTCGTGCCTCGTGCGTTTTCGGGCTTACACGAGACAGGCCGACTCACCGACGCTACGCTTGCATGTGTTCTCCCAGATGGAAAAGTGGTGGGGGCCGAAAAATCCCACGTTCTGGAGACACTGGGTGCGCGCCCTAGGCGCGCTCAAACTTGCGAGCGAAGCGAGCATTGCGCAAAGCGCGCGATGAGAATGTGCCCGCTAAGCGGGAAGATTTTTTTTATATAACTCTTCAGAATATTTTTAAATTTCTAAAATTTTGAACCAAACAAAAGGAAAGGATTAAAGTATAAAGTAAAAGTTATTCGCTATGTTTATTCATAATAATTACCTGATGTAATATTATAATAAAAGAGAAAACATTTGCCTACACGCTTCCAGTTATGCCACAGTATTTATTTACTTACTATTTCAAATAGTAAGGCTGACAATCTCGCGTAGTGCTTATTGCAATGCGAAAAAGGAGATCCAACTCACCTGCAAAAGTAAAACTCACATTTATTTGCTTACTATGTAAATTAGTTATTCATACAGCTTACATGTTCAACTGTACTATTTCAAACAGTTATTGAAGCTGCTTGTTCTAGTAATCTTTCTTTTTACTATTTGAAGTAGTAATGCTGACTTTAGGTTTTTTATATTTTGAGATAACTATCTCATACCGTATAAAAACCATTTGAATTGTTTGTTGTACAATGTGAACAAGTAAAGTTCAAGTTAACAATGCATGAAAGTGAATCTGACTATCCACTTTTTTTCGTGTAGTATTAGACAGGTCCTCACGCGGAGCTCAATGTTCGCAAGGACGTCTTGAAAACCTATGGCCTTCGGCCATGGTCTTACAATTCATCCTGCACACATTGATCTTTCCTTAAGGGCATGTGATACTTAGAAAATTATCGATTTTAGCAGTGTTAGGTCCCCCCGGCTTTTTTCCTACAATAATAAAGATTTTGCCTTAAAAATTTGGGGAATGATAGCGAACATGCTACACCCAGGTGCCATTCAGCTTTCGGCACGGTTGCTACGCCTCCGCTTAGGGGTTGTTCCTTCGGGACCATCCCTGGAAAATTGTCCGCGACTGCCTATTAATTATTGTGATCATATTGACAAGAAACCCTTGATACAGGGACCCTCTATCCGCAACCTTTCGCAAACTTTCTCCTTGGCAGTGATGTTGTATTCGGAAGGAGCCGAGAATTCGATCACGAATATAGTTCGTTCCTCGTAGTCTTGGAGAACAATGTCAGGCCTCGAGTGTGCAACGGATACTCCTGTCCGAAAATCCTAGTTCCAGAATATTTCGCATTTCTCGTTTTGGACAATTGACTCTATCTCTCTTGGAGCGTTCGGCAGGCAGGGTCGCGGCCAACACCATAAGAGTGACAAAGATGATAATAAAGCTCTCTTAGGACCGCATTGTGTGGGTAGATATACGTCGTTCCTGCGTGGGTGGGACACCCCGATCGTTTGTATTCTAGGTACTCAACGTGTGTATGACACGCTCTGAACCTATCACTTGAAACTTCTTGACTTAAATGCGGTCACGGTATGCTAAGGTGCAAATGACACCACTCTAAGATGCGAAAATAAAACCCTCTGTACCTGAATTAAGCCCTGATGATTTGCGAAAAGCAAAAGTTTGCTTCTTCGACAAGGAACATTTTTCTACATTCCTATGTAAATTTCCTTTCATTTTCTTGTCGAATATCTCTTGATAAAGTTTTTCAAATTCTGCTTGCTTCACTCCGGCTTTCAGAAGTGAAACATCTAGATGGAGGAATGCACTTTCCTCACTTCTAACGTTAAAATTCAGGCCAAGGGTCTCAGCTACCCGCTCCGCGGCTTTGTAAAGGAACGCTTCTTTTCTAAGCATCTCGTGATTCCTGACCATTTTTAGGAAAGGATCTTTTCCATTTGAAACGATGTAAGCTGTACTCAAAACGACTCGGTTATGAAGACACTGGAGATTCAGAAGTCCGCGTCCGCCTTGACGGCGTGAAATGTATAGTCGCGGAACTGACGAATTGATATGCAAGCTTTTATGCATATGCATGATAGCTACCAATCTTTGTAGAATGTTATGAGGAACAGTGTTGTCGGACCAGATGAAGTGATCCCAGAAGAACAGCCTTTAGCATCCGGTTCGCGATGGAGTGAGACTGACGCTGGCAAGCCGGAATCTTGTTGAGTTTACTAAGAAATGAAGCTGTTATTCCTCCAAGACAGCCTATTATGAGAAATACAAGAAGTAATTTGTAGCCTTGGTGTAGCCTGCTTAACTCGAAAAGAAGTGCTTGATATTTCGCCCGTTTTTCTTCCTCCTTTGCAGTGATATTGCCATCGGCTGGTGCCGAGAATTCAATCACGTCAATGATCTTGGTTTTTATATCCTGAAGGACAATATCAGGCTTCGTAGCACTGATACGTTGAGTGGTGAAGAATGAGAAATTCAAGTAGATCTTACACTGATCATTCTCCACAACGTACTCGAGTTCCCCCTGGGCGTATGGAAAGATGGGTAGTAGGTCCACACCATAGAAGTACATAAGGTGGTAATATAACACTTTTAGAGCCACATTGTGTCTCTCTATGTACACGTAACGTGCATACTTTGAGCATCCACTCAAAACATGTCTAAGTGTTTCTGGCTCTCGCTTGCACGCTCGGCAGTTAGTATCGCCTACAGGTACATTCGTAATGCGCTCGCGGTAAACTATGATGTCTGTAACGTTGTCTTGACAGGCAAAAACAAATCCCTCAGCCTTCGATCTCAATCTAGCTGACTTAAGAAACATGTTGGACAATCCTATCGAGAGTTCTTCGCTACGTATGATACCGTGGAATTTACCACGAAGGGGCTTGTCAGCATGTTCTTTTAGTAGAAGCGTATGTTCTGCTTCCTGTACACGACTTTTGTGCACCAAAGGTGTTAGTGATGCTGGGCCATGTGTAGTGTCGCTAGGATCAAATGGAAGGCCAAGCTCTTCTGCGGCCCTATTTGCGGCACCGTATAAAAACGCCGCAACATTGACGACTTCATGTTGATTTACAAGTCGCATAAGAGAATCTGCACTATTTAGAACTGAGCAGGCTGTAGCCAGAACCGTTCTTCGATGAAGACACTTTTACAGAAAATTCTGGTCCTTATAGGACAATGTGAACAGACTTTGAGTTGATTTTGATGAGATATTCTATGTGTTTCCCGTTTCATCTGACCTTTTCTTACGTAGCGTTTAGCAGTGGATACTGCAAATTTTTTCGTTCCGACTTTATGCTTGCCATCTTCGGCAGCATTGTATATTACGACCGCATTCACAATGGAGGCCTGTATAAGTCTCATAAAAACGACCCAAGTTCATTTTTTCGAACGAATGCTTGGAAGCACATTACTGCAGTGTCCATCATGGAGATCAACTCCTCCCATTAACTGGTTGTAGAGATGGAAAGCTTTCGGGAAAGGTATCTCAACTTTGGATCGTGCTTGTGAGCTGTACATTTTCAAGGGTAATGAAGGAGTCAGTCCTGCAGCAGTGGAAACTATCGAAACTGGCTTCGAATCTACTACAGTCGTGTAGTTCGTGCCGCTAATTTTCTCATGTTTCACGATATACTGGACTCTTGGAGCTCTTTTAGTTATGATATTCTTCTCCTCAACACTACTGCCTCTGATCGTTCCGGTATATTTTGATCCCAGCTTCTTCAAATGCACAATAAGATCTAAGTTTGTGAAATAATTTCCAAAGTGAATATGAAATTGAGGTAAATTTTCCGCAGCTGTCTTGTTCAAAAGTGTTTGTAACAAATTCATCACTATGCCAGAATCTAATGCGCATTCACTGAATTTCTGTCCAAATTTTTAATTTTCCCCACAATATAAGTCAAGACACAATACGAAACCATCTGAAGTGCAAAGACCACAGAATTTTAGGCCAAATCGTATGAGTTTTCCTCGAATGAATTGTTTCAATGATGTTCTTGCATACGATTAGGCCATCATCTCATCTATGAAGAGAGCAGTCCTCCATATGCCAAACATCAATATGTTTCTCTGGAATAGACTCAGTAATACGAACGCGCCACGCATTATCATTGACGTCACGATCTCTAGTTTTTGCGTACTTCAATCGAGACTTGATTTCTTCGAACGTTTTGCGTGACATCGCAGAAGAGATCACGTCACAAGATATAAATGGAATCAATCGAGGACTTGCAAAGAATGTTGAATAAACTTAATACAAGCATGAAGAACATGGGCCTGAAAATTAACGTAAATAAAACAATGATAATGGTGTTTCAAGGAATGAGTGAGAAAACAATGTGTAACATTGTCCTGAATGGTGAAAGATTAGAACAAGTTGACAAATACATATATCTGGGTAGCCTATTCACTAACGACGGAAAAATAGTTGTGGAGTTAGATAGGCGCAATAATGAGGGTAAAAGGGCTATCGGTAGAGCAGGGTCCATTTTCAGAGATAAAAACAAATAAAAAAAACAACTAAAATGACCGTATATGAATCTTTATTTGTACCGGCTGTACTATGCGGAAGCGAGACATGGCCATGTGGAGAAAAGGACAAGAGTAAAATCAAAGCGATTGGCATGAAACCTCTGCTCATAATATGCGGGAAAACACTGATGGATAAAGTCCGAAACGAGATGATCCTTAAAGAATGTCATTCATGAGAGACACTAGTTGATATATGGGAAAGAAATCAGTTGAGGTGGTTCGGTCATGTTGAAAGAATGAAAGAAGACCGACTGACCAAACAGGTGCACAAAAGTAAAATAAATGGCGAATGCCCAGAGATAGACCGCCGAAAGAATGGTTAGAATCTGTGAATGAGACATTAATCCGAAGAGACATAAGATATCATAGAAACATGAGAGCTTGTACGAAAAAATGCATGGACGTGAAGGAAGCTAGAGTAGTATGCCAGGACAGAAAATTTTGGCGACAAATAGTTTACAAAAAGAATGTGAGTAGAGTGAATGACGCCTGAAACAAAGACCGTGGATACTAATGGACCTAAGTGGGGAACCACACAACAACTTTGTGAGGCTCTAAACGTGGCGTGATCGCTAGAGAGATTGATCAGCAGCCTGGTTCGGAGCAGTGTTGCGGAACGAACGTGTCATTTAAATAAATAACACGAGAATTCTAGATCAATCTAAAATATACATACCCTATACCTATATACCCATCCACACACTACTACTTTCCAACCGAGCAATTCACGCCTACCCCGAAAGGGAAATGTAGAAAGGCAATCCTGCCAAGTCATCATATATTCATTGCCAATATCCGATTTAGGCAAAGGGCCTACCAAATCAATTTGCAGCTTTTCAAAAACTCTCATGGGTGTATCGGTTATACACATTGGCAATTTAGCTTTTACTCGTACTAACTTTTTCCTCTGACAAGAATCGCACGTTTTTACGTAATTTTGAACATCCTCCTTTGCGCCTTTCCAATAGAATCGTTCTCTAACCCGTTCTAACGTTTTAAGTACACCTTCATAACCTCCTACTGCGGAGTCATGACTTTTTTTAATAATTTGAAATCTTTTATTTTTAGGCGGGATCGTCACTTCTCCAGTACTAACTGTAATAGAATAATCTCCCTTTCCAAAATAAGTTCTAAAAATTAACTCGACCGTATCCCATGGTAAACTGTCAAAACCATTACCTTTTCGCGAAATACTAAAAATTTTCAATTCATGCTCAGTTACTGCAACTTTTAATGTTTGATATTGCTGACTCAATATCAACTGTATATATTTTATCATCAAATTTTTCTTTAACATATAAATTAAAGACAAATTTTTTATTATATTTCAATGAAACAGCATGCCCCACTTGAACCTTTTCATTTTTTAGATCAGACAATTTAATAATGGAATTATCCATTAAATCACGACCCACCGGCGTAATGAGCACATGATCGCAACTCATAAAGTTCACCAGGTGAGCATCCCCTACCCACAACTTATCTTTAGAAATTTTAAATAAGTGGGTGAGAAGATTCCTGCCTGTCACAGCACCCTCCCTTTGGACCAGGCCTATACGACTGTGTGTAATATAAATGGCCGAAGAGTGGATTTGGGCTTGGCACAGAGGGGTGCAGATTAGTTCAAAAAGTGGTGGAAGGTGGCGCAAATTGTTTGATGATGAGGGACGAACGTGTGTTATGCACGGTTGTAAAAGAAGACAAGTGCCTGGTCAAAAATCTGTATGTGAATTCCAAAAATCACACTTTGCTATGGTAATTTGGTAATTATGGTAATTTTTACAAACATTAAAACAAAATAATCTAAATACCTCAAGATAAAAATTAATAATCAATATTCACAAAATATTGATTATCGACCACGTAGACAAAAAGCATTAACATCATATTATTTAAATTATTCACTGGTCAAGAAACTATAACATCAAATAATAGAAACTCTCATGTTTGAAATCTTGCAAGTACAAGGAATGACGTTGACATTCAAACTTGTAGAAGTTGTGAGGAAAATTTTCTCGTTTCTCCGTAGCTTAATTGGTTAAAGCATCAGACCCGAAATCCGAAAGATCTGGTGTTCAAATCCCAGCGGAGCTAGAAAGATTTTTTTTCACAACTTCATAAATTAATAATCAATATTCACAAAATATTGATTATCAACCACGTAGACAAAAAACATTAACAACATCTTGAATAAATTTTGATGTTCACTTTGTTGAACTAATGATCTATATTCAGTAGTGCAACAAAAAGAGCATACGAATCTATTTAAAATATTCATCCTTGATGATGAAGAATTGAAATATATAAAAGGGAGAACAAATTAGCCCAGGAATAAACTGATTTGCGCTGAGGCTGTAGAAGAGTATATACCCGAAGCTGTTGAAATTATTACAGCTGCTAACTTGTTAACGGTGGTGCATTCGCGAGCTCTCCAAGTTAATTAGTCAGTTTCATAACGTAATTATGTAACAACCCTCATCCTGCTCATTACTCAAAACTGGCAAAAATAGGTGGGTACAAAATCAAGCAAGTTTATTACTAAGTTCCTAGATTTAGCACTGCCGGTGAGATTCTATGGTTTCTTGTTATCGCATCTCGAAACTTTTTTTTTCAAATATACATAAAAGAAGTCTCATTTCGGATTGATATTCACAGACTGCGTGCATGCCCAGTATATCCTTGCTTTGTCATTTGTATTCACATTCGACATTTCGCGACACTTAAGAATTTAATACTTACGGTGATGTACTTTTGTGACTGCCCATGTAGAAATTGCGATCGGGATTTGGAAGGGCACCGGCTAGTTTCCCCTTTTTCTGATCGGGCGCTGATCGGGAAAAATAGGGAGGGCCAGACTAGTTCTGTAACGCTATTTTAGCCAGGCTCATCAGAATTATTTTGCGTTATCGAATTATTTTTCGCGCCTAAATTATCTTGTGTCTCGCAATCATTTTGTGAATCTTCATTTTCGGAAATATTTCCTTGTTAGCCTCGGCATTCACAGGTGCAGGACTAATTTGATCCCGTGCATTATCAGCATCTACAATGTTATTTTCGTGTTCTGATTCTGTATCAGAAAGGTCCGAAAATTGTTCAAAAACATGCTCTTTATTCATTTCTTCTATCATCGATTGAGAAAATTTAATTTTCCTAATACGTTTTATTGGTTTCTCTTTATGATAATTTTTATCGTCCCCCATTTTGACGATCTTAAATTGTAATCCGTTTGAAAAAAAAAAAAAAAAAATTCAAATTTGCAAACGAATTTAATTCATCTGTCATTTTTAATTTGTATTTATTTCACTCCCAGTGTATTCAAAGTCGGAAATGAGACAGTTATTATCGATTTTGTTTCAGTGATTATAATTTAAGCATTTCCGTATTCTTGTCTCTGTTTACATTATCACCTCATTCTTAATTTGAATGAGTTGACACGAATACAATGGGTCACCTGTGCCTCGTCTAGCCTCAAGCGATTTATGGCTCTCTATTATTCTCCCGAAACCGAATGCGCCGGACAGACCATGACCTTAAGCAATCACTGTACTTTAATTTCCTCGAGTGTCCCACCAGGCAGGTAACAGTTGTAACATTATCAGATTTTCTAACCGGGGATCGTTCTTATGTTCAATAATATTTTCAGTTTAATTATAGCTGCAGTGGCTGATTCTAGCTAAAGATCTTAATTTACTAAAAATTACAATAATTTTTAGTTATGGTAATGTTGCATTTTAAACTTACCTCAATGATATTTATTTTCATCGAGACATTCGTTCAATTTGCGTTTAGTTTTTCCTGTCCAGTCAATTGCAACCAACGATATGAGTTGATTCCAATACTGATAGGATATAAAAACAAGCCCTAACCATTCTATGAATAAACTTGATAATTAAATAAACAACAATTGAGTGAGATTAATTTTCACAATAAAAATTCCCACTAAAATTTAAATCGCTAATAGAGGTTATGTTTGGGGTTATGCCGGCTACGCTTTCTTAAAGAGGTGCCGTAAGTCTTATAAAGGCTGTTGATTGCAAAAGCATAATATTTTTATGTCAACAAATACTAATTACACTTACTTTCTGTGCAAAAAAAATATTATTTTGTTGAAAGAGCGATACAAATCAGGGAACATCCATAACGTATGTACACCGAACTTGGAGAGAAATCCTATGATTTGACATGGGCTTGTTTTCTTTTATCAAAATACTTAAAAATGTATTTAATTCATCGCCTTTATTCCTCCATAATTATTTTTAGCTCAATACACTTGCCTATAATTTGAAAAACATAAAAGTTTCTATTGAAAAAAAAAAATCGAGTATTCAAATTACCGCCATTCAGAGATTTTTGCGCTGACGGAAAATCTCTATTTTCACAACTCATGCCTTTCGCAAGTCCGCAACGTGCGAATCTGCAATCGTGTAAAAGGGCCCTCAGATTCTAAAGGTTTTCTGTAATTGTCTGTTCATTTTATACTTGACATTTTGAGCCCACATGGGTCGACATCCTAAAGCAATCTCCTCATTGGTCAACGACTATTATATTATTCTAAAGCCCGTAACACATGACATCAATTCTGCTTTCTGATTGATGGAATTTTTTAATTGATTCAACCCTGGTTTCCATTTGAATCTCATGGAAACCAGCACGAAGGATGAGTAAGGCGTGGTATCACTCTATGTGTTTGGTGAGCAGAGGTGGGACGAGCGACCTCCAAGAATTCGTAGATGTTTACCACGAATGAAAACTTGGTCTCAGTATCGTGCACATGCGCAGAGCTGATTTCGCAATCACGTAATATGCCCACTCCCCTATGTTATATTTTGACATCTCGATGCATACGTAGGTCATGTTCGTTTGTGTTTTTATTTTGTTCGGTGTATATCACGTTCCTGAATTAAAAACGAGAAGGAAAATGGCATCAAAAATACGAAAAGAATCTAAAAGTGTAAGTACTACAATAACATTATTATAATGATTTATGGATTACGTAAGTAAGGGATTCTATATTTTATGTATTTTATAATGGATATAAAATTTATTTATTTTAATAAGAAGAACAACGGATTGAAAGAACATTGCGAGTTTCGTAGAATTCGTAACTGTTTACGTAATTATCAAGCATGGTCCGAAACAGGTAAGAACAAAAAAGATGCCAAGGACTTCAAAAGTTGCATACACCCACCAATATTTTCTGGCGATGAAAATACTAAAATTTTAGATATTATTCTACCACCCCAATTGCATTTGCTGCTCGGTGTTGTCAACACACTGATTGATAAAATGTCAGTAGAATGTGAGCAAGTAACGAACGATTGGATTGAAGAGAGCAAGGTTAAACGAGAACTTACTCACGGTGGTACAGGCTTCAATGAAAATTCTTGCAAAATTTTCCTGACTAAAATTGATGTTCTCTGAACGAAAAGTAATTTAAAATGTCTAAAATACATTGCTGCATAGAGTAGTTTCTAGAATGTTGTTGCAGATTGTTTTGGAAGTGCACTACATGCAGAATATGAACAATTCACTCAGAAATTTAAAACAAGTTACTTGGATCAAAACATTTTAGTTATTCCAAAAGTGCACGCAGTATTTTACCACGTCGTTGATTTTTGATCCGTATACAAAAAAAGGTCTCAGGTTTTATAGTGAGCAATCTATGGAATCAGTCCATTTTTATTTTCTGTCGACGTGCAGTAGATGTAAAGTTTCACCAAATCATGCTCAATATGTTCAACAATTACTCAAAGCCATATGTTCTTACAATAGTAATCATGTGTGACATAATATTCTTATTTGTTGTTAGAAAAATTTTTGTTTCTAATTATTACTTTACAAATATATATTAAATCTATACGTATATTTAAAAAAATACTATTTTGTTAACAGGACGTTGTAAAAATTAATTTTCCTCTACTATTTGTATTTAGAAATAAATAAACAAACACATTTTTTTTAAGTGGCCTTAAAAAACGGTACCATCTGCGATTTCCGTCATTACGTGTTTGAACGTAAAAAATGTTCTAGAATCAAGATCTGCAATGATTTCCGAAGTGACAAGACTTTCGAAAAAAATTAACCTCAGGGAAAATGGTCAGGAACCACGAGATGGTTGGCAAAGGAGCGTTCCTTTACAAAGCCGCGGAGCAGGCAGCTGAGACCCTAGGCCTGAATTTTAACGTCAGAACTGAGGAAAGTGCATTACTCCATCTTGATGCTTCACTTCTAAAAGCCGAAGTGAAGGCAGCAGTGTTTGCAACATTCCACCAACAGCTACTCGAAACGAAAATGCACGGAAACTTTCACAAAAATGTAGAAAAAAAATCCTTCTCGAAGGATTAAACTTTTACTTTTCTCAGATCATCAGGGCTTAATTCAGGTACAGAGGGTATCATTTTTCCATGCCGGGCCGGTGTCATTTCCGCCTAAGCATACCGTGACCGCAATTTATGTCGAGAAGTTTCAAGCGATAGGTGCAGAGCGTGTCATGCACATACTGAGTACTTGGAACACATACTATCGAGGTGTCCCATCCACGCAGAAACGACGTATATCTACAGACATAATGTTGCCCTAACAGTGCTTTATTACCATCTTTGTCGCTCTTATGGTGTTGGCCGCGACCCTCCCCTGCCGAAAGCTCCAAGGGAGACAGAGTCAATTGTCCAAAATGAGAAAACCAAGTTTTCTGGAACTACGATTTTCGGAAAGCAGTCTCCGTTGCACACTCGAGGCCTGACATTGTTCTCCAAGGCTTCCAGAAACGAACTATATTCGTGATCGAATTTCTAGCTCCTTCTGAGTACTCTTAAAAAGGAGCTGCAACGACTGTTTCCCAAAATATTCGGTACAAGTTAGTGTCCTTATGATAGCTACTCTCGGAGGTGCGAAACTATTACTGGTTCGTTACCTTAAAGCCATATCCGCGTGTCAAAAATATGCCACGGCACTTGCGAGATGAATGCAGAAAGCTGTCATCCTTGGGTTGCTTCGTGTGAGACGTGGCTATGAGTGGGATTTGCCGCGGTCCTACAGGGAGCTAGTGTCATTTTTAGATAATGGTTGCTCCCAGTGGGACCCTGCGGTTTTTTGTTAAGCTTTATTTTAATTATATATATATATATATATATATAGTTAAAAGTTTGTCATTAGGACAACCCTACAGTACAGTCGCTAATGACCCTGGCAGTTGATGCGACTATAAACATTCAACTAATAAAAAAATAAAATTATAACAATTATTACTTATGAAGATATTATAAAAATAAAGTTTTGTCCCATGCATTTGATCCATTAGTTTCCCCTCAGCTAGAATTCCGAGTTGGTTATATTTAGCGTCGTAAGTCCATGAAACGTTTCATTGAAACATTGAAAGTTTCATGAAACTATAAAACGTTTCATGGGACCAAAGTTTCTGAAATGTTTGAAAGTTTTACAAATACGTACGAGCTTGCGCACTCATGTCAGGTTGAGGTTACCGAGCAAAAAAGAAATTATTCATACGAATTAAATTGAAAAGTCTAAGACATCCTGCAAATCCCGCTTTGTGACAATGACGCATTGGATCTATGTGTCAATGTATGTAAATTCGTGAAGACGGTATTTCAATTTTAAATCTTGCTATACGTACAAATACGGTGCAAAAGTTTAAAGTCAGCGAATACACTTCAATGCGTCAGCACGCAAACACTTCAACATTGGTCAATGTGTCTGAATTCGCGAGAGAGAAATACACACTTAAATTCGCCCTAATGCGTCACGACGAATTTCAGCAAGTGTTGATTTATACAATTTGATGCGTAACGGAAAAACCAACGTGCGGGGCATATAGAATTTATTGTTAATGTTTAGTAAATTGCCTCGCAGCTCAGTGGCTGGTACACTGGACTGATACACGAGGGATCGCGGTTTCAAGTCTCGACGCATGCACTTTTTATTAATTTTTTTCTACTTGACCTTGACCACGCATTCATATGAATTCACACGCATTCAATTCGCGCTATCTTAATTCATCTAAGTGCGTCTCAATGCGTTTGAACGAATCAGAAAACGGAATTCACGCGCATTACAAAGATGTTAATTCGCCCCAATCCGTATCAATTCTTTCTTTTTTGCTGGGTAGGTAATATAATGGCATTGTTCAATCGAATAATCGTGCTGAAACTTGAAAGCTTGATAATACGAACAAATATGAGTACAGGCGCGATTACCGAGTACCGGACTATCTTCAGGTTATCCATATAAAATACATGAGTGACCTTATGCTCGCGCTGGTTAGTGTCGCCACAGAGGTATCCAGAGGAATATATATACAATGCAGATGTGAAACCTGCAAAAAAAATTCACTTTTGGGTTAAATAATGCTGAGGCCTACTCCGTCTCTTTCTATCTGGCGTTTTGCTTCCGAAAGAAAGAGATGGAGTCGGCCTTTTACGCCGAGCGCCCGCTGATAGTGAATATGGATAATTCATGGTGCTTGGCAGTGAAGTACGAAGAGTGCGAATAGTTACAAGAGTTAACCCTCCATTGTTAAAATTTGAGGCTCGCTTGGGTCGGAGGTCCCCAAAAATGACTCACTTAATAGCCTGACTTATCATTTTCGCAGAAAATCGTCTCGGCAGTAATAAGCGATACAAATAAGTAGGTGGAGCACCATAAAGTCTGAGGCCCCCCGTGGGTCTTCAATAATGAATTTACCCCAATCCTTATTAGTTTTAAACACTATTTTAGAGTGTTTCTTTCAATACCTAACAGACCTATTAGAATTTTAATCAATATTACTAACAATAGATGACATTTTTCAGCAGATTTAACATGGGATTGCTCAATGATTGAAAATAAATTCGACATTTGTTTCGCTGTTAAAATCCATTTTTACCATTCTTTAAATATTACTCTAATCCTACAGTTATGATTAATATTGTAATTATTTATTATTAATTTATTATTATTATAATATTAGTATTAATTTTAAATAAGCGCGGGCTTTTCGACAAATGCGCAGTAAAACATGGGAGTGGGAATCGATAGAATCGGAATCGATTCCCGGTATGAATCGACTCTTCGATTCCTGGAATCGAGGGTTGCTATACAATCGAACTAAATATCGATTCAACTAAATGCCATTTCAACTAAAAATCTGTAGTGTGTGCACCGCGTGTAGTGTTGCTCGGAAGAGGGTCGTGCGCGTAGTTAGAAAGTAGTGTGACGTCACTGAGTTGCACCGACAATATTCGGTTGGCGGCGTGACATGCAGACTGAGTTATCGATAAAGAAGAGCTGAGAATAATTCATACAGAATAACTTGAAATTGTCTTGGATTAGTCTTCACCCAAGACAAAATCAAGACCAAATATTTTTACCCGGGTAGGCAGCTTTTTCGGCGATGCTTTTTTTAAACGTTTTATTACTGATTTTCTTTTGTAGAATCAAATTTGTTCTGGGGAAGTCCGGCTTGGAAAATATTCTAAACAATATTACTACATAAATAAGGAAACAATATGTGTCATTGAGTTTCGTAATTACATACTTAATTGTGCTAAAGGTTTGGGCGAAGCTGCTGCCAAGTGGTCCATATGCATATGGACCACTTCAGGCGTACTTCGATCAATATGCGTTGATCGATGAAGAAGCCTATCCTCTCTCAGCACGTCATGGCACTTATTAGTTCATCGCAAAAGAATCAAATTATTGTAACCCATTCACTTTTTGTCCTGAACAATGATATTTTCTAACATAAGCCAAAAAAACAAGCAACATTGCGTCGGAATGCATAATATTTTTCCTACTTCGTTTATAGGCGCGTTCCCTTAAGTCTTCGTACTTTTATGTCGCCATTTAACCCTCATCATTTACACGGGGTCAGAATGACCCCAACATCAACAATGATATTAGAAGAGTACCTTAAACAAATTTTAGCTACAAATAATAAAAATTGTGGAAGTTATGAATTTTTTAATAAAAAATTAATTTTTTTATAACTTTTAAATTTTGAGAATTTTTTTTATAGACCTCAAAAAAATTTCCATTTAAAAAAATAATCAGAATCTAATTTCTATATAATAAATAGCGTCTGTGAATTTTTTCAAGTTGAAACCATGCATAGGGGCGAGTGGGGTATAGTGTCGTTGCGGGGCACGGTGACTATTACAAATAACGCCCGTATTTTTTGATATTCATATTAGTTTTTCACATGAAATAGTTTTATCTATTTAGGAAAATAGAGATTTGATGCAATTTCTCTTTTAAAATTCACGTCAGAACAGTAATTATGAAAAAACCGTTTTGGCGGAAACCGATGAAAAAGTCTTTGTCTGAAATTAAGCACTTACAGCATATTTTGAAATACTTGAAGCATGAATTTCGTCGTGTCCTGTGACCACCCATCTCACGGTTGTGAGACGTGGCCATGAATAGGATTTACCGCGGTCCTACTGCGAGCCGATGTCATTTTTTAGATGACAGTTGCTCCCAGTGGGACCCTGCGGTGATGGTTAACCTTTAGTTTTTAATTATATTTATATGTCGACAGTATGGCTAGGGGATACATTGTGCGTTACTCAGTGGTCATTTGTGGAACTAGTCATCTGTCAGTGTGGCGGCGTTTGGGACTAATAAACTGTCAGCAGCTGCCGCTGTCCGATAAAGGGCTATCCAACGCTATTTTTTCGTGGGGCATTATAGGCTCATAACGTAGTGGCTTCGAATAAATTATCTTTCAAAAGAACCATGCGTTAAAAAGAAAAGAAGAATAGTTGTTTTCAAGGAAGTTGTCACACAGCTAACGCTACCTCAAGCTTATACGTATACTCGTTCTAACTGGGCTAATTCGGCAAAAAACTTATTTTAGTTTATGGGAGAATAGCATGCCAATATTAAAATTGTATACGTAGAGTGCATAGGAAACAAATTATTATATCAAGTCAAATCGCCTTAGCATTGAAAAGTTTTCTTTTGGGTCCCTCATAACATGTATAAAATTTGGAGTAAATCTCACAATACCTTGAGGTTGGGTGGAGTCGAAATGGAATGAAGAAGTGTTTATTCGCAGAGCTTATAAAAATCCGGAATGTTAGTTTTGTTTCTTAATATGCATAATATTCCTGATTTTATAATTTTTTCAGGTTTTTGATTTGAATTTATATAGGAGAAATATAATTTTTTTATGGAGATCTGATAATGAAAAAAATGTTGAAGCTCTAAAAATTATAAATATTTTGTTTCAGCATAAAAAGCTTTCTTGTGTTCATAATGTACTTCTAAAAAAACTGAAAAGACCAGATCGTTAAAAATGACGAGTTGCTGAATTTTTGAAACTTTAATTTTTCATTGAATTAATATTATGTATTTCAACAGAAGAAGAAAAGAAATTACAAAACGACTTTCAAGGAACCATGAAAATAATATGGAAACAGATGAACAAAAATATGTATATTTTTGATATATTTTCCATTTTCTACATCTTTCCAGATACTAAAATGTGGACATTATTAGAATAACAAGTTCAACTGTGTAGTTCAGCTATTTTTATTACCAAGATACATTCCATTCATAAGAAATTAGTGAATGATCAATCCTGCTCGCTTGTGCTCGGTCATGACCGAGCAAAAGCGAGCATGCTCGAGCATGGCGGTAAATGCACATCACTATGTGAGGAGCTGGGCAAGAATGCGCATGGTGTATGTGAGTCAGAAGCAGGGATGTGTAGTTACGCGTCACTGGAAGTTTTTTTACGTATAATATCTAAAGAAGGTATTTTACGTAAAATACCCCGAATATGTAAAATACATGGAGAAACCCTCGGATTCGCTGACTAAATCAAGTTTTAAATTTCCCGCCTCAGAGGTGGCGCCCTCATATATAGAACAAGATGTAATTTACGATTTACATCATGTAGAAAACTGATGACGTAAAATACCAGGTAAATTACAGTCGAAAACCAAGTAAATTACCACGAGTATTTTACTTACCCATCCCTGGTCAGAAGACGTGACAACTGAAAGAAATAGACCTTTTTATTTAAGAAAACGATGCTGCGCAAGCGCAAAAATATATAGCACTTCCTTGAGTTTCGTACAATCTTTCCCTGAAACATATATGACAATAGTAAATATTAACGAAAAAAAAATATTTTGAGGGATTAGAAGTTAAAACACTTCCCACAAGAAAATGTCTGATTCACCAGAATAAAATCCATTCAAACGAGGGAAAGTTGGTGCGACCAAGAAGTGCTGTTTTAGAAATTGTAAATGTGACAGCCGCGGCACAAGTCGTACTTGGAATGTAACTATTATTTTATTTTCAAAACCCTGTTTAATATTTCGAAAGGGTAACATTCCCGATGATGCACGTGCATTATCGGGTCTACTTAAATTGCATATTCAAAATTGCGCGGGATGCAGTAAAAGTGATATGTGGATGAGGTTATGTGCGCGCAGGGAAGTGTCTTTGTTTACATTCTTTATGCAGGAAAAATACTTGTCGACAAGTATTTTTAGGGAAGCGCTCACCTCCGGACTTAAAATCTTTTTGGCCCTATTTACCTTCAACTTTTGAAAAGTTCTGTTTTTTGAGAGAATAACGTCCTCTACTTTGAGATTTGGCGTCAATAAGAAATCTAAATCTTCTTGTAGATTTAATATTTCTACTAAATGATTAGAATCAACATTTGTTGGTAAATTAAAAGTTTTTTGAATATCTTCTGGTATAAAAATTTTACCCTTATTTACAATGCTCGCAACCATGTTTTTTAACAAATGAGGCACGTCAGCAAAAAAATACAATCGTCCATAGGGATCACCGGGAGTATGAGGATGAGGGATTGAATTTAGAACTCCGGCCTTTCTGCTTGTTGTGACACCAAATGCATTCCAACAAGCTTGGTTGCATGGACTCATGTCGTAGGTAACGCTGTTGACTCACAATCCGACTTTTTCAGCATTAGAGATGATCTGTAAAATGATGGGTTCCAGTAAAGCACCATCTAAGCCACCACCAGTAAACTCATAACACACTACTTGCTTCCAATGCAAACCAGTGCCCCTTAGTATATACACTAGCGCATGCTTTACGGTATCATTACTCTTAGGAGGAAGAGTAACATCACCTAACTATCGGCGAGAAAATTCGAGTCCTCTGGCTTTGACGTTAAAGAAGTAAGTAAAGAAAAAATGGTAGCTCAATGAATGGAGGATCATTTTAAAGGTCAAAATGTTGTACGGTAATGAGCCTGAAACGAATATGCAAAAAAAAATTTCATAGCTTACAGACCCGAAAATCTGTTGAAAAGTAGGGAAATTTGACAGCTTTTAAAGACAGTGAACTTTGTAACATAGTGTTTTATTGAAAAAATAACAGGAAGAATCTAAAAAAATTCATGGTGGCACCTTAAACATTTCTAAACAAATTGCAGTTGAAAAACTTGCAGAATATAACAAATTGTTCATTTTTTGTACATAAATATACAACTGTACTATGTTCAGTTCTATAATGAAGATAATGAAGTGATTTAAATTAGAGGTAGTTAGTTGAACTATTTGTAATTATTTACAATTTGAAAGAAGTTGGGTATATAGGTATAGGGTAGATAGGTATATAGGTGTAAGGTATAATCTTGTTGTAACGTCAGTCTCACCAAAACTCCTGTTACTGGGAGGGGGGGAGGAAGGAAACCGATATTTACTTCAAATAATTGAAATTTTAAAGGGTTTGAGTATAAAAAACATTTAATATCACAATTTTTGGTAAATAACCTTTTTTCAGTTTTAAATGAAGTTTGCATTCGTTTAAGTTTTAACGTTCTGGAGTATAGATTTTTTTATTCTTAATGTTTCCCATTTTCAATTACTATTCATTTTCACCTAGAAACAAAATTTTGTTAATTCAACAAAATCGTTTCGTTGGCCGCATTTGGTTGATTTCAGAAAATATTTTATTTAAATGAACAACATTTTCGTTTAGTTGACCAAATTCGTTTGCTTCAAAGTTGGATCTACTAAATAATCTAAGAGAGCATTTTGCTGGAATCAAGCAAAAGATTTGGTTGATACAACCACAATATTTGGTTGAAAGCATCTTAAAAGTGACGGACGCTTGCCAACTTGGTACGATCGCGTACTCCAGCATGACAGATTGGCAGTCTACGTTTGAGAGTTCGTAGCGTCGCGAAAAAAAATTAAAATGTTTGCATTTCGGTGAACCTTGTCAAAATATGTAAGTGATCCGTAAACATAATCCATTTGGATTAAGTGATTATGTTGAAAATACGCAAGATTACTTGAATCTTTGTGTGTGCCTACGATTCCGTGATTATAGGTTTTTGATATCAAAAAAAAAAACAGAACGATTTTTTGAATCAAATAAACAAAGGATCCAGCATAACTTACATTGCAAATGGCTTGCCGTGGAATTTTTAAGTCTTGTGATATTTAGTAGTTTAATAAACTACTAAATAATTTACACAAGATGACACAATTCCATGGTAAGCCATTTGCAATGTACATTGTGCTGGTTCATTTATGGTTAGATGAACAACAAGTTTTGGATAAATCAACCAAAAAATAATATTGAAACAGATGAACAAAAATAAAAGTACAGAACTTGTTAGCATGAGAAACAACAAAGGTGAAATGCACGAAAACTTAGTTTCATTAACAAGGGGTCTTGGATTAATAAAGATTATGATAGAGTGCACTACTATCGAGTACGCTCCTTTTCTTATAGTTGTAACCACGTTTCTCCTCTTGAATTTAAAATTATTTCTCCATTAAGTGAACTATTGAAGCGTGGAAGAAGGGGACGTAATGAAGGATGAGGAGGAGGGCAGAAGAGGAAGTGGGTATGATAATAATGTAGTTAAGACAAGCAGAGACTGAAATTATTGGATTCAATGATTATGTATACACTAATCTTCTGTTTTATAAGCTGGTTTTCTAAAAAACTGCAATTAATTCAGGTGAGGGAATAAAGAAAAACACATAAATTTCAAATTATATCTATTAATTTAACCTATTTTATTGTAATAATAAACGTAAAAACATATTACATTTTACTAGTTGCTAAGCTAGTGAAATGTTTTTGAAACTTTTTCTAGAAACGTGTAGAAAAGATGGTAAGACAAATTTGGCTATTAAATTTGCGCCATGTAATTTTTGTGATAGCTATGGAATGGTTTTGATTTCGGCGAAGTAGAGATTCATCTTCCTCTTGTAAAAGTGGCTCAGTAGCCGTCCTGTATTAGTGGTCCAGTATCCCACATCTAAATATATAGATTTGGCTTAGTAGACCTCTTGTAAAAGTGTTTCAGTCCCTCTGGTCCAGTACCCCTCTTATATCAATGTTGGTAAGGTAGGAATTCAGGACATCATCAAAATATTTTAAAATCTTAGCACGGGTATGAACCATTTTAACTGTAGAATATTCTCCAGTTATATATCTGCCACTTTATTTTAAAGTTCCAGAAGTTTCTAGACTGCAGAATGTTTTTCGCGAGTTGAATGCGTATTAAATAAATAAACACTGGGATTTTATTTAAAGACTTATCCATAAGGAAGCAATAAATCAAATTTTTATATATACAAAACAGGATGTCATACATCGCCCTCTACCAAATTTCTGGGAGACATTTACGCAATATTGTCAGATATTGCATCATATGATGCAACAAAGTTCTGGAAGGTTCTACATGATAATCGACACGTTTATTATTTTTCCCTCTTCCTAATAAGAGTCTGTATTTCGCTCCTTAATTAAACACCTCATTTTATCTTAAAAGAAACCCCCCATCGTGGAACTTCTAAATCCTCCTAATCCGTCCCTTGAAGAGTCTTGGCGCAACTAACCTATGGCTCACAACTTACCTGAGGGGGATTGGCGCAACTAACCTCCTCCGGTCGCGCTGAATATGTAAAAATAATTTGTTCATTCACTCGAAAAAAATGAATTTTTAAATTTTGAGACTGTCAAGTACTTATATTCATAGCTTGAAAATATTTTCACCTTTGTGAAAAGTTTTGAATAGTAGCAGGATGGCCGCAGGTTAGAGAAAACCTGCAAATCAGAGAAAAGTCAGGGCAATTTGTTAATCATAGAACGTTAGGAATAAGTCAGAGATAAAAAAAAATTGAAATTTGAATAACCGACAAGTTTTTTGGGAAAATTTAATAACTTTAAATTTGCAATTTTAATTCCATATATTTTCTACTTCTATTTCTGTTATTTTCATTAACCTACGAATAATCATTTTTTAATATATTTTACTTACGGCATTAACTAAGCTGATACCTCTGTAATTATTGCAATTGCTTTTATCTCCTTTTCTTTTGTATATTGGGAAGATAATCGCCTTTTTCCATTCATCTGGAACTTCTCCCATCTCGATACATAAATTTGTGAACTCGTACAACCTGTAAGGTATGTAGTCGCCACCGTATTTAAGCATTTACGCATTTCAGCGTTTTTCGAAAAAATGTTTCTATTTTACGTTATAAACAAAAAGAAAAAAAGAATAGAAAAAAATTCAGTGAATCTCAGTACTAGCTGAGTGTGTATTTTCGAGATCTAGCGAATCGACCCTCATCAAATTTAGGAGGCAAACTCTCTGGAGCGCGAGTGGAGACTCGGGAGCGTGTCGAATTACCCGAAACGAATCACCATTTCATTGCTATGAGATGCAGGCCGGTTAAAAAAACTAAAATTATGAAAGCATCGCGTGATTCAATTTTAATTAGCAGAAATAGTTTATTCATATAATTTCAAGAAAGTGAAAAATATTTATGAATAAATAAGGTACACGCTTCAAGTACAGATCATTAAAAATAAATACTCTTTAAAAAAATTTGAAAATGGAAAATTTTAAAGCAAATTGAAAATTTTAAACAGTTACAAAATATATATAACTTTTCAAATAAGTATTAGATGATTAACACATTTTTAGTTCCTCTGTTCGTTGACAAATAAATCTTATGTGTTGAATAATGAAATCCACATGGGACACGCGCCTTGTCCCACAATTATTTTTTTGTGATCAGAAGTTGCCACTTTTCTCCTTCTAAGACAGCACACTCGCGCGCTAAGTTTTTTATGACATTTTGCTCTCCTCGTTTATTATAATATTGTTTTCTGACGAATATATCGTCAAACACGCGCTTGCTGAAATACACTTCCACTGTCTTAACAGGAATCTCATCCATGGAATTTGTGGAATCCATTGTAAGATCATTTTCCGGGTGACATTCATCTGTTTTTTTTTCTTCTAGACTATCAATTGATGCACGCTTGGAAGGTAATGGATTTATCGCCTTTCTGATTCCTTCCGTATCAGGGCCGGCGGAACTTAGGTTATCTGTCTTTCTCGCTCCTCAAGAAGTGTGAATGCAAACGAATTAGAGTAAGCGAGACACTCGCATGTGGAAAACAGATGACGCTCTGTTCCGTATCACACGTGACATATGAATACAACGATGACCTGGGGATCCTTTGGTTTTTTAAGGCAAGTTCTTGGGACATTATCTCCCAAATTGCATGAGTTTTGCTGCAAATTTTGCTATTTGCCTTCATTATCATGCCCTTGTGCTTCATCACAACTTCCTTGATGTCCTCGTACTTCCTTTTTCTCGGACGACCTCGTTTTTCCGATAATTCAAACATTGCACGTTTTAAAGTTGAAATCGAAAACCGACACAAACTAAATGCGAAGACCACTTTAATTACACTCCGAATCGATTGAAGGATTGAGAGAAACTGATATATTCCTTAATTGGATTCATAATACAGACATAAAGAAGATCAAAATACAGAACACATAATGAAAAAACAAAATAGAGCGCCGAAAAAGAATGTAATTGTTACAAATTTTAAACATTCATTGATATTATTTAATTAATAATGGTAAAAATAATATTTAAACCTTAATAATTAGCCTTATAATATACTTTTTTATCAATTCATCTAGAAATTTCCTCTCTAAAAATATATATTTATATATAATTTATTTATAATAAATTATATATCAGGGTGGTCCAAAAAAATGATATTTCTGATTTTTTAAAGTCTCACCCCCTCATTTTGTGTCTTTTTGTGAAAAAATTTTCCTAATTTTTTGAGATTTAGAAAAAAATGTTTAAGAGACAGAGCACGGCCTTTAAAATACCCCTAAGCGTTAAAAATTCAGTAAGCCCTTGAATTGTAAAAAGAATTGTAAAAACTTTGTGAGCAGTGCAAAGCCTGACAAAATTTAAAAAAATTGAATTTACCCCTAACTTTCCCGAAACTTACCCCTTAAGACACTAAAATGTAATTTTTAAGTATCATTTCTGAATTTTATGAAAGTAAAATGAAAATTTTAGTGGAAAATTATATAGAAAAATTTATTATACAAATATGAAAAATATTGCCCTTAACATAAAGTTTATTTTGGGGGCACTATTTTTCATATTTGTGTGATACAATTTTCTATATAAATGTGCCACTTAAATTTTCATTTTACTTTCATAAGATTCAGAAAAGACACTTACAAATCACTTTTTAGTGTCTTTAGGGGTGTGTTTTGGCATAGTTGGGGGTAAATTAAATCTTAAAACGAATTTTCCAGGCTTCATACTGCTCACATGGTAGTTTTACATAATCGTTGTAAAGTTTTTACGTTTCTTTTTAAAATTCAAGGGTGAGACTTTGAAAAATCAGAAAAATAACTTTTTTGGACGACCCTAATATATAATTTATTATATATAAATATATATTGTTTGGGGGAACAATTACAATTGTTTATAAAATGAATTAATTACATTAGCAAACTAAACAATACAAAAATATGAATACAATTCAAACCGTTTTCAAAAAACTCATCTTTATATTCAATTTTCCTACTATTAAATTACATCTTTTCATGCATTTTTTTTATTACTACGGAGTCCCACTGCAGGTTATTTTCACATATAACAACCTATATGGAGAGGCAGCAAAAGAAAATTATTATTGCTGCAGTTGCATGAAACCAATTATTGTTGCAAACAATGCTGTTTACAACAATCTTAGAAAGTGATGATGAAGATAGTGATTATGAGGTTTCGAAAGCTCTCTTTCTATCGTATATGGTAGACAGAGAGGGTCTCAAAGTTTCAAACGATAAGTACGACTTGTCGTTGGAAAACGATCCAACCCTCTCTGTCTACCATATATGATAGAAACAGAGTTTTCGAAACGATCGTTTCAACTTCGATCGCACCTCGTTGTCTGTCGCACATGGTAGAAAGAGAGGTCCGTTCAACTTAAGGTATCGGAGTCCCACCCAAGGAGACCAAAGTAACGATTTAGGAATTTTGTATTTTTGTTTGAGCCTTCAGGTTTTATTTACACGGACCATGACGGAAGTCATCGATACGCGTACCACACGAGCGCCGCACTCGAGAAGATCTATCATTTCGATTCGTTATTGTACATCCGACAGAAAAATGCTCGTTTTTGATGAAGTCAATGTATAGCAGTGGGACTTCGATGCTGTTTTGAAGTCGAAAATCGAACGAAACTTCTATCTCCACACGTTGGAAACAGAGGTCCGTTCATGATCGGATCATGACAGCTTGCTCATTTTGGCTTTTCGATCCCTTCACCATGCGCGCGCATGAGCGGTAAAATTTGAAGTAAATTATTATGCACATAAAATGGTTACAATCATGTGTTACAGATTAGGTCAAGATGAGTAAATGTGAAACGAAATTTGAAGTTTATACTTTCATTAATGGTGTTTCAAATATTTTATTTGTAGAAATTTCGGGGGAAATTAAAAAAGTATTTCGAAGCGTGACTTTTATAAATTGATGTGACAGAAGTTTTAGGCTCCGGAAGCTACGATCATGGTTCCTTAAAGCAATCAATCCCGACGCAGCTGGAATGTGTTCGTCGTCCACTTCTGCTCCTTCTGTCCTAGAAGGTAAGCAAGAGCGGGAAATTTACGCGAGAAAACATCGTTCAACAAGAAATGAGTACAGAAACGTGTACTCCTAATCCTGATCTAGCTGATCTTTCTTATGCAAATATGTATTTCTATATCACATATTTATTTAAAATATTGAGAGATATAGCACCGATAAAAATTAAAGCATGTTTTTGAAAGAAAACAATTTGGAATAGTAAACCTGATAGTTTAATGAATTAGCAGGATGCTATTTTATTCATTTTCATTCAAAGTTTCTACATTTGTAATGAAATCTTTTTCAAAATGAAACATTCCAAAAACTAAATATGTATTAAATATGACATTTATTTTCATTTTATTGAAATCAATTTGATTTATTTATTTAAATTAGTTGAAAAGATTTGCTTTGAAACACAAAGGATACTATTAAATGTTTATATTTAATACTTGATAATATTTTAACAATTTTGAATTTTCCCGCCATAATATGTGAAACTTTGAAACATTTCCAAAGTTTCATGAAACTTTTCATTTGGTCAAAGTTTCATGAAACTTTACAACCCTACACCAGGGCGAATTGGTGGGTGAAGTTAAGAAGTGGGCGGAGTTTACTAGGGTGAAGTGAAATGAGCATTATATGGAAAGGAGCACGGTATACTCTGTTCCACGAGAGAACGAATTTCTGAAACGACGAAATTTTATTCTCTGCGCGCAGCTTGTCAAAGAAGGGGAATCGTAGGCGTGAGTATTTGGCTGGACAGTCCCTTAATATTTATGGCCTATTCTAACTGGCACGTTCGGTCCAGTCATCTGGCCCTCAGTGAGGCTACGAAAATTTTAGGAAAACACTTGGGTCAGTCTATTTGAAAAAATTGTGTGCCTTACACAAAAGTTTACAAGAATGCAAGAGCATTTTTGTAAACACAACTGTTTTGTAGAAAAATCGTCTTTTTTGCTTGAAAAAACAACAATTTGGCGGAAACTCAACTCAAACCGGATTTTTGGTGCCGTTACGTTGACGACACTTTTGTCATCTGGAGACATGGAATCGATGAACTACACAAGTTCTTCGATTTCATCAATCAATTACACCCTAATATCAAGTTTACCATGGAAATTGAACAAGAGGCAAGCATTAAGGAATTCTTGGACGTTGTTCGTTCCACTCCCCACTTACAGGGATACCACTCCTTACTATTCCTTCATGGCTTATAGCAAAGACATATATGTGACCGTCCGCGAAGAAAGGGAAAGGGACCTAATGCGTCAAGGCTGAATGTTAAAACCTGGATGGCGCTGTAGTTTCTTTTTCCACTGGTTACTGATTTGACGCTCCGTCGATTGACTACTTCCTTTGGATTGGATTCGAATTCCGGCGGGATCCTCTTTTATTGAGTGATTTAAAAAAATCACGAACCAAGGGAATTGGGATTTGGATTTCGGTTTAGAAGTAATTCCAATTTCGGTTTTTCTTGATAATTACTAGTTGATTTATTTATCTTTGATGTTAAAAGTTAAAACCCTAACGATTTCACTCAGTCGTTGCATTCATCGGTAAAGTTCTGGAATTCACGGTTCACAAGATTTCCTTTTTGCAAAAACACATAATCCATAAGTTGGCACTCAGCGCTGTGGTCGAAGGCTAGGTTGGACTAATGATTATTTGAGATTACAATCGCGGCGCGCGCGATACTAATTACCTGATTGAATTTTATGTTACAATTCTATAGAGTTCACTCTTGATGCAAAGGAAAAATGAAATCTAAGTCGAAGATTACAGATTTTGACAAAGCGAACGATTTTAAAACATCAAGCTCAGGCAAAAGCTAACGAAGATCTGCTTATTTGACTTTTCCTCAAGTCATTTCTTCCCTCTACCGAAACTACAATTCCTATAATAGGGATGAAACAGCGAACCGGCCATCATGAAAATGTAATGGCCGTACAAATATTAACCAATAATATCATGGCATTATTTTCTCAAGTCAAGACCTGCCCCTTTTGCAAGTTCAAACTCGCAAGCTATATTTTTGCTTCGCTAAACACGTATGTGCACAAAAAAGTGATCCCACGGTCCCTTACATCAAAAGAACCGTCATTCAATTTTGCTATTTACCAGCCCTCGTGAAAAGAAAGATCAATTTAATACCACTTCAAGACCAGTTTCAAACCACGTTTGGTCTTTTTCTGGTCTGTTTTTCACGATGTTAAATACCTAAGATTGTATTAAGTTCTGGCTGTTTTTGTCGATTTTCCGAGTTTGAAAAAATTGGGTTGCACGGGGGGTGGGTTTTTGAGATCCGAGCGAGATGTTTGGCCACTGCCATTAGTCGGGGGATAATTTTTATGAATTTTCTAGGCTACAAAATAACCATTAATGCATTAAGTTCGTACTGAATTGGACATTTTTTTCAGTTTTCGGTACTTATTAATAAGGGGTGGGTTTTCGATATTCGAACGAGATGTTTTGCCACCAGCATTATTCGGAGGAGCAAAAAGGACCATTTTTCACGATGTTAAATACCTAAGATTGTATTAAGTTCTGGCTGTTTTTGTCGATTTTCTCAATTCGAAAAACGTTTATCAATAGGGGTCGATTTTAGGGGTTGGAGCGAGGTTTCTCAACATCACCCAATTGCGTCTGGTTTTGATTCCTAACTGTTAGACATATTATTTTGTTGAATATATATTAACTTTATTAACTTTGTAGTCGACTTTACTGTCGCATCTACGCTAATCACTTTAGGGGTAGTTAATCATCCCCTAAATTGAAAATTTGGCTATATTTTTGCATGAAATGCATTTTTAGATCGCCAAACACAATTACAGCAACAAAATTGAAAAAAAGATTTTTTTTCTCATCGTTCATTTGAACGTTCAGAACTTTTTGAATGAATTTTTTAGAAAACAGTAGAATTTTAAATCAGAAAGAAAGAATTTTCGCCAAAAAAGATAGTTTTCAATCAAGAATGATTAACGAAATATATGAGTTTTCAACAAAAAAATTGAATTTTCAATAAACAAGATTAATTTTCTACACAAAAATACTAATTTTGAACAAACTACATGAATTTTCAAAAACATTATTGCATTTTGAAGCCAAAAACACAAATTATCTACAAAAAAGTTGAATTTTCAACCCAAAAATATGAATATTCAGTCAAAAAGTTTAATTGTTAAGCCAAAAAGATGAATTTTCTACAAAACAGTAGAATTTTGAACATAAAAGCTCATTTAAAAGCAAATAGTTTAATTTTCGACTAGTAAAAAATTTAATTTTGCTGAATTTGATTAATATGTGTGTATTTTGAGGTACAACAGAGACCGACATTATCGGAATTGCATACCTCAAAAACGAATCCTAACCTCCAAATAGTGAACATGGAGAAAATTTTTATTTAGCAGAATAACATTTTTTTGCTATTATCCCTCAAAAAAAGAGTTCGGGGACGTCCGTTGTTCTATTTTATCGCATCTTCAAATACACTTTTTAAAATTTTTAATTTTTGTGGACAAAACCCCGGGGGAACTGAACACGATTTAACACACGACGAAGTATCACATGCCCTTAAGGTTATGTTGAAAATCCGACGGTTTCAACTGCGCATTTACAAAAAAAGGGCTGTACCATTGAAAAATGATATAATATACACTTGCAATATTACGTTAATATTACTTTTTCTACAAAATTTAGGTATTTCTGTCATTCAATTTAATTTGTTTTTTAAAAAGAATAAAAAACGTTTGTTAATATTTATCTGGATGATTATTCATAGTGTTTATTAATTTCAAATAGGCCCGCGCTTTTCGGTACACGCGCAGTTGAAAATGTGAATAGCCATCTACCGAATATCAATGAACTGAACAGGAGCGCGCAAAAAGAGTTCTATTGGAGTCTCAGTTCTAAATGATAGCAGCTTTTACTTGAGCCGCAACATCACCGACCCCTCAGTTTTTTCTGTGTGTTATCGCATATTCATAATTGAAATAAAATATATGAACTTAGAGATAATCGAGGTACGGTTAGAAAAAGTCGAATAGTAGCTATGAAAATCCAGACTAATAATTCTGATTGGAATAAATCGTTGTACATTTCCTTGCACATTTCGGTAGAAATGCTTTGCAATCTTTCTAAACCACTATCCGAAAAATGGCGGTCACATGATGTTGTGTGCCAGGCTGGCGCATGGCAAAAAAAAATACGGGTCCAAGTCTATGAACGCACACTATTACATGGAGTGCAAATAATTCTTAATATATAATTAAAAACTAAAGGTTAACAACCACTGCAGGGTCCCACTGGGAGCAACTGTCATCTAAAAAATGACATCTTCAACAATTTGGTTGATATTTTGTTTCTTTCTTGACTGAAAAATATTTCTTGGTTCAAATTCAACTGATTTAGTATGAATTTCATCTTATTTTGTTAAAAGTGCAACTATTTGCTTGAAAATCAATCTGTTTTGGTTGTGAAGATTCAACCATGCAGTTGAAAATTCCTATTTTTATGTTCAATTCAGCTATGTTTTATCTAAAATAAAATGTTTATTCTAGAAATATCAACTATTACATTTTTTCTTGACAATTAATTTTTTGGTTGAAAAATGAACTATTCCCTTTTTGGTACAAAATTTCTCTTTTTTAATTGAAAATTCATCAAGTTGCTTGAATGTTTAATTACTTTCTTTAAACAAAGTCTTTCTTCGATTGACGATTGATTCGTTTAGTGGAAATTTTTATTCGTTACGAATAACGTAATTCTACTAATCAAATGAAATATTTTCTTTAACGACAGAAATAAATGTTTATGTAACCACAATATTTTGTTAATCAGAATAGATGCATCATTGGTATAAATGTATGAGATTTTTGCAACCTAACGACTTGATTAATGTGTGGACAAATTAATTAATTAAATTAAATAAATATTTCTTTGAACGACTAATTAGATTTCAATGAACGTAGACCTTTTAAGTCAAGGAAATTATTTCCTTAAATGTATGAAATATTTCTTTGAATAAAGAAAATAGAGCCAAAGAATTCATTTCTTTAGAATTTAGATCAACAAAAGATATGTGTCTGGTTAAAATCGCAGTTATTACTGTTACAGAATATTTACTTGATGCTAAGAAATAGGATTCAAGCAAATACATGTACTTGGTTCCAAAAATTTTTTTCAGTGTAAGAGCTTAAAATTGAAAAGACAAGTACATAAGTTGGGCCCACTTGAAAAAGTTGACGAACAAAAGGACGTAAAAAAGTACGTATAAAAGGACGTTCAAAAGTACTTATAAAAGGACGTACTAAAAGACGTAAAAAAGGACGTACCAAAGGACGTCCCGAATTGGGATACAAAATGACGTACTTTGGTACGTCCTTTTGTACGTCCTTCATTACGTGCGAAGAAGCAAGGTCAATGCTCCCAGGTATGGAAGTGGAAGCAAACCTAGTTAAACTGCTTAGAAGTAAACTTGCGAGAGAGGCCCGAAAATGCATATATGAGTACACTTATAATACGATTGATGAACTAGTAAATAAATTAAAAACAGTGTATGCGCCAATAAAAACGGTTTATCAACTTCAGGGAGAATTGGGTAACATTTATCAATGGGAGAACGAAAAAGTACTTTCATATGCAAATAAAGTAAAAGAAATCTCTGATAAAATCAGTGACGCGTACAGAGCAAAAAATAAAAATATTACAACAGCAGAAGTTAATAAGATAAAAGACAATTTTATAGATGAATTAGAAAAAGACGCAGTCGATTGTTTTATTAGAGGTTTACGAACAGAACTTCAAACTAGAATAGAAAAATCCCTATCATTTTCAGAAAGAATTAACAGCGCGTTGGAAATAGAAAGATCCATTGCCGCAACAAAAGAACTGAGAAAAAGATCAAACTACCCTCAACTAGATAAAATAACAGAAAATAAAATACAAACCAATAAGGTTAATATTACTCGCGAAAATATCACTTCATGTCAATTCTGTGGAAAGATTGGTCATATGGCACCAAGACGTAGACGTTTTATTCAACAATTATCAAATTTTAAACAACCTCAAAATCAATTTCAAACCAAAAATCAGACAATTTGCTCCTGATAATTTTCAAAATCAAAGACAATTTTTTTCTAATAATTCTCAAAATCAAAGACAATTTTTGCCTAATTATTCTCAAAATCAAAGACAAAATTTTCCCAATTATTCTCAAAATCGAAGGCAAAATTTCCCTAATTATTCTCAAAATCAAAGACAAAATTTTCCTAATTATTCTCAAAATCGAAGGCAAAATTTTCCTAATTATTCTCAAAATCAAACTAGCAATCGATTTTCACCACAAAACAATTGGTCAAATAATAACCCTCGATACGAGTCTCGGGAAACTCAACATAAATACAGGGAAGAAAGACCCCCTTGGAGAGAACAGGCACGCGGCCAACAATGGAATAGAAATGACTCTCAAAACCTGAAAATTCAAAAATTGACATTGGAAAATCTGACTTTTATCTCAGAATGCTTTTTGCTCTTTGTTTACTAAAATAAATCTTCTAAAAAGTCCACTATTGCATTTATATTTGAAGAATTATGCTTCAAGTAGAATATACATGTACATATGTGTATGAGTATGTATGTATATATATGTATGTATATATGCATATGTATATTCCCAATCTCATTTTTCACAATTTTAATGTCCTTTTTTTGGGGGGGGGGGATTTTCTCTTTTTACAATATTCTATGGATGTTTTCAATAGACTTCAATTATCTGGCAGAATTTCAAGTCCATAGGGATACTTTGCGGCGTTTTTAAATCTCAGATTTCAAGAAATATAGTATTTTATGAAATCTTCAAGGCATTTTATGATACTTCATTAGGGATTTCACAGTATTTCAGAAATTTTTTCAATTCGATTGGAATATTTCCAAATTTGAGAGAATTTTCGGAACTTTAAGCTGATTGAAATGATTCTAAAGAATTCTCCAAATCATGCAATAACCGAAGGGACTTCGAAGAACGTAAAGTGGTTTCAATTCCTTTTTTTTTTGTATTCTCCAACGGACAATATGGCCACTTGCCAAAATACACAGACAATTACCTATCGTCAGTCTGAAATCTTTCTTCTCAGAGGGAGGTCAAATCACGCGTCTTCGGAGAATAAAACACTGACTGCCCAGTTTGTTAACTGGTCCATTTTGTTTGCGCGATTATTTTTGCAATATTTTCCGTGAACGCACTGTTTAAATTCCGTTCTTTCTTTCATAAATTCCCAAGCAAAAATTGGAAATCAGCTTTGAAGACAAAGGCGGAATCCCAGTGAAATATCAAGATAAGTCACTACTATTATTGTTAATAATATAGTTTCGGTTTCTATTCCTTTGGAATAAAACTGAAAGGCCTATGACAAAGCCACCGAACGCGTCCTCGGTTTGCGGATAGAGGGTATCTCTACCAAGGATTTCTGCTGAATATGGTTACAATAATTAATAAGCAGTCGCGGACAATTGTTCAGGGATGGTCCCGAAGGAATAACCCGAAACTTTGAAACGTTTCCAAAGTTTCATGAAACTTTTCATTTGGTCAAAGTTTCATGAAACTTTACAACCCTAATCAAATTTGACGTTGAAAAATCAACCGAATAAGCTCAATTCACTTTCCATCATGTTCTTATGCACTTTACTCTCTACGAATGTTCGAAATATCGAAAAGCAGTTTAAACTTATTAAAACCATGTTTAAGTTCAATAAACAGCAAATGTGACGCTGAACGGCTCAATGACATGCACTCACTCCGAAAATGCTCTAGAGACTCGAGTCTAGACCACGGCATCGCGTCGACAACTGGATTGGTCAAGGTGGGCGCGCTTATTTAAAATGATTAAATGTGAAAAGCAGGTTGGCCCTCCGAGATGGGTCATTTGCTCTTCCGTGGATGGTGGAAATAAGTGAAAACAAGATGATCGTATTGACCATCCCGAAAGGATACCTTGCATATCCCTGATAGTGAGTCTGACCTTCTTATAACAGTCAGGCTGGGCATAAAATGAGAGCCTCTCCGACTATGTCAAAAAATTCTGGATGGCTCTTTAGACCATCTAGAAGAACGGACTGGCTCTCTAAATTTTGACCCTTTGACTTTGACCATCCATTTTTCTTCGTGTACGTGCTTCGAGTTCTAAGTGTGTGTGGTAGGTAAACGCGAGAATAAAAGTGAAAAATTACAGCCAATACAAAAACTTTAAAAAGAAAAAGAAACCGCGAATTTCGTAAAGACATTTGGGACCAGACTACCAGAGGAAAAGAAGAAGGTCGCTACTTCCTACTCATCAACCCGCCTTCAAGGACGCAGGCGTGGATCCAGAGAAGGACTTTGGGTGGGGCCATCCAATAATTCCCCTCCACTCTCAAGGGGGAGGTTAATAATAATTTTAAAGTTATTTCTTCGCTTTGAATGTTTATTATAAATTATATAAATATATAAATCATGAACGTTATAAACATATTTAACAAACGTTTAAATAGAAATAATGTTTTTATATTTACAAGCTGCGTCTTGTGTGTCATGGTATAATCATTAATCAACAAGTATAAAATATTCATAAAATACTTTTAGATGCCTTTAATAGTATACATCCTAGATTACAATTCACTTTAGAATTAGAAAAAGAAAATAAGCTACATCTTTTAGATTCAACTCTGATTAAAATAGATGATTGGAGAATAACAACGGATTGTTACGGAAACCCATCATTTTCAGGACGAACTATGAGCTTTCTGTCGAATCAGCCAAAACAAATGAAAATAACGATTATTACAAATATAGTTGATAGGGTTATAAAATTATCACATCAAAGTTTCTATAAAAAAACATTGAATTATGCAATCTTTTTTTTTTAACCATTAAACACCCTTGTTCATTGAAAAACATATAAACAACCGAATTTATCAGATAAATCAGGAAGAAAACATTGTAATTAACACAGAGACAAGAAAATTTGATAAATATAACACGGTTGTTTTACCTTATTCTGATAAAATTTCAAAGTCCTTGAGGTCTTTACTAGGAAAAATGGGTTTACATACTTTATTATTTTATCATTAAGCCATTTCTCTTTCGGGGTGGGCGTGAATTGCTCGGTGGGAAAGTAGTGATGTCTAGATGAGTATATAGGTGAAGGGTAGATAGGTATATAGGCTCAAGGTATAGATATTTTAGATTGTTCTAGAATTCTCGTGTTACTTATTTAAATAACCCGTGCATTCCTCAACACTGCTCCGACCCAGGCTGCTGATCAATCTCTCTAGCGATCACCCCATGTGATGAGCCTCACAAAATTGTTATGTGTGGTTCTCCACCTGGGCCCATTAGTATCCAAGGTCTTTGTTTCAGGCGTCATTCAGTCTACTCACATTCTTTTTATAAACTATTTGTCACCAAACTTTTCTGCCCTGGCATAGTACTCTAGCTTCCTTCACGTCCATGCATTTTTGCATGCAAGCTCTCGTGTTTTTATGGCTTCCTATGTCTCTTCGAAATAATGTCTCATTCACAGATTCTAACCATTCTTTCAGCGGTCTACCTCTGGGCATTCTGTCATTTACTTTACCTCTATACACCTGTTTGGTCAGTCGTTCATCTTTCATTCTTTCAAGATGTCCGAACCATCTTAACATTCGATTTTTTGCAAGAAGGAGACGAGATACGAAAAAAGTCAAAACAGCAAAGGTGTTCCCTTCAAAAAGTTATAACAAAAAGTACGTCGACACTTCTGCTTTATGGAAAATTTTCATGGAAACATTAATAAAATCGGTTATAATTGTATTTTTCTCAAAAAAATACAATTTGGTATAAAATATTTCTTCAAAAAGTTTGTTAACAAAATTGTAGTCAAATTAATTATTTCTAGAAAAATACAATTCAGCAACTTTATTCATGTCTTAGCAAGAGTTTGAAAAATGCGTGCCGTCTAAGATCAACTGAATAACAACGTATTCCGACGGAAAATATTCCCACCCCGTTGTAAATGAATTCTCTCAGAATCTAAATTTTTAAATTGATTAAGAATTCAAGAATATTTGCATGGTTAAAGAACATTAGAAAAAATTTGTATATCATATGAGAAAACTTTCAATAAACACATGAAAAATTTATTATTATTATATTTTTGGAAAATTGTCATTATCCGCTTATAGCGAAAAGTCGCAAGTGTTGTACAAGTCGTAGAAATGCAGAAAATAGACAAAGGTTATTTAGATATATAACAATATTTGAAAAAACAAGGTTTCAAATATACATTACCACCCAGGAGTATGAAAATAGCTATTTGCTGACTATTAGCTGAAATGCTCGCAATATTTATGAAAGTAATACGATTTTTTAAATATCAATATTTTATTTCAATAGCAGCATCTCACAAGATATTCAAAACAGATTCACTGTTCGTAGGCTAATGTAAAAGGTAAATTTCCATGAATGTTGTATAGCTGACAAAAATTGTGCAATTTGTTTCCTAATTTCTGCAAAAACTGAAAAATTAGAATGTGGAAAGTTGTTTATAATTTCACAATTTTCTCATTATAAATTTCAATTCAAATTGCCTTTACTATTGCGACTGTTTTGGGTAGGCTGGGAGGTTAGTTTGCTTGGTGTGAGGAGCAGGGTAGGGAGACAAGCGCATCCGAGTGGCGGCGACAGGGAGGGAAAGGTAGAGAGAAGCTCGGAAGAAGGTACGGTAGCAGGGCGTTAACTCTAGCAGGCCGCAAAAGCCACTGTTCCCGGACAGAGATGCAGCCGGGAAAACGTACTTTCGGTTAGGGCACGAAGAAAATTTATTTTTCAGAACTGTAAGTTGTAAATAAGTGTAAACGTCAGTTTTCTATGATAATGCATACATTACCTGTCCTTATAGGTCAACTCCAGGATAAATAAACATATCAATCAGTCAATGAATTTCTCTCCTTCTCTCTCCCTCCCTCTCTCCCTTCGGCTCGAAGAACAGTGTTTAAAGTTGTAGAATGTTTTTAAATAATTTATTCAAACTCTGAGTTCGCCGAATTCAGGTACAGTCAATGAAGAGTTATTAGTTTCTCAAAACACTATTAATGTTATAATTCGAGTTGCATGTTTTGCGGACAAAGACCTTAATTATAACCATCTTTTAACACAATACTTATAATAAATAATAAGAAGAAGAAATATTGTTAACAATTCAAATACGAGACCATTATACGCCCTTTGTGTTTATTATATTCCAAACTCATTGGTGGTCACGTCTCAAAATAACGCGTAGGTATATTTCATTTGAGCTATGACCATTTATTTAAAAAAAAATTTACTAAGGGGGGGGGGGGCAAATTTAAATTAAGTTTTAGGAAACTTGAAGTTACTTCTCTCAGTAGCGTAAGGGTAACGAGTTACCTTTTTTAACAAATAACATAACTGTAATGAGTTTCCCAACGTTGGTGCAGTTATTAAAAGAACAGCCGCCATTGCTGTTACGCATGGCGGAGATATACCTTATGTCGAAGCCCTGGTACCGATTCTTGAGGCACCGGTCAATAATATCTATTTAAAGATAGTTTCACCTGATGATATAGAATAAGTGGATTCATATCAATTTAAACAAGTCCAAACCGTTGAAGGAACGGTTCATGTTCACCAGTGGACTTGACTGAAAGGCAGCAGTGAAATAAATTTCAATAAAATGAGTTGCTACGATTTTTCTCCTGGACAATTATTATTATTATTATATCATTAAGCCGTTTCCCTTTCGGGGTAGGCGTGAATTGCTCGGTTGGATAGTAGTAACATGCAAGGATAAGGCTGCATACTCTGAGAGGTCGCCCGGTATCCCAGAGTCACCGTTTGAGACACCTCACCCAGGTACCATTCAGCTTTCGGCACGGTTGTCACGCCAACGCTTAGGGCTTATTCCTTCGGGACCATCCCTGGACATATATATATTGGTCCATGAAGTACAAATATGCAGCATTTCATTTTTGTTATTTCTCATGCTGAGAAACTCTGTACTTTTACTTACCTTCATCCTCCTGAATAATAGTTTCTTGCTTCCTTCAAAGTCGTTTGGTATTTTCTTCCATTCTTCTATTCTAATTTTATCTTCACTTTCCTTGACTAGTCGTTTAGCTTTCCTCTTTTTGTGCCTGTAATCATTCTCAAGTCTATTTCTCTTCTTATCGCTGTGACCTGTGACGTTTAAGGTTCTGTTGTACGCTTTTTTCTTTTCTTGTCAGGCTGTCTAGATTTCATCATTCCAATATCCATTTCCAGACGTTCTTCATACAACCGCAGTACCACACACTTCGGTCGCCCTCTATATCATTATTGTTTGTAAGCGCCTCTCAAGCTGCCCTATTCATGCGTTCGTCTATTTTATTCTGAGAAGCTATTCCCACTTCCGGTATCTGTAGATTCTCAATCTTGATTCGCGTTTGTTTCGTTTTTTTGGTTCTCTTTATTTTCCATCCCTGACCTAAGCTTACTTTGGAGACTAGAAGGTAATGAATAGTATTGCATTTCATCCGAAAACAATAAAGTCAATTATACTGCTGCTATTTGCTCTACACCAGGTGTACATATGAAGCATCTGATGTCTAAACCAAGTATTTGTAATAAATAAGCCCTTTTATGAGCATGAGCTAACTAATCTGCGTCCATTATCATTTTTTTACATTCTCATCTCAATGAGAAGGTATTGGTTTTATGTGAAAAATGACTTTCGCGGATTCAATCGAATTTCGACGTTTCGAGACCCCCTGAGTCGGAAAAAACGGTTTTTACTAGTATGCGTATTTTCAGTTCAAATCATAAAAAAATAACTTTGAAAATAAACAAATTAAATTTATGGAAAAACGAAGCGCATCAAAATCCTTCGGAAATGTTTGGTCTGCTTTCTGGCTTTTGACTTTTGTCAAATTTTGTCGGCCTGTGATCAATACCGTGACAATATTCGGAAACCAGTGGCAATGTTCAAAGTATTCAGAGTACAAGTTGGACATCGCACGAAAGAGCAACCCTCAGACGTAATCTTGCAGTATAACCAACTTTTCAAGGTCAGCAACAAATGTTGGTCCCATATGAATCTCATCTCAAAACCAAAACCCCGAGGAAATGTCCTCGCTGCGGAATTACCTTTTACCATCTTTTCCCATTTTATTATACACACAAAATTAACTAATCCGGTAGTTACAACTTAAATTTCAAACTTCCGATACTAATCGCGATATGGACTTATACATCTGCCACTAATTTTATTTTGCTAGCACCTATTGTGAGACATACTTTAAAATTAATAATTAATATAATTCGAGAATTTGTAACTGAATATATTTCAGTTTTAGATCAATTATATACAACCTTAACATTATCAAATAATAAAATTCGAAATTTAATATTATTATCAAAAGACTACACGATTACAATCACAGACAAACGATTAACGAAATAAAAAATTTATCTTTCACCTAATTTAGTACTTTCAGATCTCTATGAATCATAAAAATTTAATATTCACAACTTGAAAGAACATTTGATCCTTCTATCAAATATTCCAATTGCTTCCGAAGACAACTTTGCACTTTATAAACTATATCCAACTGAAGAAAGTGGGATTTTTTATAAGAACTTCGAACAGAAAAGTCAAACTGACAAATAAAGTTAGCGCAGACCTATGCGATGGTAGACAAAGCCTCCTTTTGTTTTCCTATTAGCCAATCCTAGAGAAATAAAATCCCACCGCCTACACTATTTACTCTTTATTTGCGATAAATATACCACGTACTCCGATAACTTGTAGTGCAGTAGCACAACAAAATCAAGCACACGGACACCCAATATTTTTCCCTCGTGAAAATAAATACAGATTTAATACCTTTAATTCCCTCTCCCTCTCCCTCTCCCTCTCCCTCTCCCTCTCCCTCTCCCATATCAAGAAACTTTAGCTCAATATTCAATTTAATACTAAATACTTCTCAAATTTTCAACCTTTATAGACAAATTACTTGTCTTCGGAATCGGAAAAATATGTATATTCAAAATACATTACTTTTAAATCACGGATTGCAGAATTAAGGAACTTTTAATTTCAAATTTTTCTCCCATTCGAAAACAAAGGACTCTTGAGGAAAAGGTTGGTCTGCCCAAGCTCGCAGGTACCTGACCAGAAAGTAGGTCGTTGGTCGGGTCGGTTAGGCTACCATGACTTACAGGGCGTGCCGAGTCGGCACGCTCTTGACCACTTGGCACTGCCGACCACTGAACTAGAGTTGTTCAAGTCGCGACCCCCCGGGCATTTCTTTTTCCTAAAATAGAACGTAATTCGTCGCTTTCTAATGACGCATACGTAATTATGGCGAATTAATAATTATTCATGATGCGCTGTGTCGATACCTTTGCATCAATGTTTTCATAATTTTTGAAACATTATGCAACTTTGTGCTAAAGTGCCTTGAAAATCCTTTTGTAGAACATTTTATTGTGTGACTAACAGACCCGAGACCGTCACAAAAAACCGAAGATCAGTGTAAACGGTTCTATTGATCAAGTGGCTCGAAATGACTGCATGGGGCGATGTCGCGCTCATGATTTTTATTTTTTTGAACCATGTTCCACCACATAAAAAAATCATAAAAAATCTCAGTTGTAGTCACAATGCAAGGATTTTTTCTTGAAAAAATAAAAGTGGTATCTCTAAACAGAGATGCATTCGGGCGAGATGAGGCAAGAAAACATCGATTTCGGGAACCATCCCGACTGACGATAGCGAGAAGTTGACCCGTATCTCGTGATTTTGGTCGAGAATCTCGGAAACCGAGCAAGATCGGGTAGGATTCTCGATAAAATTAAAAATTTGACATCGCGCGTAAATATAAAAAATAATGTATCAGAGTTTGGAAAATATGGAAGAGGAATCACGTGAAAAGAAACAAAAAGGCCAAAAATGAGCATTGGAAGCTTCGTGGTCATCAAAATGATAATTTAATATTCACTGAAGCTAGGGAAAGGGTTGGTCCATCCTTGTAGAGCCCCGCGTGCAAGGATAAGGCTGCATACTCTGAGAGGTCGCCCGTTATCCCAGAGTCACCGTTTAAGATACCTCACCCAGGTGCCATTCAGCTTTCGGCATGGTTGCTACGCCTCCGCTTAGGGGTTATTCCGTCGGGTCCATCCCTGGACAATTGTCCGCGACTGCTTATTAATTATTGCTTATTGCTTGTGAGAAACGAACAGTGCCGGACCGAATGTTTTTGGTGGACCGAGTTATATTTCATTTTCTTACTTGACCCGGGATATTTTTCTGACATTTGTCACTGAAATGTTGTATAATAACTAGGGCAGAGTTGGGTATGATGGCGGGCTTTGAATTAAATGTTCTATGAATTATGTGATTTTGATGTGGTGCATTTTTTAACGTCAAGCTTATATTATCAGCCAACACGTTTTATTATTTCAATGGTGATTTAGTTGAATAATATGAATATTTTAAAGTGAAAGGTATACAATATGATGATTCTGATTTCAAAGAAAATGCCTAGAAATGAAAAGTCTGAACTTAGAAGAAATAAGTTTCAAATATTCAAAAATTTCTTATACTTGAACACTAAATTTATAAAAGATTTCACAATTTGAAATTGTAACGACTTATTTTTGTAAAGTTCAGTTCTTGGCAGAAATTAGAAAAAAATCAACACAGTTTTGTAAAAAATCGATTACATTCGACGCCATATGAACCCAAGAAAATGTTATTGTTTACACTTTTTCCCTATATTGCTGAAAGTGTGGTCAAAAATATTTCAACCTAGTACTAAATATTTGATGCAAAAATGTTGTATGTTTAACCCATTCTTGAGAAAAAAATGCAAATTGTTTCATTATGAAAATTAAATGATTCATTTTTCAATTTGTGAAAAAAATGTTTAATATAAAATATTTTCTTTTCAAATTAAGGATCACACAAAACAAAACATACAAAAATGTTAAGAAAAAAAAAAAATGTATAGATAAAAAATCCACTATATATGCGTTGATTAACAATAGTATAACAATTATTAAAATAAATACGTCGACTTCCTTCTAGCCACTGGTTATAGTAGTAAATTGTTGCGAATTTCGAAAACCATCAATGTATATCACTTTATTATCTTAGAAACACTTAAAAACTGTCCACAAAGATATAAAAAATGCCCAACACACCAGGAGGACGCGAAGAAAAATTTGTTTTATTTTAGTTTATATTTCATCAGAGAAAACACACGCCGGTCGCCACCTAAATTGCCGCCCGACTGAAAACAATTCGGAACATTATTAATGGAAATATAAACTCAATGCATAATGGAAAATAATTGAAATCGATTAACAAATGATACATCGATTAGCAACGATTGAAAATGGTTGAAGCTTTGACAACTGTGAATCGTTCTGAATCGTGTTCATTTGATTATTTATAGAAGGGAGATGACATAACCCCAAACTGCTCACGGTAAATTTTTTGAAGTGTGTGTTTTGCACATTTTTATTTCTGTTCACATATTGCAGATGCAGTCTATAAGAAAATTTGTTTTAAATTGTTCTTCCGAAATCAATTTTTTTAAATAAGGTTTTGTGTGAAACAAGGGTATGGCTCTCCTATAAAGGCCTACAGAATTAATGTGTCATGAGATTTGAAGACGGCCGAGTGGCGGCGCTGGCTGTACTTTTAGGCTGACAATTATTCAAATGCATGGGGAAAATACAAATTTAATTTATTTTAATTGTTAAAATACGTTTTTTGCATACATTATTTTGATGATTAAATACGAATACACTTTTCACAGATTACGAATAATAATTCTAGAAAGTTAACATTAAATGATTAGCATTGACGTATGCAAATATTGTAAACTGTGAACATAGTACATTTCAATTGAATTTTAGTTTTATTGACTTTATAATGATTATTAAAAATTGAAATTAACGCTCAATGAAATAAATGATAAATATTCATATATATTTTTTAAAGCTAGAAAATAATTTATTTTGTTTTGTTACAAATATTTTGAAATAATTTTCAATGTTATCTTAAAATTAATTTTTCAAAATAAAAAATCATTTCAATTTTCTCAGGAATCTTTAAAGAAAAACTTTTTTATTAAAAAATTGGAGAAGGAGAATGTGGTTATTTGATAGGCTGGTATGGCTGGTATTAGGTTATGGAGCAGAGATATGGGTATGGAAAGAAAGGAAAGGGATTGAGAGTTTACAAGAAAGGTATATAAGGTAGACGCTAGGGGTAGACTGGAGGACGCCTGTATATATGGTGAGAGAAGAAGCGCAAAGAGATAAATTAAGTACTGGAGACGAAGCTGTGGGAGGGAAAGGGAGGGGAGTTAGGAGAAAGTGTTTGATGGAGGTAGAAGAAGAGACAGGGAGGGCGATGGAATTAACAAGATGAGAAAAAGAAAGGAGGGAGTTCTTTAAGGCTAGAGATATAGAAGACGGGACTGGAGTAAACTATGAAGAAGTGGAAACAGGGAGGGGGAAAGACAATAATTAGAAAGATGGGGGATGATTGAGGAATCAAAATAGAACAAATAGTATAAGATGTTAAAAAAAGAACGAGTACCGAAGTATTTAGAAAAGGGATAGGGAGAGAAAAGATGGATTAGAATAGCAAGATTAAGACTGGAAAGCGAGGTCAGGGCAGGTATGTATTGTGGAAAAAAAAGAACAGGAAGTGCAGAATCTGCAAATGGAGAGAGGAAACATGGGAGCATCTATGGGAAGGATGTAGGAGACGAATGGAAGATAAAGGAAGCTGAGAAGGTAATTTGGTAAAGATTCTAGGGGAGGATGGTTTGGGGGAAGAATGGATGAAGGAGTTAGAGGGTGCTACGAAAGCGAATGAGAAAGAATGAAAGAATAGATGCAAAAAAGTGGTGAAATGGATGTACAAGAGAAGTGAAAGAAAAAGGAAACGGGAGTCGTATAAATTAAAAGCGTAAAGATTTGTGAGTAATGGTTATGTAATAGAATAAGTAGATTAAGATGCGTGATTGTGTTTGAGTTTGAATTTTGCAGCATGAGCATTATTCAATTAATATTTAGTTTAACAACCTGGAAACCAGTAATCATTTTCATTATCATGCAAGAAGCAGACAAGTAAATTCTTGACGTTATAATCTTTCACATTTAAATTTCTCAACCACTCACTGTGTTTATAATCTAAAAAAAAGGAAATCTAAAATTCAGTCAGTGCAAAAGTCCGGAAGAAAAGGAAAAATGGCCGTTGTCCGGATTTAATTAAAATCCGGAAACCCTCAAAACGTTGGGCGCCATTGCAATGGGAGGTTGATAGCCCCGAAACGAATGGCGATTTTCCCAACAGAAGTATACACAAGCATATACGTATTTATATACATATATGCATGGGTATACGTATATCTGTTGTATGGTACTTTATCCAGGATACGTTAGCAACTCCTGGTAAACATCTGATGCGACGACCCGTCCCTGGCTTCTCTCACCATTTAACTTTCTTAAGCTCGCATGTTGGATTTTAATTGAAGTGACATGTATGTCAATTTCACACTGTCACAGAATATTTATACTAAGATTATGAAGTGAAACATAATAAGATAATTAGTAAATAGTCGTTTGTTATCTTGACATTTTGTTAGTTTATTGCGTCCGTTAAAAATTTATCTTCACTTTATTACTTGCATCACAAAAAAATTTTAAATTTATAAAACAGAAAACTTCATTTGGTGTCTTCCTTTCATGCTTATACAGGTTTATTAAAACATTTGTACTGCAAATTCCTAATACTTAATAAAAATATTATGTAAATTGAATTGTTAATGAAAATGCTTAGAAGTTTCAGCACAAGCAGCTTCTGCAAATGCACCAGAGAAGGAACAAGTCCACTCTCCTGGATATACATATTTGCCATAAAACAGAGAGAGAACCTACAGCGAAAATAATGTTTTAGCCATAGAATTCACAGCTCGCCTTTATCCATTTAGTGAAAATTCTAACACCCGTTCAAGCAGATATGTATGTAGAAATAACGAAAAAGTACATGCCACAAAAGATAGCAGAACAAGAAGAGAGTAAACAAATTGTGCAAACGTACTTTTCCTTAATTTGCATACAGGGCTGAAAAAGTAATTTCGATATGAATTATTTTTACATTTACACAATTGACTTCTACTTTATGTATTTTAGCTATTTATTGCTTCCATTACTCGCGTAATTTTCTTTATCTATTCTCTTTTATTTTTAAGAAAAGTTTTTTTAGATATATGTAGCAGGATGTACTTTATAAAGTGGGAAAGCTGTTTGATCTTGACTATTGATTTTTTCCAATAATTTGTGTCTCAATTATTCTTTGATTTAAAGTACATTATTATACAGGTTTAAAACAAGGTTTGGCAGGCTAAGCGGGTCAAAATATTTCGAAATTTTTTTTAATGTGCAAAAGTTGTCTGCACATTCTAAACAATTTTCGAAATTATTTCAAATTTTTTTTTTAAATTTGTTTGAATTTTTTTTTAAATCTTTTTTGAAAATTTTTCTCAAAAATTGTGTTCGAAAATTTGTTTGAATTTGTTTTCTAAATTTGTCAAAGAATTTTTTTGGATTTCTTTTTTAATTCATTGAAAATTTATTTTAATTTAAAAAAAAAATTATTTTGCGTTTGTACCTTTTTTTTGGGAGGCTTCGGAGTTGTTATGCAGGTTAACCGATAGTTTTTCCCGTGTTCTCAGACGACTTACAAGGATTTAATCAATTTTGAGACTCTGGAAACTTAATGTCTTTTTAAATTTTGATAAAAAATACTTATTTTTCATAATTATAATCGATTATAATACGAATTATCACCTCAAATTCTATAAAATTATAGAGGCTTCGGAGTGGTTAAAAGGCTTCAGAGTCGTTAACTTCGGAGTTGTTATTTGCAATTTTTAAGTGATATAAAATACACCATTTAGAAAAAAAATAATTCCACCTTTGGTAAAGTGTTTTGCTCCATCAGCCCTTAGAATTTTATGGGTACATTTTTTGGAAAAAAAATCATTTTGCGTTTGTACCTTTTTTTTGGGAGGCTTCGGAGTTGTTATTCAGGTTAACCGATAGTTTTTCCCGTCTTCTCAGACGACTTACGAGGATTTAATCAATTTTGAGACTCTGGAAACGTCATGTATTTTTAAAATTTGATAGATAATACTTATTTTTCATAATTATAATCGATTATAATACGAATTATCATCTCAAATTTGATAAAATTATAGAGGCTTCGGAGTGGTTAAAAGGCTTCAGAGTCGTTAGCTTCGGAGTTGTTATTTGCAATTTTTAACGATGTAAGTATTTGACTGCGAGAATATTTAACTAATTGCACGATTTGTGATTCAAACAGAAAAATTTTGACCGAACGTATCCTTAAAAGCAGAAATAAATTAAAATATCTAGATAGTCTGTTTATCCCTTTGAAGTACTTTTTTTCATGGCAATTTTTCGACTTGAATTAGAAATTAGCGAAGCATGTTGTCATCATGATAAAAGCAATAAAGTAAGCCTTTGCACATAGAAAAAAAATTCTGATTTTTTGAAATTTCTTTTAAGTCTGTGAGCCTATGATAATATACTTGTTTGTTAAATGTCACAGTTTGCTCATACAACTACGAAATAGAAGATGAAATCCATGAGCACAAATTAATTATTGTTGATTCAACGCTATCTCTCACAAGGACACGAGGTTTAACTTCAATTTACATAATTGTAATGTCAGCTAAGAAAATGTACAGAAATGCTATAATTAATGATACACCTTTTTCAGAGTAAATTCAAAAATTGAAAAAAACCTATAATCTAAATTGTTTCATGGTTCAGGATTTAATTATAAAATGTTTATTGGAAAGTATCTTACATTTCTTCCGAAAATGTTCAAAAAAGAAAACATTATCTTTGATTCTGCTTTTATTCGGTAGATTTGATCATTTTTTGTTAAAGATAAGCGTTTATTAGACAACATGCATTTTCTTCTACTACGTACAACAGAAAAAATATTTTCTGTTCTATGAATTTGTTGGCCAGTGCAATTAACATTGATAAAGTAAGTTTGGAAATAGTTCTGAGTTTTCATTCTAAAATTGCGCAATGTGAAGCAAACATCTGATTTTATGATATATTAGACATTGTCTAGTATTTAGAAATTTTGACTAATTCTGGCCACGGAGGAGCCGGAAATGGGAATCTTGCGCAAAAAACTTTAATAGTTTTAATAATACATTATACTTACGCCTAAAATTCAGGAAGCCAGCGAAGAGAAGAAGTTGTATTTGAGTGTGAATCTTCATATCTCCTCAGTGGATAAGTTAATAGCAAACAGAAATCTAAATTTTCAAGAAGTTCGCGATACAACAGTCTCAGCTACCCTGAAAAATCTATCATTTCAATAAATTTATATCGTCACAATTCATAATATGCATTGGTATTGAAACGTACGTATTTTCATAGTCCTGTTTTTATAATTGTAAAATAGTGTTCATCCTATACAAAAAATGTTATTGTTATTATACATTTTATTGCAACGTGTTTCGTTTCTCCACAAATTTAATTTGTTTATTTTCAAGGGTTTTTTATGATTTAAAGTGAAAATACGCATACTAGTGTAAAGTGGTTCTAAGCAAATTTGTAGATATAATTTTGGCGAAATTTTATTTTAAATAAAAAGTTATTATAGCTTGTGTCGTTTTCCAAAAAGAAAAATTTTAATCTTCGATGTATTTTTATAACAAGAGTTTATAACAAATTTTTAGATCTTTTTTAGTTGAACAACTTTCGTCTTTTCATTTTTTTTCTAGTTTTTCCAACAATTTAATTTTTTTTATTTTTAATCTTATTTTTTATGATTAAAACAAAAAATAATCGTCCTTTCGAAAAATTGTTAATGAAAAATTTGTAGTTGTTTTGTGGATGAGCAACTTCCGTTTACTCAATTTTTAACATAGCTTGTGTCATTTGTTCAAAAATTTAATTTTTTAATTCCTAATGCCGTTTTTCACGACTAAAACAAAAACTACGCGTCCTATAAAAAATTGATTAATAACAAATTTGTATTTCTTTTTTGGGTTCATAATTTTTTTATCTTAATCTTTTTTTTCATTTTGCATAATTTGACCGCAAAATTAAAATTTTCATTTTTCATTATTTTTTTGTGCGATCGAAATTTGAATTTTGGATTTTTCGAAAAAATTCAAAAAGTTATTATGATAATCTTGTAGGGCTCTCAAAAAAAAAAAAGTTTTTCTCCTCCTGATATTTTTTCATATCGTGCGTCGTTCGGCTTAAAATGTTAAGTTTCGTTTGTTTCTTTGGATTCTGAAAATGCTATAACTACAATTGTTCCACCAGATTTCGAAACTGCAATCTTGATAATCATAATCAGGGGACTTTTGCGGACTTTTCAAGTCAAAGTTACTGCGTCGCACTATTTTCCTAAAAAGTTATCTTTTTTGGTCGAAAATTCAACTGTTTTGTTGAAAATTCGTCTTTTTGGATAGAAAATTCGTCCCATTTTTCGGGAGAAAATTAATATTTTTTTATTAAAAACTCATCTTTTATAGTTGAAAGTTAACTCTTTTTATTTCAAGAGTCTACTATTATCTTTTTGTTTCCGAATTCATTTTTTTTTTTTGTTGAAACTTCTACTATTTCGTTGACAATTGTCTTATTTTGTTGAAAATTCAACTATTTTGTTAAAAGTCACGTTTCTTTGGTTAAGAGTTAATTATTTCTATTTCAAAAGTTTACTATTATATTTTTGGTTCCGAATTCATTTTTTTGGTTAAAAATTTAATTATTTTGTTGAAAATTATACTATTTTGTTGAAAAGTCATATTTTTTTGGTTTAAATTTAATTGTTTTCATTTAAATGTTTAATATTATATTTTTGGTTCAAAATTGATCACTTCTGATTAAAAATTAAACTATTTTGTTGAAAATTGAACTATTTTGATAAAAAGTCATATTTTTGTGGTTAAAAGTTAAGTATTTTCATTTAAATATTTAATATTAAAAATTAATTTTTTGTGATTAAGAGTTAATTATTTTTATTTAAAAAATATACTATTATATTTTTGGTTCCGAATTCATTTTTTTTTCTAATTTAATTATTTGGTTGAAAATTCAATTATTTTCTTAAAAAGTTATTATTTTTGGTCGAAAATTCAATTTTTTTTTTTAAACCTTTGTCTTTTGGGATAGAAAATTAATTTTTTGGTAGAAAAGTGATCTTTTTTGGTTAAAAATTCCTCTCTCTCTCACTTGGGTTAAATGTTAATTCTTTTTATTTGAAAAGTCTAAGATTAGTAAATTTTTTATTCCGAATTCATCTCTTTTGGTTAAAAATTTAAAATTTGGTAGAAGCGATTGCTAAAATAAAAATGAGATACGTAATATCATTGCATGATGAGTTATGAGGCCGAAAAAGGAAAACAGCTTTTTTTCATCATATTTTGCATCGTTCAACACCACAGAAGGTCCCAAAGAGATCTCCTGTTCAGAGATTTAAAAAGAAAAATTTTACCTGTTTATATAAGAAGAACTTTTCTTATATTCAAAATACAACAACATGATATCTAGCATATTTTTTCGCGTCTTTGAGATGCATCGATCGACATACTGTTGAAACTGTTATGACCTACCAATACAGATTTATGAAGTTTAAAAAAATGGTTCATCCTGATTATATAAGAAAAATTTATTTCATAATCAAAATTCAACAATACTATATCTAGCATATTTGTTCGCGTCTCTCAAAAGCATCGATTAACCTATTGAAAAATTTGTAAGACCCACCAGTACCTATTTATGATTTAAAAAAATGGTTCATTCTTTTTGTATGAGAAAAATTGTTTGAATATTTAAAATTCGACAATATTACATGTGGAGTATTTGTTCGCGTCTTTGAAACGCATCGATTGATCTATTAGTGAACCTTTTATGAACAACCAGTACGGTTTGATGAAATTAAAAAAAAATAGTTTATTCTTTCGATGATAAATTTTTTTTTGATATTCAAAATACGACAATATTACATATAGAGCATTTGTTCGCGTCCTTGAGACGCATCCATTGACCTATTGGTGTACCTCTTATGACCGACCAGTACGGTTATGTGAAGTTAAAAAAAATGGTTCATTCTTTTTATATGCGAAAAATTTTTTGGATATTCAAAATACGACAATATTATATGTAGAGCATTTGTTCGCGTCCTTGAGACACATCGAATGACCTATTGAGGAATCTTCTACAACCTCTTATGATCTAGCAATACCGATTTATAAATTGAAAAAATATGTTGCTTATCTTTTTGATATAAGGAAAACTTTTTAAATATTGGAAATAGAACGATAATGTATATAATATATTTTTTCTCGTCTTCGAGACGCATCGATTTTCAAAATTGAGAAATTTTCATGATCTACCATAATCTACCAATATCGTTTTTCAATTTTTCAACAAAATCAGTTTTCTTGTTTATGAAGGGATTTTTTTATATTGGGAATATAACAGTACTGCATTTGATGTAATTGTTCGTGTCTTCGAGACGCGTGGATTGATCTCATTCTATCAAAAACAGGAATAAAAATGAAAACATCTGGTTTCTCTTGAGACGACTTGGACTTATTCCTCCAAAACATGTGGCTCCTGATAACAATTCGCCCCCCCCCGCAGATCTTTTAGCAGCCTACACCACAAAATCTATACTTCTTGCAAACAGCACTCCTTCCTCGTCCGCAGTTCCTACCAGTTATTTGTCCTATACTCTTGCATATCTATAATGCATCTTTATAGGTGGGAATTTTTTCTGAAACCCTGAAAGAGGCGATTATTCGCCCTGTTCCTAAAATATCTAACCCTACCTCTCCCAAAGATTTCCGCTCGATATCCATCCTCTGTACCTTGTCTAAACCTTTCGAACGCACTGCCCATCAGCAGCTTACTGCACATATTGAAACTAACAATTGAATGGACCCAATGCAATGTGGGTTTCGTGTCAGGCATAGTAGTCTTACAGCTATGCTTAAAGTAACTTCTGACCTTAAACTGGCAATTGATAAAAGGGAAATAACTGTTGTTGTCTTGTTTGAATTTTCTAAGGCGTTTGATACATTTAACCATAATTTACCATTGACTACGCTCAAATCACTTCACTTTTCAAATATCGCTGTGAAGTGGTTTGAATCTTAGTAATCGTTCTGAAAGAGTACAAATCAGCAATGGCGAGCGTTATGATTGTGGGGAGGTCAAGAGTGGTGTCCGTCAGGGATCAACGCTTGCACCCACTTAATTTAATATTTATACCTCTGAACTTGGCAGCGAACTTCGTCATTGCAACTATCACAAATATGCTGACGACTTTGAGCTTTACCTTTCCGGGCCTATTGCCACTCTTAAGAGCTGACTTCAAAAGGTACAGGATGATATTGATTTCGTGGTGCAGTGGGCCTTGACAAACGGTCCCACTCTGAAGCCTGCTAAAACTAAGGCTATATTCATAGGACCTTCTTCCTCTCCTTCACTTGTAACAATTGCAACCTTGCCTTCTCTCTTAATCGATGGGCGTCTCATCCCCTTTGTGGATTCTGTGAAAGATTTAGGCTATATTCTTAATCGCTCTCTTACGTGGAACAATCACATTGTTACTTTTCCGTGAATTTCATACAGTTCTTGAACAGAAGACGATCACTCACATTGTTATTCGTTTCCAAATCGATAGCCTCATATTTAATAACTTCATGAAATGCAGAAACAAATGACAATATGATTGATGGCCTCATATTTAAGAACTGTATGGAATTTATAAACAAGGAGAAATGTTAGTGCATGAGACTCAAAAACAAACAAACAGTGTGAGTGATCGACTTATGTTTTGGAACTGTATAAAATTCAGAAACAAATGACGAATGGATCGATCGGCTTATGTTTTAGAACTTCATGGAATTCAGAAGCAAAAGACAATGTGAGTAATCGTCCCAACGTTTAGAAGCGTATGCAATTCATAAACATGTAACAATGTGATTGATCGTCTTATGCTTTAGAACTAAATGCGATTCGGGAACAAATGACAATGTGAGGGATCGTCCTATGTTTGAGAACTGTATGAAATTCATTAACAGGTAACAATGTGATTGATCATCTTATTTGTCAGAACCTAATGAAATTCAGAAACGAAAGACATTGTGATCTGTATCAAAGAAGAAAATTAATGAAATGCGAGTGATCGTCTTATGTTTCAGCACTGCATGGATTTCATAAACAAGCAACAATGTGGTTGATCGCCTTGTATTTTAGAAGTGTGAGCAATTCATAAACAAGTAACAATGTGATTCGTCGTCTTATGTTTTAGAAGTTCATGAATTTCAAAAAATAATATCATTGTGACTAAAGGCCTTATGTTTTAGAACTGTATGAAATGCAAAAACAAGTCACAATGTGATTGATCGTCTTATTGTTTAGCACTACATGAAATTCAGAAACAAAAGACATTGTGATTGATCACCTCATGTTCTAGAACAGTATGAAATTTATTAAAAAAGTAATAATGTGATTGATCGTCTTATGTTTCCCAACTGTATGGAATTCAGAAATGAATAAAATGCGAGTGATTGTCTTATGTTTTAGCACTGCCTGAAATTCATGAACAAGTAACAATGTGATTCATCGCCTTGTATTTTATAAGTGTATGGAGTTGGTAAATTTGTCCGGGGCCAATGCCTAATGCAACGTGGCTGAATGCAAGAGTCGGTTCTTTCAGACGATGGGGTCGTCACATTTCTACGCTGGTTCATTTAGGTTTAGCAGTTAAGTGGAGTCATCAGCAGATGACTCCACTTTACTAGGTATGGGCTTGTGACATATTTTCTTTACTACGGTAGGCTTCGAATCACTGTATAAAAATCACCACCAGTGCCGGTTTGCCGACTGTCAAGTTTGAAGGTAGATTCGACGTTTCATACCATTAGAGGCAGGAAATCGTCCTCGGCGTCAAACCGCCCGGTCAATATTAGTTAAAACGCCCGAATACACAACCTGGTCTTAAACTTTTCACTGCTCGAAAACTTTATCTCTTCATGGTCAGGCGTTACGTTCTTTTTTTGTATGTCCTTATTCAGCGTAATCACCGAAATTTTCTAATTAATTTTCTATTTTCCTGATTCCATATCACTCAACAAAAAGAAAGTACTAAGTGAAAGTGTGCCACAATCTCACTTCCGAAATTGTTAGAGTTCAAAACAAATGTGAACCACGACTTCGAGTTAATGTAAACTTCCCAGTTATTTGCTTCAGTAAATACGTTAGGAATATACGTTAGGAACAAATTATTTTGTAATATGTGCAATGATGACAATTTTCTACATAGGAATCTGAGTCTTTCTGTATAAATCTTTGAAATACATAGATATAGAAGTTCCCACAAATACACGAAGACAAAAACAAGAAATAATTCACATTTATAATAACAAATAGTGACATTAGCGAGAAATCATATACAAAACTGTTACAATTACATATTTGGTTTATCATTTATTTATAAAAATCGTCAATTTGATTATTATTGATGGCTTATGAACATGAAGTTACATTCAAGGAGATTTAATGACTATCATAAGTTTTTTCTAGCAAACACGCGTTCAATTGCAACATCTGTTTATTATATTTTTTATAAAGAATTCAATTTATTAACTTTAACAATATTTTGCAGATAAAATTAACTTCTGAAACAGTTTAAATTTTGTTTACTGAGGAGGAAAAATGTGGCCTATATTGAATTCTCTGAATTCCTTGAATTCTCTGAATTCCTTGAATTCTCTGAATTCCTTGAATTCTCTGAATTCCTTGAAATCTCTGAATTCCTTGAATTCTCTGAATTCCTTGAAATCTCTGAATTCCTTGAATTCTCTGAATTCCTTAAATTCTCTGAATTCTCCGAATTCCTCGAATTTTCTGCATTTCTTTAATTCTCCGAATTTCTTGACTTCTCTGAATTCTTTGAATTCTCTGCATTTCTTTAATTCTTCGAATTTCTTGAATTCTCTGAATTCCTTGAATTCGCTGAATTCTCTAAACAACTTGAATTCTCCAAATTTCTTGAATTCTCTGAATTTCTTCAATTCTCTGAATTTCTTCAATTCCATGAATTCCTTGAATTCCTTGAGTTCTCTGAATTCCTTGAATTCTCTGATTTCCTTGAATTCGCTGAATTCTCTATACATCTTGAATTCTCGGAATACCTTGAATTCTCCGAATTTCTTGAATTCTCTGCATTTCTTTAATTCTCCGAATTTCTTGACTTCTCTGAATACCTTGAATTCTCTGCATTTCTTTAATTCTCTGAATTTCTTGAATTCTCGGAATTCCTTGAATTCGCTGAATACGTTGAATTGTCTGAAATCCTTCAATTCTCTGAATTCCTTGAATTCTCTGAATTCTCTAAACATCTTGAATTCTCTGAATTTCTTGAATTCCCTGAATTCTCTGAATTCTCTAAACATCTTGAATTCTCTGAATTTCTTGAATTCCCTGAATTCCTTGAATTCCCTGTATTTCTTAAATTCTCCGAATTTCATGACTTCTCTGAATTCCTTGAATTCTCTGAATTCTTTTAATTCCTTGAATTTTCTGAAATCCTTGCATACCTTGAATATTCGGAATTCCCTGAATTCCTTGAATTCGTTTAATTCTCTGAATTCGCTGAATTCTCCTAATTCGCTGAATTCTTTGAATTTTCTAAATTCCTTGAATTTTCTGAATTCTCTAAATTTCTTGAATTTTCTGAAATCCTTGAATTTCTTGAATATCCTGAATGCCTCGAATATTCGGAATTCTCTGAATGCGACTAAGATCCCCACACTACCGAGAAGTGCGGACCCTTCACGGTGTGTTGTTGAACATTTTCCTCCTTCCCTCGTGAAAAAAAAAACCCCGCAAATTCTTAAAAAAGCAGAGAATCGTCACAAGACATTTTTTTTCTTCCTTTATAATGTCAAGAAAAACCCTAATCTAAGACCCTCTTTGCCCTGTATTCCCACTTAAATTTTATCAAATGTGACCAAACTAGCTTATCAGCTGACACTCGTGAACCCCTGTCCTTTCCTTTACCAATTCTTCCATCAATCATTAAATCCTTAAAACAATCAATGAATATTTTTTTATGATGAAATATTACTCCAATCCAACTGCGCCCTTGATATTAAACTTTTAATTCACATTTCCAGTCGTATTATTGGAAGCATGTTTTTTTTCCTTCCATAAAGAAAATGGTTCCAAGAAAAACAAATCCAAGCAAATCAATTTACATTAACGATGAACGAATGCAAAATGCATTTCTATTTGACCAGCAAACTGAAAGAAACATACAAGTCACGTTACCGTTGTGGTTTGGAACTATTAAAATACAGACCAGCTTATGATTGTCTAGATTGCATTGAGCACTATATGTTGAACCAACAAAAATTTGAATCCAATTATCTAAGTCGAATACTTTGCCATTACTTAGAGGATGAGGAAATGAATCATCGGTAATAATGAAAATCATCCGGACATACCTGCGGACATTGCAAATAAATAAAAGAATACACGCCAAAAATGAAGTTGAATCTGTAACCGAATTGAATGTAAAAAAAATTTGGTTTGTTTGTTGCCTTTACTATCCTTATTTTCAAATCAAAGATCAAAATATAATTTAAGTATGAACATCATTCTGACCTGCCGTTTATTCATTTGAAGTAAAAACCTTTTCTAACTTATAATATCAATATTTTGAATTGAATTTTCAATAAATCACAAAATTGCACTACCCCATGACAATCTTAAAGAAAAGTTTGGAATGAAAATTTTCCATGATCCCTTCCAAAGAATGTTTCCTGAATATTGCTTGTGCAGTTTTGAAGAAGTTTCCTAAGGTTGAATACTGTAGGCTACATTTCGACTTAACTGAGAAATAATCGAATTTGAGGCATAAAAAGTAAAATAACTCTAGAAATAATTAATTAATCAAAATTTCCTGAAAAGTTGCTCTAAAGCTTCATGTATTCAGTTTATGGTAAAAATTTCATACCAATCAGTTGAATATTGTAGGCTATAGATCGACTAGACTGTAAAAAAATCGAATTTCGGGCATAAAAATTAAAATAACTCTAGAAATAATATAGGAATCAAAATTTCTTTTAAAATAGCCTCGCAGCCTTATATAGGCAATTTGTCTTTGCATTTGTATGCGAATCGGTTGAATATTGTTGGCTATAGGTCGACTGAACTGCTAAAAAATCGCATTTTGGTTATAAAATGTAAAATAACTCTAAAAATATTTCGCGAATCACATTTTTTTAAATTGTCACGCAAGCATTATCGTGTGGTGAATTTATCCTACAATTTTTAGACAGATTGGTTAGATATTGTAGGCTACAGTGCGGCCGAACTGTAGAAAAATTGAATTTTGGGCATAAGTGATATAACTCGAGAAATAATCTATGAATAAAAATTTCCTGAAAAATTGCCCGGCAGCTTTATCTACGCAATTGATCCTAAATTTTTCATACGAATCGGTTAAGTATTGTAGGATATAGGCTGACTGAACTGCTGAAAAATCGAATTTTTGACCTCCAAAGCAAAATAACTCTGGAAATAATTTATGAAACAAAATTTCAAAAAAAAAGGCACTAGAGATTTATGCGGATAATGTATCCTGAAATTTCCTGACGTATGGGTTAAATATTGTATGCTGTGGGTCATTTGAACTTCTAGAACATTGAATTTTGAGGATAAAAATTGATATAACTCTATAAATAATCAATTAATTAACATTTCTCAAAAAGTGCCGCTGGATCTTTATTAGAGCAATGTATACTAAAATTTTCAGACGAATCGATTGGATATTGTGAGCTGTGTTTCAGCCGAACTGCTAAAAGTCGAATTTCAGGCATTAGAAGTAAAAGAACTCTATAAATAATCATTAAACAAAATTTCCTGGTTTATAATACATAAAATGCTATTTTATACTGATAATTAGATGATTAACTAGCTTATTCAAACAATTTATTACTGTTTTTAGCAATTTTCTCTTAGAATGAAGATAGAAGGTCGCGGTTTTTTTTGAAAATTTTCCACTTTTTGCCCAATTTTCAATTAGACAGAGGTAATAGTTTATCAACGTTAACTGACGTAATAGTTTCAACAATTTATTATTATTGTTAATAATATTCACTTAGAATAACGCTAGATAATTGCAATTTTTTTCTGAAATGTTCGACTTTTTGTTCACTTTTTACTTGGAGTGAGTTGAATAAATTAAAGTTAACAAAATTATCTGTTTAAACAATTAATTATTAATATTAATAATATTTAATTTGAATAAGGCTAGAAAGTTGCGGTTTTTTCTGAAATTTTGAACTTTTCGTTCACTTCTCACATAGGGTGAGTTATAATTAATTCAATTTAGCAAAAGTAATTATATGAAGAAATTATTATTGTTTATAAATATCTTGTTATTTATTAATGCAATATAGTTGCGGTTTGTTCTGGAATTTTCAAATTTTTATCCACTTTTTATATAGTCAAGTATTAAATAATGCAACTTAATAATCATAGTTGTTTGAACAATTTATAATTGTTTATAACTATCTTCTCTTAGATAAAAGCTAATAAATTGCGGTTTTTTGTGAACTCTTACACTTTTTGTCCACTTTTCACTTAGTGAGGTAATAATTCATTCGAGTTGACAAACATGCTTATTTAAACAATTGATTATTGTTTATAACTATATTCTGTTATAGTAATGCCAAAAAGTTGCTTTTTCTCTGAAATCTTGAGTTTTTCTGTGACTTTTTAGTTATGATTAAATAATAAGTGAACCTCAAGAAGCAGAATTTCTTAAATATTATTTTACTTTTTTATGTGAATTATTTTTTCTCTTTTTCCAATGTTTGAAAAAATTATTTTAAACAATAAAGCTATCTTACAAAAGAAACAAAAACAAAGAATGGAATAATTAGGACTAGGTGGGAGAACTAGGTGTGCAAATGACTTGTAAAAGTTTTGTCTACAAATCTTTGAAACCATACTAATTTGTTACCAAAAAAGTGACTAATGACTACAAAACAATTAAAGTCACATTCAAAACAATTCAAAAATATGAAATAATTCATTCAACTGAGTAAGTTTGAAATGAGTTTAGGCAAATTAAAAAGAATTTAAAAGAATTTCATGCAATGCCTAAGAATTTAAGGTAAGTTTAAAAGACTTCAAGTTGAATGAAACAAAAACTTTTTTAAAATGCACTGAATTGAGTAAAATTAAGTAAATTTAGAAGAATTCAAAAGGATTAAAAAGAATTCATGATAAATTAATAAGAAGGGATAAGATTAATAAGAATTCAGGGCGAATTTCAAATTAATTGCGAAAAATAATTCCGAATCTCTTCGAATCTTTGAAACCCTACTAATTTCATATAAAAATGTGACTAATGGATAAAAAACAATTTAAGTGAAACTCAAAAAAATTCATATGAATTGGACAAATTTTTTAAAATCACAAAAATCCATTTATTTCAGTAACATTTGAGTGAATTTAGTGGAACTTAAGGGAAACGAGAAGACTTCGATGAAATTCATAAAAAAAAATCAAACTGCATTTAAAAAAAATAAAATAAAAGTAAATTCAAAACAATTCAGAAATGGAAAAATTAATTCAATTGAATAAGTTTGAAATGAGTTTAGAAAAATTAAAATAATTTAAAAGGATTCTATACAATGCTGAAAAATTTGAGGTGAGTTTAAAAAACTTCCAAGACGAATTAAACAAACACTTTTTTAAAATCCACTGAATTGAATAATATATATCACAAAATCCCGTGAAATTACAAGAAATCTTATGATGCTTCCTAAAATCTTGAAAATTTTATTAAAATACCTTGAGAGCTCCTAAAACCCCATAACCTCCTTGAAATCCTCGGAAATCTTATAAAATCCCTTGGAATATTTAAAAATATCTTATAACCTTACAGGTCCTGTAAAGTCCTTCTATATCTTCTGAAATTCTTTAAAACCCCATGCAAATTCTTTTAAAATCATTCGAAATCCCTTGAAATTGTTTAAATCTCTTGAAAATGAAGAATAATATTTCTGAAATCTCAAATCAAAAATTGATCAGGTTTTAAAAACTGAATTTACATTATTGATAAAGTCGAAAATTTTGAATTTTAATTGGCTACATTTGAAATGTTTTAAGCATTAAAAACTAGTTCTTAATTAGTTGATGTTGAAATTAAAACTAAGAGACTTGAATTACCTACTATTTTTTGGAAAATCGAACTTTAATAACTGATGGCTTATTTTTTCGAGAAAAATATCCTCTACTTCTCTGCTGTTTCAAATTTTAAAAGTAAATTTCCCTATGACTAAAATCGTTACAACAACGTTTTTTAAAGAAAATTTTTTAAAATTAAATCTCTGTATTTTAAGGTTCTTTACTTATTTTCAAAATTCCTATTCCGGAGCGTTCTAATGCTTGAAATGTTTTGATTTTGTAGTTGAGTATTAAATATTCAAATTGAACATTGTTTCAGTGATGAAAGTTTTAATTTTTTAATTTGTATGACATGAAACATTTTTTGGGAACAATTGACAAGAAACTGGTTCTTGTTTTTAGAGGCTACCCGGAAACAATTGTATCAAGATTTGGACTAATAAGGAGAAACTCAAAGCGTAAAAAAGCGGTATAGATGCTTTTTGGTAATTGTTTCTTCTTGTTAGACAAGTTCTAAAATAGGATGACGATCAAAAATACTTCGTTGGGCGCTTTGGCAAAATATGCTTAAAAAATTATAATTTTTGCATGATTTGATTATTTTCCTGAATGCCAATTTTGTAGGGTAGGATGGTGGTGGTTTTTTCTCTCTCTTTCCTTAGTAGGTTGTGTTGACTTGTTTTTTTGAGTGTATTTTCTTATTGCTTTCTCGATTTGTTTCTTTGTGTAATCTCTTTGTATTAGAATTTGTTTACATTTTGTGATTTCTTTTGTAAGTTATCTTTATTTGGTACAGAAAAAGCTCTGTATACAAGGGAAATAATGACCAATTTTTTCTGTAAATTTCATGTATTAATGTGTTATCAGATTTTTTGTAAACTAGTACGTCCAAGAAAGGCAATTTTCCGTTTTGTTCAATTTCCATGGTGAAAAATATTGTGACAAACATATTTAACATCGATATAGTGCATTGCGCAAATTTCATATTATACGCTGTTATTTAAATGTCAGTTTTTATTGAAATGTAAAAAACATTTCCAATGCCACATGAAAAAATGTTAAATTATGCTGAAAGTATATAATAAAAAGGTCTATAATCCAGAGTAATATGCGATGATTTACTCGAAAAGGTTCATTCTCTATCAGAAACCTCAACACCATTAGGCTCTGAAAATAATATAATCTATAACAAATTAAAATATTTCAATTGACATCACAAAGTATTCTATTTATATTATTATGACATTATTTGTTTTGTTTTATTTAATGTAAGAACTATCAATTATTATTGAATAAAAGGCTGGATGTGTCGCTTAAAAATTATTTTAAAAATATATAATTCAATTATTTTTCAAATCGTCAACAAACACATATTTATTAAGTTCGAAAGAGTTTGTCCGATTGAAAAAGTAATGATTTGATTTCTGATGCGCAGTTGTAATTATTCGAATCAGTACTTTGACGTCGAATGTTCTCGAAATAATACATGATTCAAAAATTCTCGCCCTATTGGTTCTACTAAAAATGCTTACAATTTGAAGTTATTGTATTTAGGACTCATCAATTTTGAATAGTTAAATTTATGATTACAATTTTAGGTGCTGTGAAATTTTCTTGAAATATAAAAGATTCCACCCAATATTTATTCAAACACTGATTTTTGTTGAAACTATACTTATGGTGAATCAAAATAATGTATAACTAAGATAATTAACACTAAACTTTTGAGATCATCTAATGACATTATTTCTTCCCGCAGCAAGAGCAAACTGAATATGAAGAAGTTATTTCACTCAAAAAATGTTTCTTCATTGTCCTAAACTGATGGCATTATCAGCTACTTGTGAAATTTTGATCGTAATTCAGATCGCAAACAATAATATATTTTTGTTGTTTAATTTTTCTTGAATTAATTAATGACGTAGAGTAATGCCGTTCAGAGATACTATTCTAAAATGTTTTGAGATTGGATGTGGAGCGCCTACGGGAGTTTCGTCCTCGATTTTTGTTACGTGTGATACAATTGTACGCTTTTCGGGTATTTCTACGATTTCCAATTCAGATCGAGGCCAGAGGGTTTCATTTTTACTTAGCCAGGAAGGACCGGTCTGCCATAGATCTGCATTGACAAATTCGCTAGGTAGAAGCCCACGAGATACGAGGTCAGCAGGATTGCTTTCTGAGCGTACATGTCGCCACTCATATGAAATTGAGATTTTTTAGATTTCTGCAACGCGATTACCAACAAAGGTTTTTAGTAAATGAGATGGAGTATTTATCCAATATAATACTATTGTCGAGCTAGACCAAAAAATCGTTTTTTCAAATGAAAGATGACACAAAGCTTGAGAAGTGGCTTCGAATAAATTTGCCAGTAATAAAGCTGCACAGAGCTCTAATCTTGGCAGAGTTGTCGATTTCAAAGGAGCAACTCTCGATTTTGAGTAGACTAATCGCGATTCGCATTTTCCGTCTGTCGTTTTAGATCGAATGTAGATGCAAGCACCGTAAGCTCGCTCGCTTGCATCGCTGAATCCGTTCAGTTGTAAACTCACGTGATTATCACTGAGAATTTTTTGATTCATTTGTATTTTATCGAGTGAGGATAGTTGAGTCCGATAATCGCGCCAAGCCGTGTGTATCTCGAGCGGGACCGCAGCATCCCAATCTATTCCTAATTGCCACAGTTTTTGCATTTCGATTTTTGCATGCACGATAACTGGACCCAAAAGACCGAGTGGGTCAAACAGTTGCGCGATTTGTGACAGAATATTTTGTTTTATTACCCTTTTTTTATTGTCGATTTGATTAAAAGAGTACACTAAAATGTCCTGCTTTGAGTCCCAATGAGCCCCAAGTGTTTTCGTTATTTGATCTGAATTTAGAAATGAAAATGATTCTTCAGACCGTTCCGATAACGATTCGATTAAACGCTGATCATTGGAGACCCACTTTCTTAAATTCAATCCACCTTTGCGCGTTATTTTGATTAATTCGTCACGTATCAATTCGGCTTCTTCGCGTGTTGAGGCTCCGGTGAGCATGTCATCAACGTAAAAGTCCGTTCAAATTTCTAAATGGCGGATTCAATATGGCGGACATGAATGATGCAAAATGTTCGGACCTTAATAAAATTGATGATACTTAGGTTTTTGGGGTCGCTAAATCGAAATCTGGTGTTGAATTTTCAAAATTCAATATGGTGCACATGGATTATTAAAAATGTTTGGACTTGATAAAATCAATGATACTTATGTTCTTTGGATCGCTGACGTCCTCGTTTTATGATTTGTTTTGATAATTTTGGTTTGCCATATTAAATCCGTCATTTTGATTCGGAAAATCTAACACCAGATTTCAATTAGGCGACCCCAAAAACCTACGTATCACCCATTTTATCAAGACCCGAACATGTGTAATAATTTATGTCCGTCATTTTGAATTTCAATAATCCAACATCAGATTTAAAATCAGCGAACCCAGAAACCTAAGTATCGCCAATTTTATCAAGATTCAAACATATTTAATCATTTATGTCCGCCATTTCGAATTTTGAGAATCCAGCATCAGATGTGAAATCAGCAAGCCCGAAAACCTTAATATACTCATGAACAACTTTAGAAATGCCCACGTATGTGTCATGATGCAAAAGTGGCACGACTTTTTTTTACCCATATATGTGTCACTGACAGTGAAGGGGTTAATAAAAAAATTTAATACTTGTTACTTTTTTCCATGAAGGTTTCCGTATATATTACAAAATTTAATTACAATTGTTGTCGATTATTTAATTGAAAGTTTTAATGGAATTGGTGATGAATGAGCTAAGACAAAAATGGTCCTTCTGAACTGACAGAAAAAACCTACTGATTGCTTAGTGAAAACATTCAAATTTATTTAGAGCTGTACTCTATATGTATTATTTAAGAAAGGTTATGTAAATGGAAAACGCGACGAATAAAAAAAGTTGAATTAAAGAACGCGATTGTGTAATATTTCCAACTTTACTGGAAGAAGAAGGCAATATTGTGAAAGTTTTAAGTAGGTTACGCCGTCCACCAAAATAATACACTAAATCGATTTTACTAGAACCTTTGCTGAAAATATGAGCACATGTTTTGATTTATTTTGTCACATACTAAGATACCATTAGAAGAATTCAAAAAAGGCATTTGACCTCTTTAAAATTCTGCAATATTTAAATTTGATGAGTAGAGTATTTTCTCACGCGGAGCAACAAACCGTCACGATACGCCTGCAGAAAAATAGAAAAAAGTTTTTTGTGAACCACCCTAATTTACATATTTCATAAAAAATAAATTTTCAACCAAAAAAAAAACAAAAAAACTTCGACCAAATAGTTAAATTTTCAACCAATGAGATGAATCTTCAACTAAAAAAGGAATTTTTTTAAAAGTAGTTGAACTTTAAACTACATAGTTGACTTTTTGTCGAAAATATCCCTCTTTGAGAATATAATTGTCTTTTACAATTGTTTTCTATTAATTCAGGTCGCATTTAAGCAAAATTCGCAAACTTTCTTAAAATTAATCACAGGGATAACGTACTAAACGTTATTTTGTAATGCTATTTTAACTGACCTCCCTCCCCCAAATTACGCCAACAATCGTAGTACCCCCACCCCTTAAATTAGCAACGTACTTCATGGATGGCGTTCTCTTCATGGATGGCCGTGACGATACCAGCACGCGTGCGTCGTATTACACTATCACTGTGAGCGAAAAATTGCTATATGGGACAGTGTACCTATGTTTCTACGAAGAACATAGTATAATTCACCGTTAGTATTTGTATATGTGTGTAGAGCAACAAGTTGAGGGATTCCATTTTCTTTGACCGTGACTGGCATAATACCACGCGTATGGTATGCTGCATAGATTATACCTTCTATTGCTACTAGTCGACTATCAGCAAGAGTGAGTCTTGGTATGTGCTCTTGAGGACGTCGAGTATGTATTCCCTTATGAAGCATATATGGACGATCAAAACCTACTTCGTTCCCTTTATGTCGACCTTGAGAACTTTCTTCGTGAAGACATCGAAGAGGTCCTCTAGCAAGCGAATATGCAAGATCATAACTCTCTTCGTTCGTACTATGTCCACCAAATAACCTTATTCTAATCCTACGACGTAGGCCTTCAGAACTTCCATCGTTAACATTGCGTTCACCACGTGAACTTTGTAGAGGTGACAAGACTCGAAGATTCCTCGCGCGCTTTCAAAACAAATCCACACTTTGACTTCCAATGTTGTCAAGGAATGTTCAGAAAAAAATGTTATTTTCTTGAAACCTTTAAAAATCTTCAAAAGTTTCTAAAATTTTATTTTAAAATCTTCAAACGTTTATATTTTCTTTTAATTTTTTGAAAATCTTCTTAATATTAAAATTATTTTTTAACATATTCAAAACTATGTTTCAAATGAATTCGAATTTTTCCCGCTTTTTTTTTAAATTGTGCAAATTTATAAAAATTCTTTTAAAATCTTCCAGATTTTTGTTGACAATGTTTCAAAAGTTTTTTTAAATGTCTTATAATGTTTGTATTATCTTGAAATCTTTCCAAATATTTTAAAATATTTTCTTCAAATTAATTTTTAAAAATGAAAAAATCATTGTACATTTTCGTAGGAAACCTAAGAAAATTTGTTAAAATTCTTAAAAAGCTTTCTTTTTTCAAAATCCTGTAAAATCTGTATTATATTTAAAAAAATTTGAAATCTCCGCAAAAACAAAATGAAAACAGCCACTAAAAGTCATATTTAACAGAATGCGAACAGTCAGGTTTTCGACAACAATGTATGCGAAATCTTGCGATACAATTTTTAAGAACAAGGATATCTTGTTTCTAGTTTTAAAGTATATAAAGGAAAAGATTTTTAAAAAAAATCAGAACAAAATGTAAATTTTTAATTATTTCGAAAAACAAATTTAGAAACTTTTTAAGAATTTTGAAAGGTTTCAAGAGAATGAAAGAATATTCTTAAGATTAATATGAAATTTTAAAAAGATTCTTAAACATTTCAAAAGATTTAAGATTTCTAAAAATTCGGAAAAAAATCCAGAATATCTTAAAAAAATAAATTTTCAACTAAGAAGATAATTTCTTTACCAATAAAAAAAGGAAATAGAATAGTTATATATTTCCAACCAAAAACAACGAATTTTTACAAGATAGTTCAATTTTAAATCAAAAAGATGAATTTCTAGCCATGAAAATTAATTTTCTACCAAAAAACAACGAATTTGAACATATATACATATATATATATATATATATATATTTTTTTTTTTTTTTTTCTTTCAATAATGCCAATATTAAGGGCACATTTTAATAACAAAAGGAACAATTTGTAGGGCAGCTATTTTGGGGGAAGAAATAAAGCGTTTTTGGACCACGCTTTATTTATTCCTATTTTTTACCACTTTTATTAAACTCAGTTAATCACAATTCAACAATTCACAGATGGATAACGAAAGGTTTTTTTAATATTAGGTAATACTTTGAAGGGATGTATGATCAAAATTGCTCTGAAAAATACGATACTTAATATTTGAGTGGCTCGTTATTCATGAAGATAATACCTTGGAAAAATCTATAGATACCTGGAGAAACCCTGGAATTGTCAGTGATTTTTTTACAGAACTTGAGATAATTCTGAGATAATTCTCGGACTGAGATAATTCTAAAGATAATATTTTTAAATATTTTTATTAATATGTTCCAACATATAAAATATCCACAAAATATACTGATTAATAGTATAGATTTCCATGCTACTTTCTCAAATGAGTTGATAATTACTTTTACGTTTTCCAAAATAAAAAACTAAAACTCCAAAACTCTCGCTTAATTTTAAAAAATATATTTTTTAATTAATTCTCTCACTTTGTGTAATTATAGTTATGCGAAATTGATAAGTCGCTGTATAAATTTACTTCCTTCTAACTCTACTTTTAATTTTGTGTTTCGAATTTTGAAATAATTCTGAAGCAATCTTTCAATTCTGTTCTTAAGTTTCTGAAACCAAATTTTTCATGCAAATATTCGTCGTATTAACAGTTTGTTTTCCCTTTGATGATGATCTTTCCGACTGAGTAATTTACTGTGTATATATGCTTATAAATTATAAATATAAATATTAAATATAAAACTCTAACTGCACAATCAGCTAAACGGTCCATTTTGTTTGCGCGATTATTTTTGCAATATTTTACCGTAAACGCACTGTTTAAATTCCCTTCTTTCTTTTATAAATTCCCAATCAAAAATTGAGAATCAACTTTGAAGACAAAGGCGGAATCCCAGTGAAATATCACATCCATATCAGGTATTTTTGGTGGAATAAATAAAGTTATTTCTATGGAATCGATCATATATTACTTGGATATGAAACCTAAGTTTCATATTTGGTCACCAAATAAAAGTTATTAATTATTTAAACTGTCTTAATTAACTAATGCACTATTTGGCTATTTTTTGAGGTACAAACTTAATTTTTTCGATGCAATTACCTGTATATAACTAACTTCTAAATTTTTAAAAACGTTTTGATGACAGGTGACAATTTATTATTGTAAACAACAATTGCTTATACAAATTTTTATCATCTTATGTATTTATAAATAAAATACCGCTTTTTTCACGGAATTGACAGCCAGTTATTTAGCAATAATTTTTTAATGCAAATCGATAAGATTTGATTATTGTTCAACCAAACTTATTTAACAATTGCATTATTTGGCTTTTTTTCAGCATTGAAACTTTTTTTTTGTGTAATCAACTGTTAATAAGACATTTTTAAACATTTTTTGATAGCTCGATAACGATCCACTATTTTTATTTTTATTAAGAATTTTGTAAAGAAATTGTTCTCGGCCAATGCATTTGTGAACTAAAATTTTTTTTCTTGTTAAATATAATTATAGAAAAATACAAGTTTAAATGCTGAAAAATAGCCAAATAATGTATTTGTTAATTAAGTTTGGTTAAAAAATGATCAAGTGTTGTCGATTTATAGCAAAAAGTCATTGCTAAATAACTGGCTGTTAATTCCGTAAAAAAAGCTGTATTTTATTTATAGATGCATACAATGATGACAAATTTGTTAAAAAAATTGTTTCTTACAATAATAAATTTTTAAATGTCATCAAAACGTTCTTACAAAATTTAGAAGTTAGTTATATATAGTTAATTGCATTGAAAAAATTAGGTTTGTACCTCCAAATATAGCCAAATAGTGCATTTGTTAATTAAGGTTGCTTAAACAATTATTAAATTTTATTTGGTGACCAAATATGAAACTTAGGTTTTATATCCAAATAATATATGATCGATTCCATAGAAATAACTTTATTTATTCCACCAAAAATACCTGATATGGATATACTTAAAATCCCTAAAACTTGAATCTTTCAACAACTCAAAAGTTGGGGTAGTTGAAAAAATTGCAGTTTTCATCTGCAAGCAGAATATTTCTGTTTTTAGGCTCAGAAAAAATTACAGTGAATAGATAGAGCTGCAGATGTAAAAAAAGGGTTTTTCTTATCTATAAAAAGTGGTGCAGACTCAGAAAAAAAATTCGAGATAAAAAATTGTTTTCTTGTATATACATGGAATTTTGGTTGATTTAATCCAGTTTTGGTTGATTCAGAAAATATTCGATTGACCCAACCAACAAATACTCTTGCGCGGTTTGATTAAAAAATTAAAAGTTTCAAATAATCCAATAAATTCTTGTATGATAATTTTTTTCGCTGGAAATTAGTATTGAAAAATATTAATTTTATAGTATAAATGAATCAAGTTTCAAAGAAGACTCAAAATTTCTAAATATCTTCGGTTGTTCGCATTTTTTACCGCTCAGTGTTTTTAAAACAAAAATAATTAGATTCTCAACTTGAAGGTTTATAATTTTTTAACAATTTTAGTTGACGTTGGCCTTTTTCACTGAAAATTGATATTTTATTACAAAAATCATTATAATTTGAACAAGATTGAAAACAGTTGAAGAATTATGGATTATGTTACTGCTTTTCATCGAAAATTAGTATTTTTGATTATTTAGAAAATTACATTTTAACAAATATTCACAACTTTGACCAAATGAAAAAACGAAAATCATCATAGTTTAAACAATATTTGCAATTTTTGAACAGCTTCAGGTTATAATAACGTTTTGCACTTAAAATCGATTTTTCTATCGCAAAAATTATTACATTTAAACAATATTCAGAATCTTTAAACGATTTTGGATTATGTAAGTTTTTTTCATCGGAAATTGGTATTTTTAATGTAAAAAATTAAATTTCGAAGAGGACTCACAAATTTTTACAATTTCCCCCTACCCTGTAACAAAAGTTTTGGTGGGACTGACATTACAACAATGACTCTCCACCATACGACGAATCACTTCTTAACTCGGACATGATTTTCGGTTCGCAAAACAAAATACGGTGATTTAGTCCACTAGACGTACATTTTTTTTCCATCTGAAAAATAAAGGAAAAATCACCATTTTTGGTATTTTTCTGGCTAATTTAGAGTTTTAAAGACAAACTTTGATCTAATTGGGTTACTTTTACAGCGAAATTGGATTAAGCGACCCAAAAAATTATAAAGGTATGATAATTAAGTTCACTAGATATAAAAAGTTCCATTTTTACCCAAGAAATACAGCAAAAATCGCTGCTTTTGTCATTTTTACGTCCACTTGCGCGTTTTTCGAAAAAATATGAGCCAACTGGGTTATTTGGACTTCGGATTCGGATTTAGCGACCCCAAAAACATAAGGATATGCTTGTTCAGTTTACCGGGCATGGATACCTATTTTTTGAAAAAATATACAAGAAACATCGCTGTTTGCGTCGATTTTATGTATATTTTTGCGTTTTTCGGAAAAATACGATCTAACTTGGATATTTGAACCCCGGATTCGAATTCAGCGACCCCAAAAACATATAGATATGCTGGTGTAGTCCACCGGGCAGACCACTTTTTTTTGTGTGCCGGTGTTATTACCTACTTCCAACATGGGAAAGTTACAAGAAATTTCTTGGCAGTATGAATTGCATAGACGCACATACTTCTTATTACAACTTGATAATAATAGAAACTTAATGAATATAATCAATTTTGTATACATTTTCGACACTTTGTACTTGAATATGCAATTTTTAATAGGATTCACTAGACAACATTCAAATAAGTCTACGAAATTTTGTTTAAATAGCCAGTTTGAAACTTGCAATTTAATATATATGTGCTAAAGTCATATGAAGTTCTAAATTATGTAAAAATGATCCCTCATTTACTTGAGAATGTTTAGCGACAATGTGAGACAGAGTTTCATCTTCTTTTCTTAATGTAATAATCATATTTCTTTGTAAACTAACACTTATGATTTGATATATTATTTCATTAGTTATAACAATTATACATTTCCAACTTATATTTTTTGTTGCAGAATCAATGTTTGGTCTCGAAAAGAAGCAACACCAAATGCCAGTCACCATGTTGGTTACGCCTTTTCCAACTTGAAAGAGTCCATTTCATTCCAAACTATCATGCCATGCTTTTCTCAACTTCAAAAAAAAAAAAACGTTCACTTCAATCCAAAATATCATGCCCTGCTTTTCTCAACTTTAAAAATGAAACGTCCATTACAATCCAAAATATCGTGCCATGCCTTTTTCAACTCGAAAAACGTCTTTTTCTAATTCATGCTGAATGATCATAAAATGTCTTTTCCAACTCGAAAAAACGTCTATTTTATTCCAAAATATCATGCCAAGCCTTCTTGAACTCGAAACGAACATCTACAACAATCCAAATATCATGCCACGCCTTTTTTAACTAAAAAAACACTTCCATTTCATTCCGAAATATCATGCCACGCCTTTTTAAATAGAAAAAACGTCCATTACAATCAAAAATATCTTGCCATGCCTTTTTCAACTGCAAAAAACATCTATTTCTTATTAAATTTTAAATGATTATGCCAAATCATTTCCATCCTGAAAAAACGTCAATTCCATGCAAAAATATCATTCCACGTATTATTCTACTAAAAATACGTGAAGTTGATACTAAAATACTTCTTAAAAAAAATGTAACCTCAAATATAACATTATGCCTTTTCCACTCACAAACCTGTTTATTATTTCATCCCAAAATATCATGCTGCGTGTTATCTAACTCGAAAAAGCATCTATCTGTTGAAAAAAGCACAGCATAATATTTTAGGATGAAATATAATCTTATATCTTTTTCTCCTCGCAAAATGTCTTTTTCCGTTTTCATGCAAAATAGTCATGCCACGTCTTTTTCAACTCGAAAAACGTCTATTTTATTTCAAAATATCATTCCTCGTCTTTTTTAGCTCGAAAAAACATCTACTTCCTATTTCGTCCCAAATTTTTGGATTGGGAAGAGAGGAAAAGTAGGTTAGGTGATAAAATGGGAAAGGAGGGAAGGACATGAAAAGAATGAGTGAAATGGTGGGATATAGGGGTTGGAGAAGTATAAGGAGTGAGGGTAACACAATTCGGGGTTGAAAGGGAAGTAAGAAAGTGGTTGAACAGTGGTACGATCCGAAGGTAGATCTTGTATCTACAGGCGTTCCCAGGCCAATAGGTCGATTCTACTCAGCCGCGACCCAGAACTGTCGAAATCCTTTTCCTGATTCGAGCCGCTTGGAACCCTTAAAGACTCTGGAGACCCTTGCAAGATACTCTAAATGCCATTGTTCGAAGCTCTGGAAGACCTTCTTACAGTCTCTGAAGACCCTCAAGGAAGACCTTGGAGAACTTGAAACAGCCGCAGCAGCGGTCAGGACTGACCATGGACTAGTTGAACCAGGGCTGATCTAAGGCTGGACCAGGATAGAGTACAGAATTCTGGAAACAGCGGTATCAGTAAAATCTTCTCATAGAATGGAGAGATATTCCTAGGATTCACCATTCACGTGGCTGAGACGTCTGGGCAAGACGCGGCGGTGATGCAATTTGTTGTACTAACTTCTTTCAGTCTCTCTTCGAAAAGAGAAATGGCAGATCTTGAAAAAGTTCAAGCGATTTTGTGTCACGCTGCACCTGTGAATTGTGGAGATCCCTGCTCTAAAGGATTGAAGGATAGCTCGCTAGGCTAGCTGGCGGCCGAGTGCCGCTCTCCCTTCCGGCACGGTGTTATAACGTCTGTCCCTACTCCCGGTTGCCCGGTGGGGGTAATGGTTACCATGGTGAGACGGTGGTTTTGATTGGTGGCGCTGGCTCACGTGGTTGGACACTCTCAGCGGAGTGGGGCTCGCTTACCGCGTTGAGTGCTGACTAGTCTACTGCCCGCGCGTTTGGACCTTTTTTATTTTAATATACTAACAAGTTAAATTATTATAATTCTCGTAAGGCTTAGCGGCGTTATATAAAGTTTAGAATCAAATCCATCGATAATGCCTCACCATATCTGCTTAGAATATTGGGTCGGATTGGAATAAAATAAAATACAATAATAAAGATACCTCTTCAGATTGTTTTTATTTTATAACACTAGCAGCTAGATTTTTTTAGCTAAAAAGAATTTGATTTAAAAAATGTTTCCAGTTTTTGAAAAAATGGATATCAAATTTGACAATCTGTAAATTACAGCAACCTGAAATCGGAACTCTCATCAGGTGGCCCATCGCGTGTGCCGCTTTAGCAGTTATCGCAAAATGTAGAGGTTCTTCACAGGGCATGAATTTTATCGCGGCTGTGGGCGTAGTCCCCATTGCTCCAGTCAAACCCCTAAATGCTAGCGTTGGTAAACTTCGCAGCCTGTTCTGCATTGTTTTAAGTTCTGCACGTGCACACCAGACCAGGGCCGCATGTAGAAGCCTTGGTTTTATGACAGCAGAGCAGAGCCATGCAAGCATTTTAGGCCCTAAACTTTTTTAGGCCCTAAACATTTTAGGCCCTAAAATAATTTCTCGTGATAATGACCAGGTTGGTCTTTTCCGGATTTACCAAGAGCCCTAAGCTATCGCACCAGAGCTCTACGATGCGCAGCGCTGACGTCGTAAGACCCATCAACGTTTCCAGATGAGCCCCACTGACTCGGATTACAAAGTTATCCGCATGGCCCTGAGTATAATACCTCTCTTTATTTAGCCTTCGAAGGAGGCCGTCCACTACAATGCACCACAGGAGGGGCGACAGGACACTCTCCTGTGAACTTACTAGGCCTTCACCCCATCTTGTTTCGAATCTCCTCAAGCGTAGAATGCTTCCTATCCAGTATACTAACTAGTCCGGCACGCCACATCTTAAAGCCTCTCGACAGATGACTTCTGGAGGATTATTGCTGAAAGCACTTTCTATATCCAAGAAGGTGCCCACAGCATACCCCTTTTGTTCCAACTGCTGCTCCAATTTTGACACAACAGCATGAAGCGCAGTTACTACCGAGCAGCCTGCTTGAAAAGCATGATGCCCTCTATGCAGGGCTATACTTGCCCTTAATAATTTCGTCAGAGGCATTTTAGTTCTATTTGCCCTATTGCACAACTTTCTTGTCTTTTTACGAAGATTCTTCAGGTGGGTATTCCACCATTCTGCTCCTTTCCTAGATATAATTGTGCTTGTAGGGCAATTGTTCTCATATGATGTAGTCAGATTCCTTCGCAGAAAATCCGCGGCGTGTTTTAACTCATCACTGGTATCATCGCTTGTGGGGTATTCCGTAAGCCTCCCTTTACTTTCGAGTTGTCGAATTTGAATCGGTTTTCATTTCGATTCGCACTGAGGGCGTCGAAATTCGATTCGGAAGACTTTGAATTTCCGAGTTCAAATCAGTTCCCTTTTGATTCGCACTCAGGGCGTCTAAATTCGATTCAAAAGACTTTCGAATTACGGAATTCGAATCGGTTTACTTACTATTCTAACTGAGAATGTCGAAATTTGAGTAGATTTTCTTTCGATTCGAACTGAGGGCATCGAAATTCGATTCCTCCTTCTTTCGAATTGCTGAATTTGGATCGATTTGTTTTTTTTTATTCGAAATAAGGGGGTCGAAAGTCGATTCGGAAGACTTTCGAATTACCGATTTCGAATCGGGTTTCTTTTGATTCGAAGGGAGGGCGTCGAAATTCGATTTGAAAGACTTTCGAATTACGGAATTCGAATCAGTTTTCTTTCTATTCGAACTGAGGGTGTCGAAACTCGAATCGATTTTCTGTCGATTCGAACTAAGGGCATCGGAACTCGATTCGGTCTTCTTTCGAATTGCTGAATTTGAATCGATTTGTTTTTTTTTTTCGAACTGAGGGGGTCGAAATTCGATTCGAAAGACTTTCGATTTGTCGAATTTGAATCGGTTTTCATTTCGATTCCCACTGAGGGCGTCAAATTCGATTCGCAAGACTTTTGAATTTTCTAATTCGAATCGGTTTTCTTCTGATTCGAACTGAGGGCGTCCAAAATTGGTTCAGAAGACTTTCAAATTGCCAAATTCGAATGGGGTTTCTATTTGTTCAAACTGAGGGCGTCGAAATTCGATTCGAAAGACTTTCGAGTTGTCGAATTTGAAATGGTTTTTATTTCGATTCGCACTGAGGGCGTCAAATTCGATTGGCAAGACTTTTGAATTTCCTAATTCGAATCGGTTTTCTTCTGATTCGCTTTGGGGGCGTCGAAATTCGATTGGAAAGACCTTCACAATACGGAATTCGAATCGGTTTTCTTCCGATTCGAAATGAGGGTTTTGAAATTTGAATCGATTTTCTTTCGATTCGAACTGAGGGCATCGAAATTCGATTCGGCCTATTGCCGATGTTCTTGAAACGTATTTTTGCTCAGTTCAGACTATTAAACAAACATGTACCAAAAATATACATTAAAAACCAAAAATTTGATCTTCCCCTTGGTTTCGAACTGTGTGCATTCTGCAAACTCGGGTTTGACGACTTGTCATTTTTTCGGCTTATAATCACATTCGCAGAAAATACTTTTTAATTGGTGACAATGAAGACCCAAGGAATGCCTGGTTAACTATCTTGTCATCTCACGACTCTAACACCGTTAATAAATTCCTACAAATGCTTCATGAAATTTTAAAATTGCGTGCGAATATCTTTTATACCAGTTCTACCTCTTAGAAATTACGTGCCACATATATGTATGACGGTTTTACAAATGTTTTATTAATTTACTCTCGGATCTCCACTTGCATAGACCGATTGGTCACCAACAAGTGTTTTGATTTATTTATTTTTGTGTGAAAATTATATGAATTTTGTACCTGTGTTTCAATAAATCTACTACTACTACTAATGAAAAAGTTAATTTTCAACCAAAAAAGATACATTTTTGATAATTTTAAAACAATTGTATTTTAAAACTGAAAAAGATCAGTTTTCAACTAAAAATGTAATATTTAAATTTTGAGTTGAAAAAATTAATTTTCAAACAAAAAAAAGAATTTTCAACGAATTGAATTCAACCAAAAAAGACGAATTGGTAAGAAAATAGTCAAATCCTCAACCAAAATAAATTAATTTTTTATCAAGAAGATTAATTTTCTACCGAAAAGACGAATTTTCAACAAAATACATGGATTTTGCAACCAAATAGTGAAATTTAAAAAAGAGTTCATTTTGAACCAAAAAATTTAATTTACTACCAAATTATTGAATCTTCAACCAAATAGTGGAATCCTCAAACAAAATATATTAATTTTCAACCAAGAAGATGAATTATCTACTAAAAAGTCGAATTTTCAACTAAAAAATTAATTTTTAACAATGAAAAAATATTCTTAAGAAAGTAGATAATTTTTTAACCAATGGCATGAATTTTTAAACGAAATGCATGAATTTACCAATAAGAAGAATGTGGCGCTGAGATACGGTGTCGACGGCGAAACATGGCTGCTAGTTGTGGTACGTCCCACTCGGTCGGTGACGCATGACCGTCTGGTAATGTTGTTGCGCTATGGTGCCAACGATGGAAAACGGCTGCTAGTTGTAGCACCTCCCCACTTCGTCCGTAAAACATAGCCGACCGATAGTGACGCCATGTCATGGTACTGACGATAAAAAATGGCTGCTAGTTGTGGCACCTCACCACTTCGCCGGTGAGACATGGACGTCCGGTAGTGACGCCATGACATGCGCGGAACTGGTACTCCGTGTTGGTTTCGTTCGATCCTTCCGTCCTGCTTCTTTGGTGTTGGCTGCCTGCTCCGTCTGCTCGGTGTTTACGAGTTATCACTTTGATACACAGCTATGATCTCGACCCCGCTGACGCTAATTATGGAGGACTACAATATTATTCATATTAAGGTTACTCTGGTGCTTCGATGTGGATGCTAAAGTATAAATGTCTACTGTGTTGGCTTATTCTAGACTTATTTTCCTGGCTGGACGGTAAGAGTATTCTTATTAATTTTCTCTGACCGGCCGTGTATCATGAAAAATAACAATTTTCAACATAATAGGTGAATGCTTATCCAAAAAGATTAATAATCAACCAGTTGTACTTTTATTCTAAAAAGATGAGTTTTTTTCCAAAAGGGACTAAAATTTTCTGAATTGAAAATATGAATTTTCATCAACAAAAATTAATTTTTCACCAAACAATTGAGTTTTCAACTTAAAAAAAATTAATATACTACTTAGAATGATAATTTTCTGCTGAAAATACGAATTTTAGGCCAAACATGAATTTTCATTAAAATGTTTACAGTTTCAACCATAAATGAATTCTAACTAGAATGCTAAACTTTCGAACACAAAATATTTCAACTGAACAAGTTTTTAATTTCAAATCAAAAAGAATTGAATTCATCTGAGCAACAGACATTTGCAACAAAATAGTTGATTACTCAATCAAAACAGATAAATTTTAACCAAAAACTTTTATTTTCAACGATATAATAAAATTTCTACCAAAAGGAAAAAAGTTTCGCACCTCCGAGAGCACCGATCACAAGGACAATTACTTTAACCGAATATTTTCGGTACAGTCGTTGCAACTCCCTTTTAAGGTCTTAATATCTCTCCCTTTTTTCCTTCTCCTTGGCAGTGAAGTTGTAGTTGGTCGGAGTCGAGAATTCGATCACGTATACGGTACGCTTCTCAAAGTCTTAGAAAATAATATCAAGCCTCTAGTGTTTAACGGAAACTGCTATCCGAAAATCGTATTTGCAGAAAAATTGGCATATCTCGGTTTGGAAAATTGACTCTATCTCCCTTGGAGCATTCGGAAGGGTAGGGTCGTGGGCAGCACCGTAAGAGCGACATAGATGGTGATAAAGCACTCTTAGGGCCGCATTATGTCTGTAGATATACGTTCTTTCCGCATGGGTGGTACACCCATATAGTATGTGTTCTAGGTTCTCTGCGTATGCATGACACGTTTTGCCCCTATCGCTGGGAACTTCCTGACATAAAATACGATCACGGTATACTAAGGTGGAAATGACTCGTCCTGGCATGCGAAGATGAAACCCCCGCGCCTGAATAAAGCCCTGATGATCTGAGAAAAGCAAAAGTTTGATCTATCGACAAGGACTGTTTTTGTACATTCCTGTGAAAATTTCCGTGCATATTCTTGTCGAGTAGCTCTTGATGGAAATTTTTTAACTTCTGCTTTCTTCACTTCGGCCTTCAGAAGTGAAGCATCCAGATGGAGTACTGCACTTTCCTCACTTCTGATGTTAAAATTTAGGCCGAGAGTCTTAGCCGCCTGCTTCGCGGCTTTGTAAAGGAATGCTCCTTTGCCAATCATCTCGTGATTCCTGACCATTTTTAGGAGAGGATCTTTTTCATTTTCAACAATGTAAACTGTACTTAGAACAATTCGCTTATGAAGACATTGGAGATTCAGATGTCCGCTTCCGCCTTGAAGGCGTGAGATGTTTACTCGCGGAACAGACGAATTGATATGCACGCTTTTATGCATATGCATGATCTTACGTGGGGTGACACCAAGGGCCGTAAACTCGTTCTTCGTCCAGTGAACCACCCGATTGAAGTAGCAGAGACGTGAGAAAGAGTAGGAAAGGGGCATTCTTGTAGGAGAGGTGAGTGGATGGGAAGTAGGCAAAGTGGGAAAAGTGGAAATAGTAGAGGAAAGGTGAGCTAAGGGAGAAAGATTAGGGGGTGTGAGGGGCTGAAGAAAAGGGATAGTAGTGTAAGTAGGGTATGGGAAGTAGGGAAATTAAGAAAATGGGAAATAGGAAAAGTGAGGTGATAAGAAGAAGGGGAAGTTAGGAACGAAAAATGAGGAAAGTTAGGATGAAAAGGAGTGTGGTGAGCTGAAGTGTGGGGTGGGGATTACGGAAAATAAAAGTTATCGTAAGGGAAAATAGAAGAAATTCAAGAAGAAGAAATAAGGGAAATGAGAGGAAGAATGGAGAGGGTTGTAGGGGAGATCATGGGAAGAAAGGGGATTGGAAATTAGGAAAGTATTGAGATGTGAATTAAGGGCTGTGAGGAATTAAAAAGGATAAGGAAGGCAGGGGAAGTGATGAGAGTAGTAGAGACGTGATAATGAGTGGGGAAGGGACATTATTGTAGGAGAAGTAAGTGGATGGGAAGTATTCAAAGTGAGGAATGTGGAAATAGTAGAGAAAGGGGGATCCGAGGAATAAAAGTTAGAGGGTTAGAGAGGCTGCAGAGAAGGGTCAGTAGGATGAGAAGGTAGGATAGAAAGCAGGATGAGAAGTAGGGAAAGTAAGAAGATGGGAAATAAGAGAAGCGTGATGATAAGTCATAAGGGAAGTGAGAAACGAAGAATAAGGAAAGTTAGGAGGAAGTATGGTGAGTTAAAGTAAGGCGTGGGGATTGTGCGGAATAAAAGTGATGGTAAGGGGGAATAGGAGAAATAAAAGAAAACGAAATAAGGGAAATGAGAGAAAAAATGGAAACGGGAATAGGGAAAATCATGGAAAGTGAGGATATTGGAAATTGGGTAAGTAATGGGATGGGAATTAAAGGGTGTGAGGATTTAAAAAGGATGAGGGAGGCAGGGGAAGTGATTGGAGTAGTAGAGACGTGAGAAAGACTAAGGAAGGGGCGTTATTGGAGAAGAAGGTCCAAACAAATTAATTATTCAATTTTTCGCGAAATTCTCTCCTTCTAATTAATTAAAAATTAGGATATATATATATATATTAATATGAAATCACCTTTCATACGCAAAAAAGTGATGGAGAATCTTCTGATTCGGGAGATATCGTCATTTGAGTGCGACCATTCGCTTTGCTGCCAACGGGGCCCCTTACAAACGATAGAAGCTGCAAATTTTGTTTTATCTTCTGGGCAAAATGCTTTCCATGCTCAGCGTGCTTGGGTTTATTGGAGGAGTATTCATCTTTTGCAATCGGTGTACAAAGTTCATTGCAATCACTTTATTTTAACCTTGTAATCACTGCAATCAATTTGCAATTTCACAGTGCAATCACTTGCACTCATGCATTCGGCGTACACCAAATTTTTAAGTTATGTACCCCTCGGGTTTAATACCTGGGAGTGCATGAAATAAAAAGAAAATTGTTCACTTGTAATGATAATTGTCCTTAAATTATATTGCCAGTAAACTTTTGTGTTGAAAATATATTATTCGATATTATTAATTACATTTAAAAACAAATTATATGAACAAATTATATCGGTAGACATTACCAGGCATAAAATTATGCCACTGCTAACACTGTATGACAATTGTTCGTACAATTGGGTTATAAAATTAACAAATAATAATAAATGACAAACTTTCCGTGTTAAATTCTTGTAAGTCTCAATTTAGAGATAACATTATTTTTCGTTGAGTTCGAATGTTCGTAATGCGAATTTGTTACAATGATTTGTTTCTGGAATTAGCAAAAAATATCGACGAAAATCGGACGGTCCAATGTTGGCTGCATTCTTTCGCCTGTTGTTTTCCGCACGTTATCAACAAAAAGTGTGAATTCGACGTATGGTTCCAAATTTTTAATTATAATTCAAAATCAAGTGAATATTTTATGTTGTTCTTGTTTTTATTTTAAATGGTAGATTCCACGCAGGGCTTTCTAATGGAATTGTATTTCATGGGTACAGTTTTGGGCAGATAGTTCAAAGCCCTTTTGCTGAGGCGCTACATTCGCCACACATACACACTAGTTTATCAAATCGAATAACCAGACCTTGCTTAAGAAACAGTTTTGGTTCAACTTGCAGAAAATGCTACAAAAAAATTGAAAGTTCCATTTCTGGTCCAACAGTGTTTGTTTTATTCATAGAAAACCACATTTGAAAAAAAACTACATAAAACCAAAACCTTCTCATTAGGATGAGAATGCAAAAATTTGATTTTTTGTTTATTTTGTAATCTCATTTTTCACGACTAAAACAAAATCTACGAGTCCTATACAAAAATGATTAACAACAAATGTGTAGATCTTTCTTGGATGGATAATTTTTGTCTATCTTTTTTTGTATCTTGCATAGTTTGACATCAAAATTGAATTTTTTTTATTATGTTTTATGGGGTCAAAATTTGAATTTTCAATTTTTCAAGAAAATTCAAAAAGGTGTTACGATAATCTTGTAGACCATTCAAAAAGTAAAGTTTTTTCTCTCAATGACTTATTTTCATATCGTGCGTTGTTTCGCTTAAAACGTTCATTTTCGTTTTTTTTTTTTTTGATTTTGAAAATGCTATAACTCTGATAATTTTCCTTTAATCAAAAAAATTTATAAAAATGAATTGCACAGATTTCCGATCACTACGAATTGCCTTACATAGACTTTCGAAACTTTGAAAAAAATGGTTTAAACAATTTTTTAAATGCTCCAACTTTTTGAATTTTTATCCAAAATAGCTGGCTAACGAACTTGTCCTTTTCTTTTAGGGCTTAAAAAATGTTTCTAAGCTCAAACCAATCTGATCATTTTTTCGAAAGTTATCGTGCCTACAGACAGACAGACAGACTACAGAAAGACAGACACCTTGGTAAAAATAGTTTTTTTCTAGATCAGAGGGACTCAAGACGTGAAGATTTGATGAAAACGGACTAAGTCAAATTTTACATAAAACCAATACCTTCTCATTAGAATGAGAATGTAAAAAATAAAAATTACGATAAAGAAAATAATAAGGCAAAAGTTGTTACCCAAAAAATAGCTATAAATTTTTTATTAATTATTTTCTCATAGAATAAGTGGTTTTTGTTTTATTCGTAAAAATATATACCATCCAAATTATGGTAGTGATCCAATACTTACCAATACTTCTTTTTTATAAGGGAAATTTCAAAAAAGACCGTCTTTAGCATGAATTTGATAGAAAACAGCTACTCTGCATGTTTTGAGGCATTTTCCGGACACAATGATCATAAATTAATTTTTTTTCTTTAATTTAACTTTTACATTTTTCTTAGAATGTTTTTGTTTTTGATAGACATTTAACCTTTTCGGTAGAAAATGCATTTGTTTGGTGGAAAATTGATTTATTTCGTTAAAATTTATTTTATTTGCTTGAAACTTATTGCTCTAACTAAAAATTGAACTATTCTATTTTTTGTTAACCATTGATTTTTTCTAGTTTAAAATTGATCTATTTAGTTGAAAATTTGCCTTTTTTTGGAGAAGAAAATTAAAATTTTTTTAAAATTCAACTATTATGTTGAAAAGTCCATTACAAATTATAATATTTGGATGAAAATTCACGTATTTCGTTTGAAATTATTCGTTTTTGGTATCTTTATTCTTATCTTTATTCAAACAATCAAAAGGTGGCGTCTTGAAATTACGACAGGATAGATCACGTATATAATTTCAAAGTGTAATCTAATTTTTATTTCAATCGAGATAAGAATATAACACCATCGCGTCGTTTTATTACACTATTCTATTTTTCACATTTTATATTTTTATGACATTTAAAAAAAATTATTATACATATTACTAAGTAAATTTATATAATAAAATAGCGCATATATTTTCAGTTTAAATGAGTATAACAAAACCATAAACTGTTTTTAACTAATTATTATTGAACCTTAAAAGCAGAGATAAAGTTCGACAAATAAAGACCTGTTTCTTCGGGAACCTCAGATTGAAGTATGCGAGCATGTTGATATCATTTTTCTAATGCCGCTATTTCTTCGATAACATTCAGGTAGACTCGAAAATAGACCAGGCAATCTTTATGAAACTTTATTGTTAAATAAATAAATGTTTGTCTCCGGTCTTAAATTTAGTTTTACGCGCGAGATTGTGACTAGCGGCTGTTCGTATACGACGTGGATATTTCTGAGCAGGCCTGCTCTATGCGACTCGGCTGAACTCTAACGACTCTAAAGAATCGCCGTGACTTGTGCTTTGGAGTAATAACTCCTAAAAATCATGCAACATGCTTTGACTCGCGCTGACTCGAGTAGAACTCAGCTTGGCTCCTGTGGGCTCTTAGCGACCCTTATACACCAGCTAAGTCTTTAAAATCTTGCGGACTCTCTATTTTAGAGTCGCGATAGAGTAAATCTAGGAGTATTTAGATCGCTCGAGTCTCAACTTAAGAGTGAACACCCATTTGTTTGATTTTTTTCTTAAATACGTTATTGTTTGATTGAAATTATTTCTTTTGAGTAGAAGCGCTACTGTTTTTCTGTAATGCAAGACGTCCAAGTTACTCAGGTGCTGTGTGCATAATTCTTTTTTGAATTCGCTCTATGGCGGATTGACGCGTTCTTTTAGCTTGTTTCGAGAAAATGTCAATCTGCCGTGTAAAATGTCTGAGCTTTGGAACATTCGACTGGAACCTAGAGGGAACTTACCTTGACCGTTATTTTACACAACAAATATCTCTTACACCGTGAGGGATATGTAAAAATGGATGTCATTTTTGAGTACCACATATATTACACTGTAATATGATATCCATATTATAAACTAACATCGATTTTGACCTGTCTCTTACAGTTTTAATAATAATTTCAACAATAACGGTGAGTCCTCTTTGAAACGTTCCAAAGGCCCGGACATTCTACACCTCACGGGAACGTGCGTGCTATTAGGGATAACTATTTTGCCTGGTAGTTTTCCTGAATGAAACCAGCAAAAATACCGTTATAAGTTTCTAAATAAATGTATACAATTACCATTCAAAATTTTGTTGTGATTTTTATTTTTGACTCAAATAATCTTGTATTTTTTCCTTTTTTCAGGTAAAGAAAATGATATTTTCAAAATCGATGGTAACCATATTCATGGTGATGTGGTCTTTAATTTATAGTGCTATGGCCGACTACAACGATCACCCCAAAGGATGCAGTCCACTTGGTCGAAATAGCAATTTTTGCCAAGGTTATGTTTATGTGTCTTGCATATTAGGTCACTATAAAAGATATGACAGCAAGGATTCTTTTTCAAGACATTTCGAATTGATTCCGCAAAAAAAAATCAAGCCTAATCATGGAAAATGGTCGAAATGTGCATTTTTTCATAAAAATGGTTTGAATAATTACCAGTTTTCATCACTATTGGAAATATGATAGAAAAGAGTCTTTTGCAAGACAATTTGCAATAATTCCGCGAAAATCAAACTTATTCATGAAAAAATGGTGAAAATGTGCATTTGTTTATAAAAATGGTTTGACTAATCATCAGTTTCTGTCACTATTAAAATTACGATAGCAAAGAGTCTTTTGCAAGACATTTCGAAATAATGCCGCAAAAAAAATCAAGCCTATTGATGAAAAAATGGTCAAAATGTGCAGTTGCTTATGAAAATGGTTTAAATAAATAATACTTTTCGGTCACTATAAAAAATATGACAGCAAGGTGTCTTTACCAAGACATTTCAAGATGATACAGCAAAAAAATTATTGCTTTTCATGAAAAAATGGTGAAAATGTGCATTTGTTTATCAAAATTGTTCAAACAATTAACATTTTTTGGTCACTTTGAAAAATATGATAGCAAGGAGTTTTTGGCAAAACATTTTAAGTTGATTTCGCAAAAAAAAGTCACGTCTTTTCATCAAAAAATGGTCAAAATGTGTATTTTTTTATAACAATTGTTTGAATAATTGATAATTATTAGCTATTCTCAACGTATTGTAAGCGCACATCATTATCTATGATACCTCATACAAAAGATATAGAGTAAAGTTAGCTAATAATTGCGAATCACGAATGGTATCACGCAAAGTTTAGCAACAAAAAGTTGTGACTTTGTTGTTGAATAACAAATTTCTGATGAGTGAAAATGAAATGTCCGCAGTAAGTCATCATACCTGGAAGCCTTACGGTCATTTATAAAAAAGAAACTTCAAAATCCGTTAAGAATTGCACTGTCGGTCGATTTTTGGCCAAAAAAGGTGATTTTTTTCCCACTGTGCGCCGGGTGTCCGTGTGTATCATGTCATACCTAAAAGAAGTGTTTGTAATAGCAGTTTAAATTATCCCATTAATTATGAGAAATGTTTTTTATTATCGTGAAACCTTTTAAAATCTTTTATTTTATTTTTTTTTTATAAAATTCTACAATCTTTCTAATGGAAAGATTTTACTTTAAAACCTTTTCCATTCTTCTTCGAAACATTAGAAAATAATTTAAAATCTTTTGAAATCTTTGTCAGTTTTTTCTTAAAACTTATTTTCAAAATAAATAATCAGTTCAAATTTCCCCAGGAATTTTTAAAAAAGTTTATTTATTTTCTTGAATCCTTTTAAGCTTCTTAAAAAGCTTCGAATTTTTTTTCGAAATCTTCCAAAATTTACATTTTGTTTGAAATTTTTAAAAATATTCTAAAATTTCAAATTAATTTTTAAACGGTTTCCAAAACTTTCATATCTTCTAAATATCTTTTAAAATTGTTCGAATTTTTCCAAAAATTATCTTACGATTCTGAAAAATTACAAAAATTGCCCTAAAATATTCCAGAATCTGTTATGACGATATTATAAATCTTTTGTAATTTTTTTAAATATGTTGTCATCTTTTAAACTGACTCGAAATATTCCTAAAATTTTGAACAACATTTCAAAATTAAAAAAAAGATGCCCTTGAATCATTCAGATATTTTCGAAATTCTTAGAAATATTTGAAAATTATAATAATATATTGAAACTATTTCAATTTTTCTTTAAAAATGGATTTTTCAAAATGAAAAGTAATAAAAAATTTTCCCATGAATCTCAAGAAATCTTTTTATTTTTTTTAAACATCTGAAATTTCTTAAAAAGCTTTTTTAACAATTTTCAAAAACTTTAAACCTTCTAAATATTTTTTAAAATTCTTCAAATTCTTCCGAAATTTTTCTTTAAGTCTGAAAAATTAGAAAAATTCCCTTCAAATCTTCCAGCTTGTTTTGACAATTTTGGAAATCTTAAAATTTTTTAAAAATATTATCTTAAAATTAATTTTTCAAAATAAAAATGCAGTTTAAATTATCCCATTAATTATGAGAAATGTTTTTTATTATCGTGAAACCTTTTAAAATCTTTTATTTTATTTCTAATTTCCCTATAATTGAATGGCCGCGGATTGGCGTTGCGTGAATCGCACTTCTTTGGCTATAAAATAAATAAACGTTATTTGTGCACGAATAGCCCATATGGTACGAACAGCACCCTCTCCCTTTTCCATATCTGCCTATCAAGTTTGAAAATTTCTTGCTGTACATTCTAAGAAGCTGGTCAAAAAATAAACAAACTTATGTGTGTGCGTCCATTCGATCAGGGACCAGATTCTGGAACAAATTATCCAACACATGGATTCTATGTAACTTTTTTCGTAGATTTGAATCAATATCAGTTTTATCGTAACTCAGATATTTAAACAGTTGTTTCATAAATCGAAGTTTCGGTATAGATAAAGTTGGATCAACAGAGACATTTTGATTAAAATATTTTCTGAAAGTGGAAAGAGATTCTTGTTCAAGAATTGTCTGTTCTGCATAGCAGTACCTTACGTCATAAAACAAATAATGTTGCAAATAACAAAGTATTCAAATATATTCTTACAAGTTGAATAAAGATTCCAGCAAAATAGATTTGTCTTATTAAACCTTATCCATGTAGAGGTTCTTATTTTTGTTTAAAGCATTAAATTTTTGTTGTTGTAAAACCATTTTTTAATTCAGGAAAAGCAAAAAGTTCGAAGCCCTATGATTGACCGCGCCAGGACGAGCTTTTAACACTTCGAGATGAGCCGACTCGAGTAGTCTCAAAGGAACGAAAAATTGCAGGTTCTCTAAGCGGTTCTGGTACCCGAAAATTTTGAGTTCCTGAAAACGTTTCGGTACCTGAAAATTCCAGGATTTGATTGGTTCGAATTACATAAAAATTGACTCTTGGGCGGTTTTAGTTTCGGTTTGAAAATAGGAGATCAAAAATGGGGTGCAAAAATTCATAAAGTGATTTGATTTGCAAAAAACTTGATGCTCGCGGCCCAGTAAAAAGGCTTGCATTGAAAAGTATTGGAAAATTTCCTATTTAAAGATGACGTGGCAATTACTGAATCCTTTGGAACACTGTTTTTGTCCTCGCGTTTTCAATCCCCGCAGAAATAGAAGTTATCTCTCAAAATAGTTAAATTTTCAGTTGAAAAAAATCATTTTCAAACAAAAAAAAAATAAATAAAATTATAAATCTTCAATAAAAAAAAAAATTGTCAAGACAGTAGTTCAACTTTCAACCAAGGAGTTGAATTTTTAATCTAAAGAGATGAATTTTCAACGAAAAATGTAATAGTTGATATTTAACAAAAAAAAAAGAAAAAACCGTTTTTAATTTAAAGCAAAAAAAGAGTTGGATTGAACCAACAAAGACAAAGTTTTAACAAAATACTTGAATCCTCATCTAGAGCAGATGATTTTCAACTAAACAATTTGATTTTTAACCAAAAAATGGATTTTCTTCCAAAAAGACGAATTTTGAACAAATTACATCAGTTTTAAACTAAATATTTTGAACAATGGATGTGATGTTAGTCCAAATTTTATTTGGTTAATTTTTAGTCTGTATTTTTTTCGCTTCTTAAAATTTTGAACTAAACCGTTGAATTTTTAAGCTAAAATAGATACCTTTTTAAACAAACATGATGTAGTGTAATTTTTATCAAGGAGAATTCATTTTCCGAGAAAAAAAAACAATGGATTTTTCTACAAAACTGCTAGATTTTCATACCAAATATTTGAATTTTATATCGAATTGTGAAATATTCAAGTCAAAAAGACAATTTTTCTATAAAAACAGTTGAACCTTTAATCCGAAAATACGAATTTTCAAAAAAGTAGTTAAATTTACAGTTAAAAAAAATAATTTTCAAATAACAACAAAAAATTTTAATAAAATTATGAATCTTAAAAAAAAATGTAGAAAGTAGAAAGTAGATCAACTTTCAACCAAGGAGTTGAATTTTTAATGAATTTTCAACGAAAAACGATGTAGTGTAATTTTTATTGAAGCTAATTAATTTTCAATAAACAAAAACGAATTTTCTTCAAAACAGTTTAATTTTATACCAAATAGTTGAATTTTATAACAAATTGTGAAATTTTCCAGTCAAAAACACGATTTTTCTATAAAACAGTTGAACTTTCAAACCGAGAATATGAATTTTCAACAAAAAAATTATTTTACAACCAAGTAGTCAGAAACATTCAACCATTTTGTTAAAAGTTGAACTACTTTCTTGAACACACATTTTTTGTTAAATGTTCATAGTTTTAGTGGAAACTTCGGATTTTTTGTAAAAAATCTTTCTTTTTGGTTACTTTTTCGCCCCATTTTTGTTACTTTTCGATTACTTTTGTGAGAGAAGTATGGTTACTATTTTACTATTTTTTAAGCTCGAGCAGTTCCGAGCCCTGAATAGGGGCTATAAAGTATTACGTCAAGAATAGGGAAAATTATGCTTACGTAATACTTGAACGACCTCATATGAAACACTTTAAATTTCGAAAATTTTATATCAAAATTTTAATTCAATTTTGAACAAAGAAAATTAATTTGCTAACCAAAAAGACGAACTTTCTACAAAATAAATGAATTTTTTAACTTATAAAGTATAAATTTCTAACCAAAAATAGAATAGTGCAATTTTCAGATAAAAAAATTAATTTTTTAACAAAAAAGAAACGAATTTTCAACAAAAAAGTTTAATTTTAAACCGACGAGGAGAATCTTCAAAAATATTAATTTTTAACGAACTGGTTCGACTTTCAATCAAATAGTTCAATTTTTAATTCAAAAAAATATTATTTTCAACTAAATAGTTAAATTTTCAACCATAAAGATGTTTTTGCAAAAAAAAATTTGAATTTCAAATCCAAAAGGAAGAATTCTGTACAAAACGGTTGAATTTGAATAACATTTTTTTTGTTGACCCAAAAATAAAATTTTTTAACAAAAAAGTTTATTTGTCTACCAAACTGTTAAATCTTCAACCAAATCAAATTAATAAAGACCCAAACATTTGCATTTTTAACCAAAAATAATTAATTGCAAACCAAGAGGATTAATTTTCGAAAAGAAAAAAACAACAATTTTTATCAAAATACATGAATTTCCAACTGAAAAAGTCAATTTGCAATTGAAAACATATAATTTTCAACCAAAAGTTAATTTTTAAACAAGAAAGATGAATTTCCAACCATAAAAGAGGACTAATCCATAAGGACGAATTTTGAACAAAATACAATAATAATGATTGAAAAAAAAACCGGGGGGGGGGGGTGTTAAATTTTACACAAGTCTAATACCTTCTCTAGATGAGAATGTAAAAAATAGAATAGATTAATTTTAAGTTAAAGAAATAAGTTTTCAACCAAATAAAATAAATCTTAAACGAAATAGTTCAATTTTAAACCAAACTGATGAATTTTCAATCAAAAAGATTAAATGTCTATTAAAAAAATATATATATTTCGACGAAAAATGGAATAGTTAAATTTTTAGTTGAAAAAAAAATAATTTTCAATGAAGGAAAGTAATTTTCTACCAAACAAGAATAATTTTTAACAAAATACATGAATTTGCAATTAAATATTTTTTCATTTTTAATTGCATTTTCAACCAAAAAGATTAATTTTCTACAAAAAAAAATATTTACAAAATATTATTTAATTTAAACGAAATAGTTAAATTTTCAACGAAAGAAATGTATTGTCTACCAAAAACATTAAATGTCTATAAAAGAAAATGTTGACAAAAAATTTAGTTAAATTTTTAGTTAAAAAAAACAACTAATTTTCTACCAATAAAGAATCATTTTTAGCAAAATACAGGAATTTTGAACCAAATATTTTACTTTTTAATGGAATTTTTAATCTAATAGTTGAATTGTCAACGAAAAAGGTGAATTAGTCACCAAGAAGTTTAACATTCTACCACGAAAGACAGTTTCAACAAAATACATAAATTTTCGAATAAATAGTTGAATTTTAAGCTAAAGAAGATTGATGTTCAAACAAACATGATAATAGTTAAAAATGTAGTTAAAAAATTGATTTTCGATATAAAAAAAAAATTAATTTTGAACCAAATAGTTTAATTTTCATCTGAAGAAGAGAAATGCTCGACCAAACATGGAATACTTAAAGTTTCAGTTAAAATAATAATAAATTTAATGCTTTCTCGATGATTCATTATAATAAATTTCAGGGAGGTTTTTCGGGTTTCATTCGTGTGCAAAACTACGAATCTTGCCGACGTTTCGTGAACATTGCAGTTGACTTCTTGAGGGATAACCTGAAGGTTATATTTTTCTTATATACATATATTGTCAGAAAGTTGATAATTTTTAAAGTTTTAAGAATAATTAAACTTTTAAGGTTCAGAATAGCTAAAATTTTTCAGTTTTGAACGGTGAAAATGACTGATTTTTTTGGACCGAAATCACATTTTTTAGTAAAAAAATCACTCGGTACACTACGTGGTAGAATACTTATAATTACTCTATTTATGATTTTTAAAATTTCTGTAATTTCAATTTCAAATTATATTTTTAATTGCGCAATTCGAGAAACGAAAAGTTTTTTTGCTTCAAAAGCTTAAATTAAAAAATATTTTTCTTGAAATTTCTTAATTTTTGAATGTCAAAATTGCAAAATTTGGTATTGAAAGGCTAAATAGTTAGTTTTTAATTAATTACTTATATATGTGAATATTCTACACTTTTTGCTTTTAATTCTGAATGTATCAAATTGATTTTTTTTAAATTCTTTGAATTTGTAGAATATCAAATTGAAACACTTGATATTTGTACAATTATGAGATATTTTTCATTTGAAAATGTTCCAAAATATTGAATTTTTCAAAATTTTAAGAAATAACAATTTCGAATTAAAAATTTCAAAATTGTATAATAATTCCGAATGAAGTGTTCAAAATTACACGATTGAAAATTATAAATCTACAAATTTTGTTGCTCAAAAATTAAAATAGATACAAATTAAACTATATAAAATTGAATCATTTCTTTAATTTCGAATAGTTAGAATTCTAGAGTTCTAACTTTTCATGCAGAACAATACATTTTCAATTTTTTGTAACACAAGTTTCAATTTTTACATTTAAATCAATAATTTAAAATTTTTTAATTTTTCAAACGATTTAAATATGCATAAAATTATTAAAATTTTTAAGATTTTGAGTATAAAACAATTTTAGTATCATATTTCTTTGGGTTTGAAAATGTTTTCACTTTCAAATGAAATTTGGATTCTTTTAATTTTTAACAATTAAAAAAAATTATTTGTTAACTATTATAATTTAAAAAATTCACTGCGGGCTGGGTTTGAACCAACAACCTCCTCATGCACTTCCCGCAGTGAATTTTTCAGATATTTTTTCACTACTTTACCACCGAGCAATTCACGCCTACCCCGAAAGGGAAACGGCTTAATGATATAATAATAATAATAACTTCAACTTCAGTTTATCGAAAATCCCCTGACTCTGTTAGGTTTCCCGGACTTTTAATGACAATTTTATCAATCAAGTTGAAGTACCTATTTCATTTTTGGTTGATTTTTTTTTGTTTTTTTTTTGAAAATTTATATAGTTGAGTTGAAAATTCAATTTCTTTGAAGAAAATTCGTCGTTCTGTTTTGAAAATTCATCTCTTTTGATAAAAATGTCATGTTTTTTGGTAAAAAATGAAACTGTAGAAAATTCTTGCATTTCGTCAAAATTTCTTATTTTTCGTAGAAAGTTAATCTTTTTAATTGAAAATTCATTTCTTTGTGGAAGAAAATTTATTTTTGTTGAAAATTCAACTGTTTTGTAGAAAATTTGCCTTTTTGGCTTAGAAATTGAACAATTTGCTAGAAAATTAAACTGATTAGTTGAAAATTAACTTTTTTCTATTGAAAATGTATATTTTCACGTTAAAAATTCAATTTCTTTGTAGAAAATTCGTTGTTTTGTTTTGAAAATTCATCTCTTGTTAGAATTTCTTGTATTTTATTAAAATAACATATTTTTAGTAGAAAGTTGATTTTTTGCCACAAAAACTCAACTATACTGTTAGAATGTCATTTTTTGGGCTGAAAATTCAACTATTTTGTTGAAAAATCTTCTTTTTTGGTGAAATTCAACTATTTTTTTATTTAAATTTAAATCTTTCTGAGTTGAAATATATATTATTACATTTTTCGTTGAGAATTCATTTTTTTCGGTTAACAGTTTAATTACTTTATTAAAAATTATTTTGTTGGAAATTTATCATTTTAGTTGAAAATTCGTCCCTTTGGTTGAAAATTTAACTATTTTGTTGAAAATTTGTTGCTTTTTCTGGTTAAGAATTAATTTCTTCAACTGAAAATGTAACTATTCCATTTTGGTTTGAAAAGTTTTTTTTTCTTAAAAATTCAATAATTTGGTAGCAAATTAAACTGGTTAAAAATAAATTTTTTAATTGTTAAAAATTAATTTTTTGTCGAAAATCTGAATTTTCAACAAAAAAGTTAATTTACAACCAACTAGTAGAATCTTATACAAAAATAATCGAATTTTAATGAAACCAGTTGTATTTTCAACAAATCAATTTTTTAACTAAAAATTTAACTATTCCAGTAAAAAATCCAACTATTGTGCTGGCAATTCGTTTTTTTTTTTTTTTTTTTTTTTTTAAGAATTAGATCGTTTTGGTAGGTATGAAAATGTAACTATTCCAGTTAAAGATTCATTATTTTAATTGAAAATTTATCAGATTGGTTGAAAATTAATTTCTTCAACTGAAAATTTAACTGTTCCATTTTTGGTTCAAACTTCAACTATTTGGAATAAAATTTGTCTGTTTTAGTAGAAAATTCAACTATTTCGTTGAAAATTTACGTATTTTGTTAAAAAATAGATTTTTTTGGTTCAATTGAAAAAGATAATATTTCAACCAAAAATTGAATAGTTAGATTTTTAGTTTAAAAATCAGTGTTTAATCAAAGAGGTGAATTTTCAACTTAAATGATGGAATATTTAATTGGAATAGTTATATTTACAGTAGAAAAAAAAATAAACAAAAAATAATAATTTTCAAAAAAATTGTTGAATTTTCAAACAAAGTGATGAATTTTCAATTCAGATGATGATTCTTCAACTGGAATAGTTGAATTTTAAACCAAAAAGATAAATTTTCAACTGAAATGATGAATCTTTAAAGAGATGAATTTTCAACTAAAATTATGAAATATTCAATTGAAATAGTTACATTTTCAGTTTAAAAAAAAATTGTCAACAACAAGAAAACGAATATTCAAAAAAATAGTTACATTTTTAAATAAAGTGATTGAATTTTCAACTAAAATGATAAATCTTCAACTGAAAAAATTAAATTTTTAACGACGAAGATTTTTTTGTTTGAAGTGATGAATATTTAACTATAATAATTGACTTTTCAACCAAAAAGATGGATTTTCAATTGAAAAAGATAATTTTTCAACCAAAAATTGAATAGTTAAATTTTTAGTTTAAAAAATGAGTGTTTAAACCGGTAAGCCAGTAGAAAAAGATACATTTTCAACGAAGAGGATTTATTTTCTGCGAAAATAGGCGAATTTTTCTTGTTCAATATTTAGTTTAAAAAATTAATTTTCAACCAAGAAGATTAATTTGATACCAAATAGACAAATCGAATTCCAAACCCAACCAAATAGTTGAATTTTCAACTAAAAAGTATAAATCTTTAAACAAAAATGGAATAATTAAATTTTCATTTAAAAGAATTTAATTAAACAGAAAAGCGATTTTCAGCAAAATAGTGAAATTTTCAACTGCAGAGATGAATTTTCAATCAATAAGATACATTTTTAACTAAGAAGATTTATTTTCTACTACAAAAGACGAATTTTCAGCTACACCAAATAGTTGAATTTTCATCAAAAAATTCCAATTTTCAACCTTGAATGAAATATGTAATTAAATTTTCAGTTCAAAAAATTAATTCTGATCAGAAGAAAAACCAAGTAGTAAAATTTCCAACCAAAAAGTTGAATTTTCAAAAAAATACACAAATTTCCAACCAGATAGTTGAATCTAACTAGAGATGAATTTTCATCCAAAATTATGCAATTGCAACCATAAAGCACGATTTTGCAACAAAATAGTCGAATAACCAAAAGAGACTAATTTCTAACCAGTTGAATTTTCGACAAAAAAGTTTATTTTGAACCAAATCGTCGAATTTTTCACCAAAATTATATTCCAGCAAAAAAGAATAATTTTCTGCAAAAAAATTGAATTTTTAATAAAAAAATATTAATTTTCTACAAAAATAGTGGAATTTTGAACAAAACGGTGAAAATTTCCAACAAAATAATAAAATTTGTAACCGTATCAGAGGACGTTCCAAGGAAGGTTCGAGGAATTTTTATAAAAATTAATTAAATTAAATAAACTTAATTACCGTGATTAATTATTTGGAACAGTTTTCGGAATTATCCCAGCCTTCCATTGGAATGTTCCAGAAATATTCTGTGAAGCTTTTTTGCTATCCGGGAATCTGGAACCTATCTAGTATAAAAAATCAGAATCGGATCATATACCCCAAGCAATTTGAGTATATATGATTTTATATTTACTTAAGTTTATTAATTTAAGCATATATATATATACGTATATGCTAATCGCTATCGTGTTTGTTCTTATAAATTAATTTACAATTTGTAAGATTTTTTAGAGAGGAGAAGATTATTTTTCCGTGATATATAGTTATATTATATAGTTATATTTGCTTCACGTGTCAGGGAATTAAGAATATTTATATAATTTATTATAAAATCTGTGAAAAATATATCATTGTGTTTACTAAATTTCTGTAAAAAAATAAAAAAATTTCCACAAAAAATTCCATAGTTAATATTGCAAAAAAAAATATTCAGAATTTAAACCAGTCAAATTTCTTCAATAAAGACGCATTGTCAACATAATAGTTTCATCCTTTACCGGAAACGATTATTTTCCTAGCAGAAATACGCATTTCCGACTAAAAAGAATGATTTTATTTAAAAAAAGACGAATTTTTAGAAAAACAGTTATATTTTCAACCAAAGAAACCAATTTCAAGCCAAAATCATTATTATAAAGCCGAGGAACCTAATTTTCAACAAAGTAGTTCAGCTTCCAGTAAAATATAGTTGAATTCTGAACCAAAGAATATGAATTCTCAACGAAAAACTTAATGGTTGATACTTCAACAAAAAAGGATTCTTCTGTCAAAAAAGAAAAAAAGTTTTCAATAAAGTATAATTTAAGCGACAAATTCAAATTTTATCAATAACTTATCAATTTATCGTCGGTACTGACAATTTTTTTCTCACGGATATCGATAGAGTATGCACGTCATATATTTGCGTATAAGTTTTGTCCATAATTTAATTTTTCTAATCTTTCTGAAATTTGAAAAAGGTTAAAAAATTATATTGTGGCTAACAAATGACAAAAACGACATTAATCACTAATACTAAATATGCATTAGCAATAAACATTTGTTTATCAATAATCTTTAGGAAGATTCGGAAATACATTTCTTCATGAAATAATAGTATTCTTATAGTAATTGTACTCAGTAATAGTTTTTCAGATTTCCGCATTTATAGTTTTTTTTCATTTGAAAAAGTGCATAAAATTTTTATTATTGCTAGGTAGTTGAGGTTTTTTCTGAAATGTTAAACCTTTTACCCATTTATTACTTTTTAAAGTAATGAATAATGCAAGTTTACAAACATAATTCTTTAAACAATTTATCAATGTTTATAACTATCTTCTTTAAGATAAGTGTTAAAAAGTTGTGTTTTTTCTGAACTCTTAAATTTTTGTTCACTTTTTACTTAGTTTGATCATTATCAATGCAATTTGAAGAACATACTTATTTAAACAATTTATTATTGTTTATAACTATCTTCTCTTAGAGTAATGCTAGATAGTTGCTTTTTTCCGAAATCTTCAGTTTTGCTTTGACTTTTTTGTTATGAGGAAATAATAAATGAACCTCAACAAAAATAATTTTTTGAATAGCATTGTAATTTTTTAAGTGACTTATTCTTGCTCTTTTTCTAATATTTAAAAAAATTTATTAAAACAAAAAAGCTTTACCTCACTATGTGAAAACTGGGCAAAAAGTTCAAAATTTCAGAAGGAAACCCGCAGCTATCTAGCATTAATGTAGATGAAGATACTTACCAACAATAATTATTTGTTTAAGCAATTATTTTTGCTTACTTTAATTAATTAATAAGTCACTCCAAGTGAGAAATAGAAAAATAGTTACAAATTTTAGAAAAAAACCGCGACTTTCTACCATAAGGCAAAGAGAATAATATTAACAACAATAAAAAATTGTTTAAACAATATTATTTGTTAACTCAAATTAAGTCTTTCTTAACTATAATTAAAAAGTGGACAAAAAGTTGAAAAATTCAGAAAAAACGGCAACTATCTAGTATTAATACAGAAGATAGTTGTAAACAATAATAATTTATGTAAACAATAATTTTCTCTATATTAAAATTATTAATAACTTACTTTAAATGAAAAGTGGACTAAAAGTGGAAAATTTGTGAATAATGCAATTTTTTAGCAACTTCTTAACACTACTAAGAGAAAATTAAAAAAAAAAAAAATTATTTAAACAACTTATGCGAACACTTTTTATTAGTATAAAGTAGTATTTCATGTATTGGAAACATTTTAGATTTCAATTCTGCACGTTTATAACATTTTACAAAAAATTCGTGTTAGTTTAAGAAATATTAAGAAGTTTCGCAAAGATTTTATAAAATTTAAAACAAAATGTCGATTTTATAAAATTTTTAAAAAATCGATTTTAAAAGATTTCCAATAAATAATTTAGAATCTTTTTAAAACTGAAAGGTTTCAAGAGAATTAAAAACTTTTCTAGATAAAATTGAACACGATTTCAAAAAATTTCGAAAGATTTGCAAAATTGTCAGAAAAGTATGTGGAAGATTTCAAAGCAATTTTTTCATTTTGCAGAATTAACAATTTTTTAAGGAAAAATGCTACTGAAAGGTTTTAAGAGAATAAAAGTTTTCTTTTAAAGATTTCAAAAGATTTCCGAAATTTTCGCAAAAGAATCTAGAAGATTTTAAAGCATTTTTTAAAAAATTGACAGTTAAACAAAATTATGAAAAATTTGAACCACTTTAAAAGATATGAAGAATTTTTGAAAAAATTTCGAAAAATGATTTTGAAAAAGAATGTAGAAGGTTTTAACGCAAAAATTTTGAATTTTGCAAGATTACGAAATTTTGAAAAAATTTTAGGAAAAATCTAACACATTTTAAACTATATTTAGAAATTTTGAACCATTTCCAAAAATATTAGAGCAATTTTTTTTGCTAGATTAAAAAAAAATATTTTTGAAAAGATTTCAAAAATAATTTCTCAAACTTGAAACAATTTCAAGAAAATTAAGAAAAAATGAACAATTTTGGAAATTAAAGAAAAAGGTTTTTTTTAAATTTGGAACGGTTCGAAGGGAATGAAAAAATCTTCTTAAAATTCCTTGGAAGATTTAAATAATCTTTTATTTGGTAAATTAATTGTAAGAGAACATTTAAAAAGATTTCATAAGATTTCGAAAACTGACGAACAATAATGTGGAAGATTTTTTGGTAAAATATTTGTATTTTGCAGGATACAAAATGATTTTCTAAAATTTTTTAAAATAATGGAGAACATTTTGAAGCAAAATTTTTCAATTCTACAAGATTACAAAAATTTAGAAAAAATTCGTGTTTGTACGAATTTAGAAGATTTGAAGAAATCAGGAAATTCAGAGTCGTGGAATATTTTAAAGTCCTTGGAATACCTTGAATTCTTGGAATTTCTCAAATTCATGGAATTCGTAGAATTCCACAAATTCATAAAATTCCTTGAATTCGTATAATTCTCGGAATTTAAAGGAATTAGAAATATTACAAACAATTCAGAGAAATTTAGAGAATTAATATCATTTCAGTAATTAGAATAATTCAGGGATTTAGAAAAATTCAAAGAATTCGAGGATTTCAGATAATTTAGAAAATTCACAAGATTTCAGAGAATTTAGGGACTTCAGGGAATTCAGAGAATCCTCTGAATTCCTTGGATTTTTCTGAATTCTTTTAATTTTTCTAAACTCCCGGAATTTGTTGCATTATTTTTAATTCGATGGGATTCCCTGAATTCTGAAAATTCTCTCAATTATTTGGATTCCTTGAAGAATTCAGAGAAATTAAAGGAAATCAGAGAATTTAGATTATTTCTGCAATTCGGAGAATTCAGGGCTTTAACGAAATTCAGAGAAATCAAGGATTTCCGATAATTTAGAAAATTTTCCAAATTTAAGACAATGTAGAGACTTAAGGAATTCAGGGAATTATGAATAAGGTAATTCCAATAATAATTGAAGAGAAAAAAATTTTTTTCGGAAGTGAAGCGGCAAATTAAAACATTTAATTACAGAAATTGTTAATAAAAATTACACAAGTATTTATTTAATGCCTCATATTTAGTTATATTTTTAAATAATACAACATATTAATAATATTTAATTTAATATTAACTTAATATTTATAATATTTTATATCAATATAATATTCCAATAATATTAATATTTATTTTATTTAATATTAATTTAATATTAACATATATGTAACATATTGTTAAATAATTTCAGTAAAAAACGACTTTTTTGTAATCAAAGATAATAAATCTAACAATTTGTTTGTAAAAATGTTTGCAAAAACTATGTAACTTAATTTTTGATCAATTACGTTGATTAATTATCACAAAAAAGGTAATTCCAAAAATAATTGAAGAGAAAATAAAAATGTACAATTTTAGTTGAAAATTCAACTTTTTGGTTGAAAATACAACTACTTGGTTGAAAGATAAGCTCTTTTGATAAAAATTCATCTATCTGACTTAAAATTTATCTACTCCAGTTAAGTATTCATCTATTCCAGTGAAAGACTCATCATTTTGTATAAAAATTCATCACTTTGGCTGAAAATTTGTTTGTTTTCTCTTGTAGGAAATTTTTTTGTTGGAAATTAATTTTTTTAATTGAAAATTAAACTATTTGGTTGAAAGCTTGTCTTTTTCGGTTGAAAATTCATCTCTTTTCTTGAAAAAAAAACGATTTTTTTTTATAGAAAATTATTTTTTATATTTCAAAATTAACCTTCTTATTTGAAACTTTATCTTTTTGGTTGAAAATTTAAGTATTCCAGTTAAGTATTCATCATTTTAGTTCAAATTTCAAATTTTAGATTGAAGATAAAAACTATATGGTTGAAAGTGATTATTATTTTGTTAAAAATGCGTCCTTTTGGATAAGAATTTATCTATTTCAGTTGAAGATTCATAATTTTAGATTGAAATTTGTTGTTTTTTTCTGGAAAATTAATTTATTAACAGAAAATTTAACTATTCAATTTTTGGTTCAAAACTCACATTTTTTAGTTCAAAATTGAACTATTTGGTCGAGAATTCATGTATTTTGTTGAAAAATCGTCTTTGTTTGGTAGAAATTTAATCTTTCTGGTTCCAAATTCAACTATTTGGTTGAAAATTCACTTATCTTGTTCAAAATGGAATATTTTTACTATGAACTTTACGAATTTGAAACAGTTCAAATTGAATTTAATATAGGAACCACATTAATTTGACCTAAATATGCACTGAGTTTTAAGAATAAGAAGGTAAAATGGAAATTTCTTTGAATTATTATTTAAATTCATAGAATAATGTATTTTAATAAAATTCTTTCAATTGTAAAATAAGTTTTTTAATTTACCTGAAAAATTTAAAACAGTAACCAGCAATACACTTACCAATTCATTTAGTAGTAGCATTACCAATTCCTTTAGTAGATATAGTTACTAATTCATTTAAAACCTAATTTCCAACCAAATAGTTGAATTTTCTACCAAAATAATCTCGATAAGAATACAATTGTCAAACCAGAAATACCAATTTTCAACAAAGTAGTGGTTTTGAAGACAAAAAGACGATTTTTCTAGAAAATAGTCGAATTTAAAAAAAAAATCTAAAATTTTCAAATAAAAATGGAATAGTTAAATTTTTAGTTTAAAAAATTGATGACATAAAGTTGAAATCAAATAGTTGAATTTTCAACGAAAAACTATCAGTTTTAATAAAAAATTGAAATATTTATACTTTCAGTTGAAAAAAAAGATTTTCAAACAGAAGAAAAAAAGAATTTACAACAAAATAGTTAAATTTTCAACCAAGCTGTTTAATTTCCAAACAAAAAGATTAAATTTCAACCAAGAAAGATGAATTTTCAACCAAGAACTTGTCTACAAAAAAAGATGAATTTTCAATCCAGAAGGATGAATTTTCTCTTTAAAAAAAAAATTTGCAACTAAACTTTTGAGCTTTCAAAAAAAAAAAAAAAATTACATACAAAAATAGTTCAATTTTGAAAAAATAATTAAATTTTTAACAAAACAGT